>JALBCR010003325.1:0-331272 GCA_030710515.1 Abscondita cerata
TGGTATTACTTCGATTCGATTATATTGTAATCCATATAAAAATTTGCTGGTCGTAGGTAAATAGCATGAGATATTATCAACAAAATCTAAAACAAATCACAATTTATAAATTTCTGGCAATTCAAGAAAACTTTTCTTGACGAAATGATCTGAATTTGGTTAAAAAGCCGAAGAATTTTCAAAATTTAAGCGTAAAGAACACATACGATACACAACTCGAATTCTAACCTAAAGTTTGTATCAGCTGGCTGGTAAGTTGTTAAAAAAATACCAAATGTCAAAAGAAAATTTCGTGACCTATCCAGCCTCGTTTTTTATTTATACAACCGTTTTACTTAAGGCTAGTTACATCATGTTTATGAAAGATTTATTTTGATGCTTAATTAATAAGAATACTTTCAGTTTTCTATATATTTTTGAAAAAAACAGAATTATATTAATCACTACGAGTGCTGGTAACATTCTCTTTGCTCATTTTAAATTTATTAGCTAATTAATAAAACAATTGCTAATTTTGAAATTAAAACAATCGAAAACATTACAGTTTACAACGTGTACGAAAATAGCGCCATTCTGGAATGCAAATTGCGTTACGGACGACATAGCAACCCCTTCTTATAATTAATGAATGACCCCGCTAGGACATCAGAGGGTTTACACTTGCAAAAATTCTAACCGTTTCGCGTAATCATACTCTTACATAAAATCTCCGTCTTTGTTCAACCTAAACTGCAAAGCACCGAGCATAGAAACAAGAGAATGCGTCTTACGGAATGAAAATGTAAATTTGTATAGTACGTACCCTTTGAATTTAGCTATTGCAATGTGGCTATGTATATAAGAAAAGCACCCCACGAAACCCTTTATGTATTGGGTGCACAATAGAAAATGGTCTCGCAATCTAGGGCACCGTATAAGAAATTACAACCTACTGAATGTATAACTTTTCAGCCCGAACTGTAAAATATAAGTTATAAACCCTGGAACGGTTGTTCAAATATAAATATAAACTGGGAATGAGTTAAAAAATTCGAAAAAGTTAAATGGAAGTTTAGATTCTGAATAGTGAATGGATGTAGATATAAAATGCATTCACTATAGGTAAGAGATTTATTGAGATAACATGATTTGGTATCCTACAAGCAACCTGTCGAAAACTTTCTCAAAACTTCTAAAATCTCCAAACAAATAAATTTTACCATGTATTTTACTGCTTAGATTTAACAATGGTCCGAAAACGTACACAATACGACAAACAAAATATGTTAGGTATCTATAAGATCCCTAACTTGTCTAGTAAAAACGAAGCAAAACAATTTGCTCGAAATAATTGAAGTCTAAATTTGTAAAATCGAAGTAATCGCCGACTTCCATTACTTCCAGATAATTAAACGTTTAAATGGAGCTTTGTGTATTTATCAGTTCCAAACAGACATTTTCTCTTTAAACCACCTTCTGAACGTCTAGCAAATTAAAATGACTTATTACAAAGAGAATAAAAAACACAACAAAACCACGTCTGAGAAACGAGGGTGGCTATGTAAAAACGTCCCGTTTAACGCACAATGCTAAATCTAATTTATTAGTACGAAACGTAAACCAGCAGAAGGAAGGGTTGTTGAATGTAGGAACTTTTAAGGTACCACATTTGAGTTCTCTACAATACTTAATATTTTACAACGCTTTTCAATTTTTGTCAACTTTAAATCCCCATGCTGCACAAAAACAAAAACCTAAGAAGTTAAGGCTTCCTCTTCTAGAACCTCGGCGGAAAACCGAAGAGGAAGAATAAAAATATACGCCGAAATAAATTACTTTGTTTGAAATTATTTGAGTCTTGATTTTGGTGTTACAATGCACAAGTTTAAGAAAACAGAAACTGACGATTTTAACAATTTAAAATCATAATATTCAGTTTATTGTACCATGTTTTTGTCAATCCATACATATTGTTAATGATTTTTCCTTGTATGCATTTTGTTTGTCAGTTTTGATAAACCTCTTTATTATTTGGAATATCCTTTAGACAACCCGTTGGTACATTACTTAGGAGACATTTTTCTATTTAGGGTTGTCTACGTAAGACTACTTATTTGAAGTATGTGTAATGTGGTAAATTCAATTACATTGAAATTGGAACATTAAGTTCTATAATATTTTTGGTGAAAATTAAACAACGAATTAAGAACAGATTATAATTTTAAGCTACAGATGAAAAAAATTTTTCTTACAGCGTGTCGTAATACATATTATATTAATATTTAACGTTTCGCAATTATATTAATTGCTTTTTATTTTCATGCATTATGCATGATTTCCTAAATAAGGAAATTCCATAAAGTAAGTGGATAACTTGTATGGTTTACAAAGCATTATTTTAGTAGTACACTCATGAAATTTAAAACTTGGACACGACAATTTCTGTAAACAAAAGTTTGCAAAGTGTATGTGACGTTACATAACATGATTTTTGTAACTAATGTAATTATCAAACTGTAATGTTTTAAAATGTTATTAACTAATTAAATTACGTGTGCATTTTTTGTTTTAAATCTTTCGCTACTATTAATTTTAACGAAATTGTTAATTGCGCAAAAATTGTACCACTTAAAGTCTGTATACTACTGGCACGGAGTAATAAATCATAATTGCTTGAAATAAGTCTATATTTTCTTGTGAAAGCGGTACTTCTACGGTTAAGTAAAAACAATAAATTCTAACCAAAATACGACCATTGTGCCGCTCTTGCAGCATATCGACCCATCTAGGGTCTGAGAACAATAGTTTAATCTGTGTAAACACGTTGCCATCAGCCCAGGTACACTCATGAAATTTAAAACTTGGACACCACAATTTCTGTAAACAAAAGTTTGCACATTGTGAAGCGGGCTTAAGGGTATCATTTACAATTCTAACAGCAGGTAGTCTCAGCAGGGGTTATCTTATAGAAGGACTGTAGAATGAATCATTACACTAAGCACGTTTTAGAAAATAGGTAATTTACGTTGCTTACTTAATTTTTTCTTTAAAGAATATATTTGAAGGTATCGCTAATTAAACACCATAGCTCGATTAATTATCGAATCAAAATTTTGTTTAGGAAATGTTTACAAAATAAAATTAGAAATAATTTTGATTTAAAAAACGTCTACAAGCAATAACTTTTAAATTAAATCAAAAACTAAACATGGTTATTTGGGTTGACTGATTATTACTTATTTTTAAATAAATCTAACCTACTAATTATTGTAAGTTATTAAAAAAAATCATTAAACTCTCTATTCATAATATTTAGTCCTTACAAAATGTATATTTTATGACGTTTCATTTTTTTCTGTAGTTAATATAAAAAGTGAAAATAAAAACTAAGGCAATTCTTATTGTCAACGTATATATTTAGTTTTTGACAAGAATTTATTACATAATTATAATTAAGATACCAAGTTATAGTTTAAAATTAAATGAAAACTTTTTTTTAAATAAAGGTATTACTATATAAATAAATATAAGAAATCAATAATGGGTGTGACCTCCATTATTATTGATACATTCTTGGAGGCGTCTGCTCATTGACGCTATCAAGGTATCAATATAATTAATATTAATCGTTTCCCATGCGGTATCAATGGCTGCAATTAGTGCATTACGGTTTACTGGTATAAAATTTGGCCCTTGTTGTCTTCGGATAACAGCAAGTATTCGAGCCCAAACATTTTCGATAATGTTAAAATCTGGGCTTTTTGCTGGCCAGGGTAACAGCTCCAAGTTATTTGCTTGTATCCAGTTGCGCACAACCTGCGAAGTATAGGGTCATCATATCCCGATAGTTAATTATCGAATGTTCCAAGAAAATATGTGTAAATAGTAAATGGAATCTACTAACGTAACGTTAAGTCGTTAATTATAGTTACATAACTCTCCTTTCATAAGATATAGTTCATATTAATATGCTTATTGTAAAGCTTCGTACACACCTGAACAACAAACCGAGGAACAAACAGAACAACGAACCGAACGGCAATCGGAACATTAATTTGGACGGTGCTACGTACGAATTTTGTCCTGATTGTTTTACGAACGGTTTGCTGCGATCCCGCAACTTGTCGGTTTTTTCTCCGACATCAAAGAAAATGCGCGCGAATGCGTTTGCAGGTTTGGACGAATCTAAACAAAAATTATAATTTTTTCTTCTTTGTGCGTAAAAATTTGGTTGGCACTATCTTCTTGTTTTCTGCAATTTTCTCTTCTCAATAATAAATATATATGAACTGAAAACTACTGAAAATAATTATGGAACAGCACAAACGTTCCGTTTGTTGTTCGGATTGTGGAAATCATAAAAGATCGTTTGTCGTTCTGTTTGACTTTCGGTTCGTTGTTATGTTTGTTGCTCGGTTTGTTGTTCAGGTGTGTACAAAGCTTTACAACTTAAGCAACAATTTTTTGGCGAATAAAGATTAGTTTGTGATGTAATATTAGAAACACAAATTTATATCATATCAAATTTATGACAACTTAAAACCAAGAACGTGTATGTTATTGCTAAGAAATTATTAAGGAAAAAGCGCAATTGCAGTGTAAATATTTATAATTAGATATTTTCGAAAGTTTATAAGTCCTCTATTGTAATCTTAATACTTAAAAAAAATCCTGTCCATTAGCATTATAAGGAAATGGCTTTTACTTTATGAATAAGTTTCAATAACAATAGAATATCCTTGCTTGTTTAATTTACTTCCTTTGAGTCATATTGCTCTAAGGGTTGTTACATTGGTCATTAGAAGTATGTAATAAATAAACAATTACCTACTGTTTGAGAAGGGATAGTGTGAACCAATAAATAAAGTAAGAAATGTAAATTCCATTTTAGTTTAAAATTTCAAGTGTTGTGAAAATGCCACCTCATCTCGGTGCTGATTTGAAAGCGCGGATTGTTTTGGAATTAGCGGCGGGCCGTAGCGTGCGTGAAATTTCACGTATGTTAGATATACCAAAAAGCACCGTAGGGCATTACCGAGTAAAATGGAATCTTGAACACACTTTGGAAAGAGCCATCGGAAGTGGTAGACCTAAAGTATCTACACGTGCTCAAGATCTCGAGTTGTTTCATTACGTAACAGAACAACCATTTGCTACATACTCAGGGCTATAGCAGATACACATTTTCCGGATGCCGTATAACTGCACAAAAAGATTAAAGGAGATGGGAATAAAGAAGTATAATGCTGCTGCGAAAGAAGTTCTCAGTGACGAAAATATGAGACGTCGTCTGGAATTTGCAAGGCGATATGTGAACGAACCTTTGGAATTTTGGAATCGAGTGATTTTTAGCGACGAAAAACGTTCAATAGCCGCAACGATGGACCACTAAAAGTTTTTAGAATGGAAGGAACTCGTTACGAAAATAATCACATATGTCCTAAAAAACAAAGTGGTTATTTTTCTGTGAATGTGTGGGGTTTGGTTAGCGCGCGGGGTCCAGGAGTTTGATAGGCTATCGATGGACGTCTTGATTCTGCTGCGTATTTAGATATTTTGAAACTATTATGAAACCTTCAGTCGAAGTGTTTTATCCAGACGAAGATTATATTTTCCAATACCTTTATTTAAAAAAAAGTTTTCATTTAATTTTAAACTATAACTTGGTATCTTAATTATAATTATGTAATAAATTCTTGTCAAAAAACTAAATATATACGTTGACAATAAGAATTGCCTTAGTTTTTATTTTCACTTTTATATTAACTACAGAAACGTCATAAAATATACATTTTGTAAGGACTAAATATTATGAATAGAGAGTTTAATGATTTTTTTAATAACTTACAATAATTAGTAGGTTAGATTTATTTAAAAATAAGTAATAATCAGTCAACCCAAATAACCATGTTTAGTTTTTGATTTAATTTAAAAGTTATTGCTTGTAGACGTTTTTAAATCAAAATTATTTCTAATTTTATTTTGTAAACATTTCCTAAACAAAATTTTGATTCGATAATTAATCGAGCTATGGTGTTTAATTAGCGATACCTTCAAATATATTCTTTAAAGAAAAAATTAAGTAAGCAACGTAAATTACCTATTTTCTAAAACGTGCTTAGTGTAATGATTCATTCTACAGTCCTTCTATAAGATAACCCCTGCTGAGACTACCTGCTGTTAGAATTGTAAATGATACCCTTAAGCCCGCTTCACAATGTGCAAACTTTTGTTTACAGAAATTGTGGTGTCCAAGTTTTAAATTCCATGAGTGTACATAACATTAAATTAATTTTAAAGTTGTAAATTTTTTAAATGAAAGCAGCTTGTTAACTTACTCCATGTTGGTTTTTCGATTACGCTTCACTTAACTTCCTCCTATTTATTTTTTAAACTAAAGTAAATCAGTATTTCGTCAATTTTACCGTGTTGTAATGGGTGAAGAAAACAAAGATAAAGATCGGCGTTCGAGCGAACGTGAACGTAGGAGAAGATCGCGCTCCAGAAAACACAGATGTCGTTTACGATCTCGTAGCCGTGAACGCACAGGAGGAGAAGTCGCTCAAATTCTCGTCACAAAAGTTATTCGTGTCGTCGTAAGCCTTCACTGTATTGGGATGTACCTCCCCCAGGTTTCGAGCACATTGCTGCTATTCAGTATAAAGCCATGCAAGCGGCCGGTCAGATACATGCCAACATTGTCGCTGATACGCCACAAGCTGCAGTGCCCGTTGTCGGCTCCACCATAACGCGGCAAGCTCGTCGGTTATACGTTGGAAACATACCTTTCGTTGTGACTGGAGAAGAAATGATGGAGTTTTTCAATCAACAAATGCACCTAAGTGGTTTGGCACAAGGCGCTGGAAATCCCGTTTTAGCTTGTCAAATCAATTTAGATAAAAATTTTGCTTGTTTAAAATTTCGTTCTATTGATGAAACTACTCAGGCTGTGGCATTTGATGTCATTAACTTTAAAGGTCAGAGTTTAAAAATCAGAAGACCACACAATTATCAGCCCATGCCAGACATGTCAGAAACAGCTCTGTCAGTACCAGGTGGTGTAATCAGCACAGTTGTGTCTGATTCGCCACACAAAATATTCATCGGAGGTCCTTTCTATTTCAACTTCACAATTTTTTTTATATCTGACAATCGGATGATCACACGAGCATTCAGCCTCGATTGAATATATGGCTTTAAAAATTTATATGGCAATTGTGCGTAAATTAATTGCCCGGCAGTTGCAGGGTTTTGCACACACTAAGTACGTATGACGGATCTACAAATTTTAATAGAAAAACTTAAATATTTTACTTTTTCCGATTTTTCTACGAAAGTTATTACCTGATCGAGTCCAATCGGTACTCATTTTATTCGTATTTTTATCTTCTATAACTTTTTTTACACCATTAACATTAGTTCATTACTTTTCACTCAGGAAAAAAAATTGAGAAAAACATGTTTCTTTGCATTTAAATGTTAATTAACTATATAATGACAATTCATTTTTGGTATAAAACATGAATATAAGGTACTTTACACTATTTACAATTACATGGCGCAGGCGGTATTCTACTATTATTTTTGTCAAAATTTACTTATTATTTGCTCTATTGACTGGAGCAGTGACTAAATATCCTAGACTTTTAACCGCTTTAATTGGAGACCAATACCGTTAGATGTCGTGGTACTAATAGGAGTCGCATCGCCACTTATAGTGGCGTAACCATAAAGCATTTAATAAACATTGAAATTTATTAAAAAAATCATTTTAATTCGTTTATTAGTGTGTTTAATTATTGTAATATACAGCGTGTCCAGAAACTCTCCTGACAAACAAAGACCGGAAATTCCTCAGATAAATTTAAGACAATTTAACCCAATTCAACTAGTTCAAAAATGCTTCCTAAGGGAGCTAGTGCTCTTTGAAGGTGGCGTCTTGTAAATAGTTGTGTTTTTAAATACCTCCAGAACGCTTTTACTTAGAAAAGCAAAAAACTGGTATGCTTGTTTAGCGTTCAGAGATGAATCGATTCCATCAATTGCAAATTTCTAGTACCGGTCATAGGCGTCCGTTTTGGGTAGGTCAACGGTTATTTTAACGCATAACTTTTTGTCTTTAACTTTTAAGCATTTGTGACACTAGATTATTAAATTTTCAGGTATTTTAGTACTAAAAAGTATTCTTACTTTAAGTCATTAGGATACACCGCTTTCTAGAAAAATGGATTTGAAAATTTTTCGTTTTTCGTCATTAAAGTTTAAAAGTTTGAGTTAAAGATTTTTAAAAACAAAGTATTTATTACAATGGACCGAAAGTAACAAAAAAATGTATCAAAGGTAGATAGTAACAAAAGATGCTCGATGTGATGACCATTAGTCTCTATGCATAAATTTACCCTTTTGCTTAGAGAACGCCGAATTCTTGCAAAAACTCCAAAGTTATTTCTAAATTCGTTGCAAGCATCTTGTATCCTTCGCCAGAGCTGTGCACGATTTTGTATCGGAACGGAATAAACAAATGCTTTTATGTATCCCCAAACACAATAATCGCAAGGATTCAATCCGGCGACCTTGCTGGCCAAGCAACTGGACCTCCTCTTCCAATCCAATGGTCTTCGTAGTTATTATCTAGAAAGTCCCGTACATTCCTGCTAAAGTGGGCCGGACAGCCGTCGTGTAGAAACCATAAGTTTTGCCGAATATTTAAACGCACCTCATCTAACAAATCAGGTAAAATATTTTGCAGGAAATGTAAATAATCAACACAATTTAAACGAACAAGTAATCCAAGATAATCGTCAACTACTCCTATCCAGACGTTTATGCTAAACCTATGCTGATGCTTAAATTCTTGAACAACGGGGATTGTCACCAACGTACGAATAATAATGTGCATTTTGTACATTAAAAATTTAATTTTTTTTTTAATGTAGCTTCGTCACCAAACAAAATGTACCTGAAAAAATCTTCATCTTGATTTTTCTGATTTTGTAACCATCTAGTGAATTCTACACGAGCAGGAAAATCTCCTTCTAGCAGTGCTTGCACCTTTGTAAAATGAAAAGGATATAAATTTTCTTTCTGTAAGATATTTCCTACGGAAGATTTTGAAATTGTGGGGTACATGGCAGATAGTCTTCCATTAAAATAACATCTTCATGTTCTGCTGTTACATCATTATGTCTCCCTGTTTCATTATTTTTTGGGACCACTGAACCTGTTTCTCTTATTCGTTGATGAAGAGCTGTAAATGTTGAGTGAGTGGGATGCTCACGATTGGGAAATTTTTCAGCGTATCTACGTTGCGCTGCTCGACCGTTACACCTCATTTCGCCATAAACTAAATGCATAGCGGCGTATTCCTCATTAGTAAAAACCATTTTTAAAAAAATTGAAATCGTTGTGTTTGAATGTCACAAAGTAAAAAATTAAAAGATAAACTTCGTGCACTGACAACAATTTGACAATGGAAAACGTAGATGCAAAAAATATGAACTTTAATGACGAAAAAACGAAAAATTTTCAAAACCCTTTTTGTAGAAACGGTGTATCCTAATGACTTAAAGTAAGATTACCTTTTAGTACTAGAATACCTGCAAATTTAATAATCTAGTATCCCAAATGCTTAAAAGTTAAAGACAAAAAGTTATGCGTTAAAATAGCCGTTGACCTACCCAAAACGGACGCCTATGACCGGTACTAGAAATTTGCAATTGATGGAATCAATTCATCTCTGAACATGCACACGACATCTATCGGTATTGGTCCCCAATTAAAGCGGTTGAAAGTTTAGGATATATAGTCACTGACTGGAATTACCAGATACCTTTTTGGTGGAATTTTGGTGCGTCCTAAAGGATTTTTGCGTTTGATAATTAGATATTGACCCGGAAATTTCAAATATCAAATTAAATTTTGGTGAAAATGTTATGTATAGTGTTTTGATTGATATCCCAAAATTTCCAAATATCTATCTTAGGGAAAATCTACAATTTTAAAAAAAATCCCGCATTCTTGGATTTGTCGTATTTTAAGCATAGCGTCTGAACCGATCATCAGATTATGTTTGTTTTTGCGCCAAAGTAGGTACTTTATTTGGACTGCGGCATCTTTCAAAATACTAAAATTAAAAACTACAGAACAATTTTGGTGTTCGAAAAGAATAATGTTTATTTAAATGCTATAAACGAAAACAGAAGTTGTGAAATACAGTTATAGGGCAGAACTAAAACTACATTATATATTTCGTGGTATCACTGGAACTCGACTGTCTGTTGACTCAGGGTGATTTCTACTCAAAGTTGCAAAGGACAAACGAGAGCCGCAGCAAGTATCGAACATCTGATTCTTGTGAGTTTTCTTTTTGTAACGGTGTCTTCATCGAATGATTTCCGAGTTTGAAGAACAGTTTTTAGAAAACGTTATGGAGCGATCGGGATCAAATCATGATTTCAAATGATGGAGCAGTCGTAAACTTGGGACCGCATTTCTTGGCGAATGATTCTCGCCGCGGTTTCCACAATTCTTATGTTTTCTTCTGTTTCATTGTCCTTCTTCTCTCTGTTCCACAATTAATTGATAACTTGATTAGCTTTCCCTGTGAAGCAGGGGTCCTTACTCTTTCCAATTTGCTCGGTAAAATAAGTTTTCTCTTTAGATGATTTTCACTATATGGTTCCTTTTCAGGACATATGTTTGTCATACAGTCATAAGTTCTAGAAGTGTGTGCTGGCATTCTTCATTAATCTCAACAAAATCACAAACTATGTTAAAATTCAATAACTCAATGATAAACACATCTAATTGTACGTAAGATTGCCCTACAGTAGCCATTTTTAAAGGTCTTTGATAGCTATCTGACAGCGCATTGAAATACCTTATTGGTCGTTTCATAACCCCACTAAACGTAATTAACATTTGCCGTAAATAACGTTAGGTATATCTTATTTTCGTTGGAATTCAGTTTGGCCCACACGATAAGACCTATATATTTAGAAAGTCCATGACCTGAGGAGCACGAATACACAAGAATTTTTGAAAAAAAGTTGCGGACACAGTCATTAGTTTCTTGCAATTACGGCAATTTTTAAACATGGGCAATAAATGACTTCTAATTGCATAACTTACTGCCGGATTCCGTGTTTCAGTTAACTCGATGAACCTTTTTCGATTCCATTTTGGCTTGAAATTCAATGGCACAACAACAGAAGAAGAAGTAGAAGGAATTGCACTGTCACACATTTTGATTAATTGAAAACAATGACTAATTTGAGGGGTTGTTTCCAGTTTCAATATAACCTAACCTAACCTAACCTAACCTAACAACTATGCACGGCGATGCAACCCATCCTAAATGAAATAGAAGCGAATGACGGGCTTTTCTTGAACAAATTGTGCACGGCGAAACCTAACCCCGACTGTGCACGGCGGCTTTTTATTGAAAAAATTAATGAAAAATATTTTTTATAAAATAATTTTTTTCGCCATGTTCCGCAACTTCTTTTTCAAAAATTCTTGCATATTCGTACTCCCCAGGTCATGGGGTTTCTAAATATATAGGTCTCATCGTGTGGGCCAAACTCAACTTGAGCCTTTTTTTTTTCTTACAGCGCATGCGCACAAACAACGATAACAGCTGAAACTGCTATTTTAGGTGACCAAAAATTTCCCTATTGTCCGTAACATTTTTACCAATTTTTAGCTTGTTATTTCAAATGTCCAGATTCGGCCAAATTTGTGTTTTATTTGCCTACACTATGACTATTTATGTGCCTAGGTGATTTCCAAAACTAAAAAACAGATCTCAAAGCTTCCATTTCTTCTTTATCTGGTTTTTGACTGCCCATGTTTCACATCCGTATTGTTCGATAGTTCAAACATATGTTTTAAGGAAAACTTTCTTTTGTTTGAGTGATATGTTGTTTACTATTAGAAGTTGTTTTTTATTGTAGAAAGCTCTTTTTGATTGATTTATGCTGTTTTTTATTTCCCTGTTGTTTCGGCCATCTTTAAAATAATGCTTCTTAAATATAGAAACTAATTAATTTCTGTTATAGTTTCACTGTTTATTATGATGTTGCACATTGTTTGATTTGTTTTACTGAAACCATTGCCTTAGTTTTACTTTTATTTTATATTATATATTTTTTAAGAAGTTTGTTGAAGTACTCGTCAGTTCTTCTCTACTTTCGGCAAGTAATCGGCGACGAATCTGTCTTTCTCTTCGTTCAAGATAAAGGGCTTCCACTGGGTTCATCTCTATCACCAGTCGTTTTTGACATCTAACTGGTTAAAATCTCAGATAATAGAGAAATTAAATTCAAACCCAAGATATGTAGACGAACCTTCATAATTTGAAGCCAGAGTCGATTACCACTAGATCTTTTCTACATCATCAAACAAATATTAAACCATCCATCAAATTTACGATAAGTGAGGAAAAGGGGACTCATTTCCTTTCTTAGACGTCCATGTAAAGAAGAACAAGGGAATTATGGAGACAACTGTTTGAGAGAAACTGACACACACCGATCGATATCTCAATTTTGCATCCAACCATTCCACAACAACAAAAGAGAGTAGTAAAATCTCTAATCGATAGAGCGTACAGATTGCAGAAAGGGCTACAGGAAGAAATCAAATACTTCAGAAGGGATGTAAAACTAAATAGTTACTAAAAAAAAATAGTAAGAGAGATTCTACAAAACACCAATTGAACATAAAACAACAACCAGAAAAAGAAGAACTACCCAATTCACTGCTCAGCATCCCATACGTCAATATCAGAATCAATAAACGCATAGGAAAAATTACAACTTAAATACGGTGTTCAGATTAATCACCATTAAAAGTATGATTTCCAACACGAAACTACAAACAAGTCGAGATTCTAAAAACTGCATCTCTAAGTTCCATGTGAATGTGACCAGTCATACGTAGGCGAAACTTATGTACGTCAGACTGAACACCGGACACACACAGAGAGGAAAAAAATCTAAATCCGGCATTGAGCAACATTCCTGGGATAACCAACATCGAATCAAATGGTCTGAAGAGAGAAACATTGCTACAAAAGAAAATTTGAAAAAGCAGCATTCATCAACAACAACAGCCATCCCAGTGGAAACCAATGATCGAGTTTCTAAGTTTGTTAGTATTCACCTGATGACGATTGCAGATAGTACAGCAATTGAAACGTTGTGTATATTCATTGTTACGGTTTTATTTTTCGAATGTAGGACGTATGTAGAGAGCCGTCTAAAACGTGTGTTGCGAGTAATATTTTACGACGAAAGTCGTATTTGGCGCAGTTTGCTAATTTTCTATTGGTAGAAAATAAAACCGACTACATTTCTTGGACGAGCAGCAGACAATGTGTGATTCAAGATTTTCAATTCAAATTGGTGTTTAGTTTAAATCCAGCTAAATTTGCCGTGAGTACATTTTGCTTTCTTTTTCTTTCCTGGTTGTATTAATTCTAATTACTATGTATGCTTTTAGCACGATGCGTTGATTTTATGTTCTCGTTGTGTGTTATACTTGGATAACTCTTGAGAGTGCTGGAGTGGCTGATTAAGAACCTTCCCTATCAATTAAATTCAACACCACGGTTTCGCATTAACTAAGCTGCAGACAACCGGTGGATACTACGTCTACAAGGGTTGGATATGCTTCATAACTTCTTCGAGGGAGCCAATCGCCTTCTGTTCTTCTCCGCACACCTCCCCTAAGAGAGGAATCCTGGGACTATCTAACTTTCCTGAACTGTCCATACCGTCGCTAGCAGAACACCTTTATTCTCGGAACTACATCTTACCGATTACAGCTAAGTTTTAGTATTTAAGCAACTTATCCAGTGATAATGCGTTAAGCTTAAGTACGTATGACATAGAACGGCTTGATCTCTAATATTTAAGTAAATTTTTATTTGGTGTAAACTCCACAACCAAACGTTGGTTTTTTTAATCAGCTCAATACGGGCTCGGGCGCTTTACTTAAAGCGGTTGACGCGGACACAAATGGCCTTTTGGGTTTACGGGAGGTACTCACCCTTTAATCCTAGTTTAAGTTTAGTTTAACTCGCCTTGTGTAAGTGATATGTGTACGCAGAGCCTTCTTAGTAGCCAATTCTCAAATGGAATGATAACTTTAACTCGCTTACTTAAAATCCGATACATTAATTAAGAGCCTGATTTATTGTTAAGCGAGGCTGCTGCTAACGCACGTAACTATATGCGACAGTTTCTGTTATTTCTGTTACATTCTCCTAGTACTTTAAGATTTGTTTGTTGTATTGAATTGTCTGTCTTTCTCTCTGGTTTGTGTTCGATTTCGTATTAATTTTAAGTAAAACCTGTTGATCTCCTGTTGGTCGGTTTTATTTCCTTTCTTTATCCAGCAAGTGTCGCCTTGTTAGACAGCAGTTTTATTTTATAAAATTCTTTAAGGAACCCCAATCTACGACGAAACCGGACGCTGCTGATCTAACTACTATAAATACTTTATCCTCCACGAACTTAGTGCGATATATTGATTGATTAACAACCGTTACATCATTTAAAAATAAAAACAATGAAAGTTCAGGAAGATGTTATTATTTCACATCAAATAACATTGTTTAATTTATTCAAACGAACAGAACGACATATTTTTACAGCCATCGTATTTGAAAACCCAAACATAGGTTTAGTATATGATTATGATGGCCATTATTCTTTGTGAATAATCGCCAGTGTAATACTATACTTTTCTACACCTAAAAAACAAATAAATTAGACTCAAATTTGATAATTTTAATGGAACTCTACATACTACAATATAATTTATTTTTATTTTTCATTAAGTGGATTACTAGGGTGGATATATACAGTGAAATTTGTGCAGTTAACAATACTTAAAGATAGAGTGGTAATATCCATTGTTAAATTTCTGACTATTAGTTTTAGTTACTTTGTACCTACCGATTGTAAAATCTTTTGACAAGTGTCCGTTTCATTTTCATAAAGTTATCAAGGTATCCTTCTCATACTGCAATTGATTTCCATACCCCATGTCTTGTTAGGGCCGTGATGTCACCTCCTGCATCCACAAGTAAGGTTGCTGAAGAGTGTCCTGTGTACAGTTCTGGATTAGGATGATTTAAAAACGTGGCAATTTGTTACCCCATAGCTGAAAACTTATTGATGCCAATTTTCTGACTAGTGCACATTCGCTTTTGATAATTTGAGAAAAAGCAAGAGCATTGAATACGCGGCGGACGCAAAAAATGTATTTTTTCACAATTTCGTAGAAATTGCCTGTTATTGTAAAGCGAACTATTTTGGTTTTGTATTGGGCACATTCACTAATATTGCTGATGTAAGATCTTGAAGATCCCCAATATTCATTTTTTTTAATTCGTTACAGCTACGCTCCCACGATACCCATAATTAGTGCCACCTTAAATATCAGAAAATGATCTATCAGTAACATTACGGATAATGTAACTTTTACGATACCTTTGTACCAAGATATTTTTGGTCATCGGCATCATTTATGAAACTATTTATTTGTTCAGGAGTGAAGGTTTTTGCCTTTTTTGCTTGATAGCCGTCGGATTTTCGCTTGAGAAACGCTCTTAACTTTCGATGCGTATTTAGTTTAATGTTGTGACAAATTTCAAGTGTAGCTCTTCACATTGAGTACTGCATCCATAGTGAGGATGCTTTATATTTTTCGTATAGCTCCCCAAAGTAAGCCAAGATCACATTCTAGGAGAAAAAACTAGTTTTTTAATGATCACGCCACTCAACAAATGATTTGTATACACATTCGTAAGCTTTCTTGAATTTTGCAGGTAGAAGACTTTTGGTTGTTGTTTCAAGCATTTGAAGTGTTTCCGGTGGAGTACCATTTTCTTCATCACTGCCAACTTCCATTTTAACGTTAATTTTATCGGTTTTAACATAAATTAGAGGAACATTAATTATTAATCTGTACCTATTTCAACGAAATTGAACATTGAAAACCGTAAACAAGCAATATGGCGTCAGTAACGACGCAATTTGTTAGCCGCAGAAAACTTGATCGCGGGCGATTTAAAATATCATTGGATCAACGGCATAAGTAATTTTTTTTGTGATTGGCCGGAAACGGTGAATCATGAATACATAATCTACTGTAGTGAATTATAGGTACTATTTTTCACAAAAAATGCTAATAATTGCAATATAATTAAATAGGTGTAGAAAAAATAAGTTTACAGTTTAAAATTAGTGCACTTTTAAGCTGCTTAACAGTTAAAAGCTTGGCAATTTTTGAGCCGTTTGTTGAACAATCTGTAAAATAAGAATTTGCAATGTTTAATTGACAACCGACAATAAAATGATACACTAAGAGAGTAGCAGATACTTTTAAGATAACTTATTAAATGATACCAAAAAACGAAGAAGATTTGACTAAATTGGTTTTTAGAGATTTAAAAAAAATTCGATTTTGACATTATGATTTCTCTTAACAACATACCGGGTGTTTCGGTCATATTATTCGAATGGTATATCTCCGTTAATTAATAATATATAATTTTGAAATTTTGGGCATCAAATTTGCACCTGAAGTTCTTTACACTATTTTCAAAGCCTGCTTTAGTTTTCTTTGGTTGATTGATTTAGTTTTAAAACAATTAAAATTTGATTTCGTTTCTGTTCTTAAGTCAAAAATACAAATTGTGATACGTCATGGAAAGGGATTTTTGCGTAGAATTCAAATTTTGGGAATATATACCGGGTGTCATTTTAAATAAAAAAGTTGGGTCTACTTCCGGTTAATATGATGTAACCAAATATTAATATTAGACTCAGTGTAAAGAACTTTAGGTGTAAATTAGATTTCAAATTTATATTTTTTTAATTAACGGAAATATGTTATTAAATCGGACACATGTCGGGAAAGTTGGCGTACAGCGTTTAGTGAAGTTGGCGTACAGCGTACAAAAATTTACCGCGCTGTGAAGTTGGCGTACAGCGTACAATGAAGTTAGCGTACAGCGTAAAACACATAAAAATCATAATCTTGCATTACCCCAGCTGTACGCCAACTTCCCCGCCAGCATACAGTAACATTATTTTATTTCTCTTCTGAACGCCAACTTTCCTGCCAGCGTACAAACGGAATATTCTTCATCTTCTTCTGTACGCCAACTTCCCCATCAGCGTACAAACGGAATATTTTTATTTTCTTCTGTACGCCAACTTCCCGCCAGGGTACAAATGGAATATTTTTTCTTAATTTTGGGTATGCATAGCTGTAGTGAAATTCTGGTGCTGACTCTGTGGCTCCGACTTTTTCACCTAAAACCTTTGCATAGAACCTGAAGGTTTCTTTGGTAATTGAGCCGCTTGAATTTTAAGTTACAGTTGCCGCTGTCGCACTGGAACTTTCTTTCGACGTGAACAACCTTGAGGTGATTGTGAAAGTAGTTTTTCTTGGAAAAGAATTTTTCACAAATGTCACATTTGAAAAGGTTTGGGAGGACTTAGAAAGAGCCCTGGTCTTAAAACATCTTGACTGCTTTCTACTTTTAAGTAAAAGCTGTGTTCAAAATTTAAAAGCTTAGAAAGGTTGCCTAAATATGATGGGGATTTCGATTCGGACACATTAGTTCTTTGGAAAAATGAAGTTTTTTATCATTTTTTGTTAATCGCTTTATTTTAACATTGGGTTTGTACTGGTAAATTATTTTGAGCGTACAGAAAAAATTGAAGAATATTCCATTTGTACGTTGGCGGGGAAGTTGGCGTACAGAAGAAATAAAGAATATTTCGTTTGTAAGCTGATGGGGAAGTTGGCGTACAGAAAAAATTGAAGAATATACCATTTGTACTCTAATGGGGAAGTTGGCGTACTGAAGAAATGAAGAATATTCCGTTTGTACGTTGGCGGGGAAGTTGGCGTACAGAAGAAATTGAAGAATATTCCGTTTGTACGCTGATGGGGAAGTTGGCGTACAGAAGAAGTTAAAGAATATTCCATTTGTACGTTGCCGGGAAAGTTGGCGTACAGAAGAAATTGAAGATTATTCCGTTTGTATGCTAATAGGGAAGTTGACGTACAGAAGAAATTGAAGAATATTCCATTTGTACGTTAGCGGGAAAGTTGACGTTCAGAAGAAATTGAAGAATATTTCATTTGTACGCTGACGGAGAAGTTGGCGTACAGAAGAAAATGAAGAATATTCCGTTTGTAAGCTGATGGGAAAGTTGGGGTACAGAATAAATTAAAGATTATTCCGTTTGTACGCTGATGGGGAAGTTGGCGTACAGAAGAAATTGAAGAATATTCCATTTGTACGTTGGCGGGGAAGTTGTCGTACAGAAGAAATTGAAGAATATTCCGTTTGTATGCTAATAGGGAAGTTGACGTACAGAAGAAATTGAAGAATATTCCATTTGTACGTTGGTGGGAAGTTGGCGTACAGAAGAATTAAAGAATATTCCATTTGTATGCTAATAGGGAAGTTGGAGTACAAAAGAAATTGAAGAATATTCCATTTGTACGTTAGCGGGGAAGTTGACGTTCAGAAGAAATTGAAGAATATTCCATTTGTACGCTGACGGGGAAGTTGGCGTACAGAAGAAAATGAAGAATATTCCGTTTGTAAGCTGATGGGAAAGTTGGGGTACAGAATAAATTAAAGATTATTCAGTTTGTACGCTGATGGGAAAGTTGGCGTACAGAAGAAATTGAAGAATACTCCATTTGTACGCGTTGGCGGGGGAGTTGGCGTACGGAAGAAATTGAAGAATATTCCGTTTGTACATTGGCGGGAAGTTGGCGTACAGAAGAAATTGAAGAATATTCCATTTGTACGTTGGGGAAGTTGGCGTACAGAAGAAATTGAAGAATATTCCGTTTGTACGCTGATGGGGAAGTTGGCGTACAGAAGAAGTTAAAGAATATTCCATTTGTACGTTGGCGGGGAAGTTGGCGTATAGAAGAAAATGAAGATTATTCCGTTTGTATGCTAATAGGAAGTTGGCGTACAGAAGAAATTGAAGAATATTCCATTTGTACGCTGACGGGGAAGTTGGCGTACAGAAAAAAATGAAGAATATTCTGTTTGTAAGCTGACGGGGAAGTTGGCGTACAGAATAAATTAAAGATTATTCCGTTTGTACGCTGATGGGAGTTGGCGTACAAAAAGAAGTAAAAGAATATTCCATTTGTACGTTGGCGGGGAAGTTGGCGTACAAAACAAATTGAAGATTATTCCGTTTGTATGCTAATAGGGAAGTTGGCGTACAGAAGAAATTGAAGAATATTCCATTTGTGCGATAGCGGGGAAGTTGACGTTCAGAAGAAATTGAAGAATATTCCATTTGTACGCTGACGGGGAAGTTGGCGTACAGAAGAAAATGAAGAATATTCCGTTTGTACGCTGATGGGGAAGTTGGCGTACAGAAGAAATTGAAGAATATTCCGTTTGTAAGCTGATGGGGAAGTTGGCGTACAAAAGAAATTGAAGAATATTCCATTTGTACGTTAGCGGGGAAATTGACGTTTATAAGAAATTGAAGAATATTCCATTTGTACGCTGACGGAAGTTGGCGTACAGAAGAAAATGAAGAATATTCCGTTTGTAAGCTGATGGGAAGTTGGCGTACAGAAGAAATTGAAGAATATTCCGTTTATACGTTAGCGGGGAAGTTGACGTTTATAAGAAATTGAAGAATATTCCATTTGTACGCTGACGGGGAAGTTGGCGTACAGAAAAAAATGAAGAATATTCCGTTTGTAAGCTGATGGGGAAGTTGGCGTACAGAAGAAATTGAAGAATATTCCTGTTTGTAAGCTGATGGGAGGTTGGCGTACAAAAGAAATTGAAGAATATTCCATTTGTACGTTAGCGGGGGAAGTTGACGTTTATAAGAAATTGAAGAATATTCCATTTGTACGCTGACGGGGAAGTTGGCGTACAGAAGAAAATGAAACATATTCCGTTTGTAAGCTGATGGGGGAAGTTGGCGTACAGAAGAAATTGAAGAATATTCCGTTTGTAAGCTGATGGGAAGTTGGCGTACAGAAAAATTGAAGAATATTCCATTTGTACGCTGACGGAGAAGTTGGCGTACAGAAGAAAATGAAGAATATTCCGTTTGTAAGCTGATGGGAAGTTGGGGTACAGAATAAATTAAAGATTATTCCGTTTGTACGCTGATGGGGAAGTTGGCGTACAGAAGAAATTGAAGAATATTCCATTTGTACGTTGGCGGGGAAGTTGTCGTACAGCTGGGGTAATTTTATTTTTATCAAACTTACAACTTTTCACAACAATCTCCTTTGACTCTCCTCACTATTTCTCACACAAATTTGCTGGACTTCGTTTTCTATTTAATCGTCTTTTTAATATTCCTTTATCTCCACATAATTTTAATAAGGAAAAATATTTCTTTAAATAAATTGTGTGTAAAAGGTTAATTTGTGTGGCTTAGTGCAATGTAACTTAAATCATTATTACACGATTTTGTGACAACGAATCTAGGCAACCCAATCAAAGAGCAAAATTCAAGATTAAAAAAAGTGAAATAGAATGCGTTCGTCTGTTTTAGTATCTATTTTCAGTAGTACATTTTAGTTCCATCATAAATAAAATATTATAGGATGCACTTTGGTTTTTATGTAATCCTTGTTTCACACACTCGTGCAGAAAAACCTAACTTTACACACTTGTATCATAAATAAGTGGCAGTAAATTACAATGCATTCTTTTCTGTCCTCTAACACTTATTTTATGATAGAATACTACTAGTTACAAATTGTCAAATTCAGCCAGCCATGGCACTAGTCGATAAGTGCAATAACCAAAAGTGCACTTCTATTGGTTCTGAATTTGTATCTTACTTATGAAACATTTGATATTTATGTAACCTCGCAACTCTATTGGTTATAAATCTGTATCGTAATAAAAATTCGTATCGTGATGAACTTCATTAGGGTACAGATTGTAAAATTCTAATAAATGATTTACGATACAGAGTAGAATTTTTTTTTACAATTTGGACTTTTATTTTGTTTACATGCATTATCGCAAAAATTAACGAATCTAAAAGCTCATTATACATAAGCTTGACATTTAAAAATCTGTCACTATACCTACATATTAATATTTACTTAAAACAATTACCGACCTTCCACTTTGTCTGTTTTCAAAATTTGCAATTTGTTACATGAGATTTTTTTATTTAATTAATTATTTGCCAACAATTAATTGTTTCAAGTAAACAAAAATAGATTAAAGCAAATTAAACTGTACGCCACATAAGCATTGTTAACAATCGGTTCAATTAAAAGTTTTAAAGCAAACGTGTACGACTGCAATAAAATTCTCGGATGATCTTAAACAATTTTTCAGTTTCAAGCAGAATTTTCTTTTACATATATGAATAATACTGATTTTAAATGGAATTAACTTTGAAATTACCGCTTTATTTGTGCTGTCATAACTTTAATTACGATTAAACAGAAAAATTTTGAATTAGATCTGGGCTTTTAAGTGACATGAAAAGCTTTATTGAATGCTTGAACATAGAAAATCGTGCTTTTAAATCTAACTACAAAAACGTGCTATAATAAAATAAAATTTAATTCAAAACATTTATATCAAAAGCCTAGTAATCCTTTAACAAGTTTTAAAATTCAAAATGGCATGCACTCAAATTGAGAAATAATTAGTATTTGAAAAGTAGAGTGCAGTTGAATCTGCACGGAAAAGTCGTAATGAAATCAAGGCGAAAACCATAAAGTGCGCTGGAATCTCGGACATATTTGCGAGGGCCCGGCTTCGTTTCTCTTAATAATGTTAGCAAATTGCACCGACTAACCGTAAAGAACAGCAACCCTTCCACTTTTAACTTATTAATTAATTAACAATCATCGCGAGTGAGAAGAAAGCGCTCTCAGAAAATGAAAATTAAAACCCGAAGTAAATTACTCCAATGAATTCTGGGAAATAGGATATATTTATTAAGTCATAGTCATAACGGAGAAAGAAGCTAAATTTGAGAAATGCATATTCCGCATAAAACTAGAGATTCTTTAATTTTAAAAAATCGACCTTTTTCAATAATATTTTGTCTCTGGAAATAGAGTTGTTGCCTTACAAATATACTTAAAAATCTGAGTAAGATTTGGGGTGCGTTAAATTTATGACCGATTTCAAGAAAGTTCGGATAAAGCTCCACACATAAGACGGGATAACGTGAAGGGAAGGTCAAATGTTTTGCGAAGCACATTATTCTCTTTTAGCTGTAGAACTCGAGATTTATTATTATAATAACTACATAATAATGTCTGTTTCCTCTATTAGATGATAGTTTATATGTTTTATGGCCACTTTTTTTAATTCGAGACTTATTTTATTACAAAGTGAAAGATGGGGAATTGTAATTTATGTTCGAAAAATTGTTTAGTCGTACTGTAGTTGGGCCAATTTTAACTCGACTCACAAGCACTCGAATCTGTAAGAGTAAAATAATAAGTTGGATGGAAATTCAGATAAGACATTAGAATGAACTTATCTGAAAACAATAACCTCCAAATGGATTTTTTTACTTGATGCTGAATTGATACTCTGAAACCAAATCATTTTCAGTTTTTATTACACTGCTTGTTCGAATAAGTAAAACTATCAAATCGTATAGGAAATCGAACGAAGTCAAATTGTGCAGTAAATATAGATTTTTTCTTTCTTCAAAGGCTTTGAATTGTGCAATAATGTTACGTATTTTTAGATGAATGGTTTTAAATTTATTACAATGTAGTAACTACTAAACGTAAGTATTAAAATTTAAAAGTAATATTCCTAATTTACATTTATAGTGCAGCAAAAGTAATTTTCAAAGAACTAAACGATTTTTTAATTAATTTTTTATAGGTTTGTTATTTTTATTAGAATTAATTTCTAGTTCAGCTAATTATAAATTATGCATCTACTAGTACCTCATTATATAAAGTTTTCACATCTATTAAATGGCGTTGATAAACATGCTTTTTCTATTTCGACATTTAACATAAACAAGATATGTATCAAAATAATAAACGTACCATTGTAAGTAATCATTCATCAGAAGCAAATATAATACAACGTTGTGGCAAACCGTTTATTACTTATCATCATTGGTATTACTAATAACAATGATTCTAATGTTAATATTATTATTATTATTATTGTTTTAAAAATGTAAGATGCCAAAATGGTTCCGATTCAGAATACAACAATTTAGCTGATTTATATATGGATTTTTAATTAAAACTGAATGATGTTAGTCAACAGTGTATAACACCGTGGGTAACGGGCGAGTTTCATGCTCTTGCCTGCCTAATCAGTTGCATTTTAGATTTTGCTCAGTTTTGAGATGACTAAATGGTACCCATTTAATCAATATTTAGTTTTGCAAATATCACTTATATACAATAAAATAAACATATTAAAATAGGAATAAATAAATGTAACTGAGACGATCTTCCTTAACCTGCGTCTCTCACAATAAAGAAAATATTAATTGCACAATAAGAGTCTTTTACGCAACCTTAATTTTTAATTGCAAATGATTAAAATTTTGGGCAAATTAATAATAACAAATCTGAAAAGCTACTAAATTATCTATGTAATACCAACAAAGCTACTGAATTACTTATTTTATAACCTTCATGTTGATTAATTGTAACCAAATCCATGTATTACCTAAATGGGTTGCGGAGAAGCCCATAAAACAATTATGGATTTTTCAAATTCAGAAAAGTTGTACTTATGCTTGGCATTTGACTCATTTTATTAATTGGTTGGTAAGTGCATTTTCCATTTCGGCAATTTACAAAAAAAAATGTTGATTGGTTCTACAGAGTGAGTCACGACCGCGATAAAGTCACTTTATGGCTAAACGGAATATATTTTGTAAATCCTTTTGCAGCATGAGAATGTGGGTCAATAATAGACGCATTCTAAAAATATTTTCCAATATACAGGGTCTATAAAAAATAGTATAAAAGTTATATATTTTCTTATGGAACACCCTGTATGCAGTTGTAAGATTCACAATCCAAATTTGTGTTTAAATACAGGATGTTTCATAAGAAAAATATAACTTTGGTATGTCATTTTTTTATAGATTACCCTGTATTTTGTAATATATTTATGAATTCTCCCCTTAGTGACTTACATCTCCGTGCTGCAAAAGAATTTACTAAATATATTCCGTTTAGCCATAAAGTTACTATACCGGGGTCGTTACTCGCCTCTACAACCTTTTCGCAGATTGCTATAATGTTATATCAAGCAAATAATCTAGGGGTATTTGCTTTGATTTTTCTTACGCTGACTAAAATCGAATGAGTTTTGTATTCTATGTATGTTGTGAACATATCCATAATCTCTTCGTGGCGACAAACTCCAGAGTAACCAATAATTAGGGCAATCTGAGAAAGGAATAATATTAAAAGAAGTACGAATGTTAATCATAGTTCGTAAAAGAGTATGTTGTCCACAAGGTGGAGCTGTTCTTGTCACTGATTGTTTGGACATTATTTTGACCACACCAAGTAAAAAAGAGAGAAATCACTAATAACTACAAAATTCACATTTTTCAAAACGTTTATAGAATAATTAAACAAAATTTTAATGAAAAACTTTATTTATTTATCTAAAACTAAAATATACGAATTATATTTTTTTAATATTTTTCTGTAAGGTCTGAAACTAACTCATTTTTATTGCAATAGAATTCCTACCAAACAAATAAAACAGTAGCCTGTGATTATTGCAGAATCACGAATTTAATCGTATATCGGGCTCATCAGTGTATAGTAGTTTTAACACAAGTCTACAAAAATCACTGGGAATTGCGAATAACTACAGAATTTCAACGCTTTATAAGCAAGTGTCTGCACCTCATGGACAGCTGCTATGTACTAAGATTCATCTTTATTGAATTTCTATCAATTAAATAAAATACTAGCCGGTTATATTTGCAGAGTCACGAACTACATCCACATACACGTGTTTAGCTTTAATTGGGACTCATCAGTGTAGGGTAGCTCAAAGAAGATCCATAAAAATCACTGGAAATAACTACAAAATTTCAACGCATCGTGCGGTTGCTTCCTAAGCAAGTGATACCGGTGTCTCCACCTCATAGACAGTTGCCATGTACTGAAATTTAACAAATTGTAAAAATCTGAAGTATGCCAGATGGTCCTACGCTTGTGAGAACCCATTATTATTCTACTTTAACAACATCCTATCCATTAGACACGTGGAGGGCTTTTACCACCACCTTAACCACCAAAAACTGATTTTGACGTAGTCCCTTTCGCACGTTAGAATGCACAATAAGTGGGCTGGTAGTGGGTTCCGAAGAAGGTAAGCAAATGGTAAATGTGTATGGAGCTATCAGTGCAACACAGGTTGCGATATCACGAAGATCTCGCTTTCATGAAATAAATCTAGTTGGTGACGAGATATAGTTTGATCGCACTGAGAAAAGGGATAAAAAGCAATTAACCATAATAGTACTTTGAGACACTCGCAATTTACGTAAGTTTATCAGTAACAAACGATCTAGGAGTGTCAAATACTCGAAAAGTATCCAAATTGCTTTTTAAACGCTTTTAAACTTGAAGGCGTAAATTACCCCATAGTACGAACCTGAAGTCGATTAGAAAGAGTTTATTTTTTTGTCTTTTCATTCAAATTTACCAAGTTCTTCTATTCTATTTTTCTAAACTTCAGATTGCAAAACCGTATCAAAAAAAAAATTTCTTTGTTAATAATTTATAATAATACTCTAAATAGCATCAAAGGATTCCCAGTCAACAAAAGGGTAATCTTATTGTTTAACTATTGCAACATTATTTTAAATCATTTTGTCAATACCCTATTCGCCCTATTACTTATCTTAAACTTTTTGATATTTTTTTCCATAGGTACGTAAACATCAAAATTCCATTTTTCAAGACATTATAGTTTGACACTGTTAATCATTAAGTACCAGTTTTTTACATTTTCCCCATTTTATCGATGTTGTTTTAAAATATTTTAAGAGAGTTTTTGAGTTATTATCAGATTTTCTAATGTGGTTGGACCTTTCTATGGTGAAGAATGATGCCAACACTTTGTTTTCATTCTGCCAATAACAAACAAGGTGTTTGCTTATTTTTAGGTAGACATTTCGTTTGTATTCTAAGAAAATCTTGTTAGTCCAACCTCAAAGGAATTGAACCGTTAACTGCAGCGTAAGGTCTGTAACAGAAAAACAAAACACCAAGTACTTCACAAAAAAAATGTATTCGTGCAAGTGTTTCAATAGCTCAGCTTTCATCATCAGGGAACTGACACTCTGTTACAGTGTGTGTTTGCTGATGGCAGATTACCTATCAATACACGTATACGAATAATGTTTTTATGTATATAAATAATTTACGCTTTAAGCAATCTAATATTAGTTATTTATTTATTATTTTACTAGTTTCAACTCAAAAATTATTGTGAGTTTATTATTATTTATTTTATGCAGTTTTAGGTGTTTTATTTTTCGTTTTTTTGTTACGTTACTCTAAAATTTCTTAAAAAGTTATTCCAGAAAACCTCATACGTCCATTTGTTCTTCTAATAATTAAAAAATAATTATATTGCATATAGTATGCTTCTTTTTCTTTACATTTTCATTAATAATTAAGCATTACAAAATATAAAACGCTCGAGTTTAATTTTTGCTAACATTATTTGTCTCTTTTGTAAAATATTTTGGAGTTACCGAGTTTTTCACATAACGGTAACGATACGAAAGTTCAACAACGTTGGAAAATCTGATAATAAGAACAATTTAATAAACTTTCAAAAAACTTCAATTTCTTCTTGACATTTTTTTTTCAAATAAATTAGATGCCACTATTTTATGACATAATTGTAATTTCAAAATTTAATAGTTCTGATGGACACAAATTGAGTAATAAAATATTACCAATAAAAAAATTTAATTGTGTCAAAAACTAAACTTTTTGAATTACAATAAATCGAATTTATATAGTATCACAGAATTTGGTTATAATTAATCTCAAAAGGTCATTAAATCTAATGACAAGGGAGTAGTTTATTGCTCTGTTATATAAATGCGGTAATCAAAGGCAATCTAACGATAAGAATACTGCTGCTACAATTGGTGGTTATCAATCTAAATTGCCTAAATTACTACTTCTATTTTATGCTATGAAATTAAATAAATATTTATCGGTCGTGCAGTTAAGTAAAACTATTATTTTTAATCGGTATTGCTTTTTTAAATACGTATTAACTGTTTGTAAATACGCACTAGAACAATGTTAGCGTCTACTTTGAAAAACGTATTTATCCTACCCTCTTATGTAGAAGTTGATTAAATAGACATCAAAAACACAAATCAACTGACAGAAGCAAGATAGGTGGATCAAAATCTCATTTAATTTAATTTAGGGTATGTCGAGGATATGTTAACAAATGTTAACATGTACTAACGCTGATAACCTGATGATAGGAAGATTTATCCAGCACATAATATACAAGGTAGAATCACTTTAATTGATTAAACTACATTGAGTTTAATATTTTATGAACACACGGGCTTTGTCTGTTGTTAAACCAAAATACTTAATTACAGAGTTTAAGGCTTTGTTGTCTAAGTTAAATTTTCACCTAACATCGTCATGATGTTTACGTGAGGGATTTTAAAAGGTCTTTATAAAATTAAACGTTTAAAAAAATTAATTTGTTGTTGGTGATATGTAATAATCTAACCCTATTTGAATATATCGACTTCGGAAAGGATAATGGAATGTAGCCTTTGGGAAGGTTTGACAGCTTGGTCGAACGGAGGAATGAACTGTTGCTGACATTGCTCGGGGTGGAATGCCTTCATTACCCTCCCTAACGGTTATTACTTCAATTGTAGATTAGATAACTGTCTATATTGCGGAAAAACAAATGGTCAATTACTGACTAAATGCAGATACACGCTGACTATTAAAGGAATTTTCATTATAATAAAATAAAAGATTATCGAGACCATTTGATTGTGTAATCACGTTGGTAATTTTTAATTTTCTACTTATGGAAAATGTTAAAAGCGCAATAGATACAATAACTTTCATTCTAATAAATATAAAATAGTTAAGTTATGAATGAGGTACATGTATGTAGTTATTAATTTTTTATATTTCTATATTGATTTTTACAACAAATCAATTAAATGCTTCACGCAAATAAATTTTAAATTTTGTTAAAATCATTTATGACTTGATGTACAGAAGTGTACGCCAACTCGTGAAATAATAAATTGAAATGAAATTTGCCATAGCTTTTAGCGTGACATTGAAGAATTCACTGCTAACATAAACCTACCTACAGTTTCTTTAAAATTTTATTTCAAATTTACAACTTAATCAATTTATTTTGTTATGTTAACGTTTTGTTATCCTTTAAATTTACATTTTTTTATTGTATTAACTAATGGATATAATAATAAATAATGTTAAATTGTCATTACTTTCTTCTCACAATTTTTCTAAACCATTTTGTCTACAACTTTTATATGTATTTATTAGATGTTCAAGTACTTCCAAAACTACAGTTTTCATTTATGATATTCCTAGAGCATGAATTAATTCCAGATTTTTATTTGAAATCAGAATTTTCTCGAAAAACTCGCGATCAACAAATCTAATTGTCAGACAGCGAAAAACTTTCACAAAAAAATTCTGTTGTCTCAAAAAATCTGCGATTAAAAAAAATCTCGTTTTTAGTTCGTGCTTGAGGGATATTTAATGAAAAATACGGCTGTCTGATTACTAAAAATTTCCGAATTTTTTTTTGTGTTATCGTTAATAATAATAATAAGAAGAAAGTTTATTTGCTAACAGACTACATATCTATGTTGACCAAAAATAAATAAGCAAAATAAGACTAAAAAAATTAAAAAAATATTATATTGAGCTATTTGTCTTGCAAAACAAGTATTTTTTTGTATGGGTCTACTTAAGTTTGCATGAAATATGTCAAAATCATCATCATCCTATGAAGGTATTATACAGTATGTCTGTAGTTGGCAACACTTGGGAAACTTTTTTATTGTTAGTTTTACAAAAAAAGTTATTCGTTATAAAAGGTTCTAAATGATTTAAAATGCAATCATCAGATATTAAATTTTTTCATTCGTATAAGGATTTGACAAAAATTATGAGTTTGGTACAGGAATAAAGTAGGTAGGTACCATTATTTGTAACAATATCGAAAACTGTAATTATGGAAAGTTGTAAGGAATAGGAAACTATGTTTTAATGTGCAATTACATTTTTTTACTCCAAATTTATTTTTTATAAATTTTACTCATATTATCGATACCGAACCTTGACATTATTACTTTTCCGTTCCGTTCAGAAAGTATTAAACAAATTTATTTATAAAAATCTAAATAATACACCATTAAAATAAAAATACGTCAACGAAATGATTCAACATATCCGCCTTCTCTGTCAATTGAGTTACATTTGCATTGTTATGCTAGACAACAAAAACATTTTTTTATTTAATTGAACGTAGTTTTTAGTTTGATGATATTGTCAATTTATAAAAGTACTTTATCTTGAGTAAAATTTATATTTTGTGACAAACCGCGTATACGACCGTAAAAATTTAATATCTGATGATTGTATTTTAGATTTTAGAACTTTTATAAAAATTACTTTTTGAAAAATTAATAATAAAAAAGTTTCCCATATGTTGCCAACTTTTACAGACATACTGTATAATAACTGCAAATTAGCGAGTTATGATGATAACTACTTGGTATATTTTTGGGTATCTACTATTACGACTAGAAACATTAAAACATATTTTTCTTCAAGCGACAATAAAACGTCATATTATTAAACTACTGGCAGACGCTAAAAATTTTTTTTACTGTTTAGACATTAAAAGCAAAACAGTTATTTTTTTTTCACAACTATTTAGAGGTTGGTACCTCGGTTATGTCATATTATGAATGTAACAGTAAAGTACCAACTTCATTCGTTCAGAATAAAACGTCACTATAACACTCGAGAATCTCGAAAATTTGAAAATAACACATGAAAATTAGCAATAAACGCTTGAAGAAAAAATAATATATTTCACTTGGAGTTAAAAAATGTAATTGTTTTGCTTAATTTGCTGCTCATAGCTGACACCTCGCCAAGCAAACTTTTAAGCTCAACAATTATATTGTTTAACTCCTAGTAAATATTCTACTATTGTTTGTCTAAGTATTTTTTTTACAACTAATTTGACCTTCCATTATTTCTAATCGTTGATCTTGATCACAATGCTGCGGTGGATAATAACCTTACATTTCGAAGTAGAGTAATTTACAATAGTTTCTTAACAGGTTTTCCACCATTTCTATATGTACTTTTTGTACGGCATCCACACAACTGCACAGTACTCAAGCCTAGATCTAGCTAATCAGTAGAACAGTATTTTAATACATGGTAAATTTTAAAAATCTTTTGTATTCCTGACAATGAAACCTAGCATTTTCATGGCAGGTTTAGAGATGTGTTGAATGTACGGAGCAAAGTAGAAAGTTTTATCAGAATTCCACTAAGCTGCCACTTCTTTGCTTTAAGATGTTCCATAACATTTCCCGGTCCACATTGTCAAGAAACATAGCATACATTTTCCCACCCTTTTCCTCTATTTTCTTATTTACTATCGGTTTTAATATATAAATATTATTTACTGCTCTCCTTTCTTTTCTAAATCCTGTGTGCCAGTCCGCTAAAAACTTTTTTTTCCTCCATCTCCTCTTTCAGTTTCCCCCTTATTATTTCTCCATGTAATTTTTTATTTTCTTTGTTTTACCTTTTCCTTATAGATTGGACATATTACTACTTCCCTGCATTCTGTTGGGAAACCTTCTCCTTTTCATATTCTATTGAAAATTTTACTTAATCTTTCCGTCACATTTTTCTCTGTGTATTTCCATTGTTCTCCTTTTGTTCAATCGGTACCTTCCGCTTTTCCATTTTTAATTTTTCTTATTGGTTCTTTCACTTCCTCCCTTGTTATCTCCTCATTTCTAAATCTTTTTTTCCCTTCCTTATACTGTTTTCTATTTATTTTCTTTTGTTCCCTCAAAAGTTTCTCACAATTTTTCCTATTTCTTCTCATCTATCCTTATCCCCGTCCTTGCTCTTTTTTCTGCTTTTATTTGTATTTGTCCATGCTTGTGCCTCGCTTTTAATTTCTTGTATTTTTTTTATCATTCCTGTTTTATTTTCTTCTTTCCTTTTTTACATTCTTCTTTATGTTTTTTCTTTATGCTTTTGTATTCTTCAATATCTATTTTGCCTTTTTAAATTTTCGTCTTCTTTTTTCTCATTTTTTTTTATCATTTTACATTTCTTATTCCACCAATCCTTCTTTACTTCTAATTCTTTATTGTTTATTCTATATATTTTCTTTTCTCCTGCCTCTTCTGATACCTTGTGTTCTTTTTCCATCTTCATTATATATCTTTCTCTACTTTCCTCTGTCCACACTTTTCTCACTTGCCATTCCTCGCATTTTTCTTCTTCTTCTCCTTTTTCTTCCTCACATATATAAACCTCTAACGGTTGATGGTCTGATTCTTTCTCATCCCCACTCTTAACCCATCTATATCTTATACACTCATTTAATATTACATAAGTCTATCAGTGATTCTCCTGGCTCTTATGTATGTATAATACTCTCTACCGCTATTCTATATATTCCCATTCATAATTGTCCATCATCTTGTTTCACATATTTTAATTAATTTTCTTCAATATCCATTAATTTTTTTGTCGATTGAATTCCTTTTTTTACTTTTCTATTTACCATCAGTCCTCCTTCTTCCCCTATTCTTGCATTAAAATCCCCTACTATAACTATTTTTTCTTCATCTTCTTCTTTTATTATTTCTTTAATGCCTTTCCATTCTATTCCATTTCTTTTCCATAAACTGTTATTATTTTTACACTTCTCTCCTTTGCCTGTTTTTACGTATGTTCGTACTATTTCTTGTCTTTTTGCTCTCCTTTTTTTCTTCATCTCTCCATTTCTTTTGTACCCCTGTAATTATTTCTTCTTTCGCTCTTCCTTTTACCACTTCTCTCTGCGTACTGTATTTCCATGTAAAAATATTAATACAGTAATTAATATATTCCAAAATAAGAATTTGTTCTTTTTCTTTACTTTTCCGGTTTGCTCCCTCTTTCCCCCTTTTTCTTTTTCTTCCCTTTCCTCTCCTTATTTTTTCTAGTTTTTGTTAACAATTTTTTTACCATCCTTTTACTCTCTATCCACCTTCTTTTCTCTCTGTCCATTCACATTTTCATATATCTTATCCTCACTTTCTTTCCCTCCTTTTCCAGATTTCTTGCTTCCGACCTAATCTTTCCTTGTATTTCTCTTTCCCTTTTTGTCATGTCATCCTCTATATTTATTTTTGTGCCTCCTAACTTTTTAAATTTTTTTAATATTTCTAATTTTCTTCTACGTTTCCCAGTTTTATCAAAACTACTCCATTCTTTATCTCTATTGCTTCTTCTATCTTTTTTGTCTACCCCTAGCTTATGTTTCAACAAATTCTGTACCTGGTTTGCACCTTTTTCTTGCCCCACACAATTCTAATCCTTTTATCACCAAATTCTTTCTCCTTTTCCAAAATTTCTACCTTTTTCTCTAAACTTTCTACTCTTTCTTCTAACTTTATACAATTATTTTTCAATTTTTCATTTTTCTGTTTTATTTCTAATCTTATTTTTCTTATTTGTTTCTTCTTGATTTATTTTTATTGCTTTTATTTCTTTCAGCACTTCCCTACACAAGTTTTTATTTCATCTTCGTCCTTTTTTTCACATTCGTCCCTTTTGAATTGTTTTCCTCATCCTTCACTCTTTCTTTTTCCAGCGATCTTTTCACTTTTTTACTTTTTCTGAAGATCCTGAATTGCATTTCTTCTGTTCTTCTTTTTTTCGTATCCGACTCCGTACCTTCTAACTGACATGTTCACTTGTTTTTTTCTGCACTTTCTTATTTTCTTATTCGTAAAATAAATGTTTAAAAATGTTTGTTATAAATTCGTATTTGTATTTTTCTAGCCCGTTATCGTTCCTTTATTAACAACACGTATGTTCTGTTGTTTCCATTTACGTCACACTTTACACTATCTACCCACTTGTTGTATACGCATTACTTAATTCAGTCTACTTTTATTATTTACAATATTACTAACTAAATTAAACTGTTCTTGATTTATTTTACCTTACTTTTAAAATAATGATTAAATTACTAATTCTTTAAACAAATTTTACCGAGAATCTAAACAAACAATCTTCCTCGGCAACCGCACATTACCAGTTTGTCTAGTAAAAGTGTAGTTTTTCATAATATTCTGAACTATAGTAAAATTCACGAAGCAAAATAGGTATCACGTTTTGAACACGCAGTGGGTACGTGAATAGCTGTATTTATACATTTATACAATATATATCACTTTTCGTGTTTTTTTTACGAATTTTCTATGTATGCTTTTAAAGTAACTGAAATGTACTTTATTACTAAACTCAACAAAGAAATTTGTATTAGAAAACTCAATCAAGAAATAACAATAATAAACGCGTAAAAATACATCATACACTATAAATTCTAAATTCGTGGAGTTAGCTACATGTTAAATTAAAACGATCGGAATCTGAAGTTGGAGACCTGACAAATGCGATTATAAGAACGAGACGTTGTTATCTAATTAAATATTCTGTAATAGCTGCTTAATGAAATTAAAATTTAAAAAAAAGGAAAACAAAATTTTCGGAGTAGAACTCCATTATTTGCAGTCTTTGTAATCTAGCTAGAAATGAAGGTCGCCTTAATATGACGCGGGACACAAATCCAATCAAATTTGTATTTCTCCCGAGAAAATTGCACGACGGCAGACCTGATTACGCGTGTATTTCTGATCACATCTCGTTGTTATTTCCATATGCATGAGTTTTGACAAATACAAACGCCCTAATCACATATGCACGTCACTTCTCGTGGTCATCCGTCTGTTTTATCCGATAAAGGAAAGAAAGTTTTCGATCGACTTGTGCTTTTACGCATACAATGTTAGAAAACGACTAAAAGGAAAAGACATCGTACAGCACTCTTGATGCCTAGGATGTTTAGTAAAATGCCCCTGGTGGGACGATAGATCGCCTCCATGTCCACTTACGTGTTGTTCAAGTTTGAGGGGTCGATAGAACGTGTCCATCCGATACGTGACGCTGGCCAGTCGATTTTTTGTAACATATCGCTGTAGTTTTTGCTTTAAATTAGATTACATAAAAATACGACAAATTTGGATGTAGGTACTTGAAGGCAACCGAAAAACATCACAATTTTCTCCGCAAATGCACTCAGTATCATCATCGTCATTTCCATTTAATCATTTTAAGAGAAAGAAGTATAGTAAAGAAGGAAAACCTAAAATTACAAATCGAAACGAAACTCTGGTAGTTGTATCAGTGTAATGCGAGTTGAAAACAGTCGTAAAAGTAAAGGGATGTAGGTAAAGCTCGTTAGCAAGGTGTTTAGGGTATTTGCAGGTATAGATGTTAGTAACTGCCTATCAGTCTTGATGAACTTCAGAAATGGATTGGTCCGAATAATTATCGTGAAATCTAGAAACTTAAAAAAAAAAACGCTTTACGACGACAATAAAAAATCGTTTATTAAATGTATAAGTAAATAAAATCGAATGAAAAGCAAACAGAAAATATTTTCAGTGTCATGCTGTTTCGAGTATAAAGGGGGAATAAATGCGAGTTTGCGGAAGTATTATAGAAAAGTGGAGGTAATGGTATGTGATAATCGGACACGTCTAGAAAAGTCGGTCTGCTTCTTTTTGTAACATCCGTTGCGTCAAAACTTTAACTCATCATTTGTATTTTCTTCTTATATGTCAAATGCACTTGTCTTTGCCAAAGGGTTTTGTCACAGCAACTCATTATCTAAAGTTTTAACGTATTATTTTTATAAACGTCTTTTTTGCGGAATCGAAACCAGAAAATTCATTCGGTTTCATTTGGTGTTCAAGAATTATAATAAAATTTATAATAAATAATTGAGATATATTATAGTGTTGGGTTTATGTATAATCGTAACGTCATCTATAGAATAATATACAAGTTTTCTCATTTTAGGAAATGTTTACAAAATAAAATTAGAAATAATTTTGATTTAAAAAACGTCTACAAGCAATAACTTTTAAATTAAATCAAAAAACTAAACATGGTTATTTGGGTTGACTGATTATTACTTATTTTTAAATAAATCTAACCTACTAATTATTGTAAGTTATTAAAAAAATCATTAAACTCTCTATTCATAATATTTAGTCCTTACAAAATGTATATTTTATGACGTTTCATTTTTTTCTGTAGTTAATATAAAAGTGAAAATAAAAACTAAGGCAATTCTTATTGTCAACGTATATATTTAGTTTTTGACAAGAATTTATTACATAATTATAATTAAGATACCAAGTTATAGTTTAAAATTAAATGAAAACGTTTTTTTAAATAAAGGTATTACTATATAAATAAATATAAGAAATCAATAATGGGTGTGACCTCCATTATTATTGATACATTCTTGGAGGCGTCTGCTCATTGACGCTATCAAGGTATCAATATAATTAATATTAATCGTTTCCCATGCGGTATCAATGGCTGCAATTAGTGCATTACGGTTTACTGGTATAAAATTTGGCCCTTGTTGTCTTCGGATAACAGCAAGTATTCGAGCCCAAACATTTTCGATAATGTTAAAATCTGGGCTTTTTGCTGGCCAGGGTAACAGCTCCAAGTTATTTGCTTGTATCCAGTTGCGCACAACCTGCGAAGTATAGGGTCATCATATCCCGATAGTTAATTATCGAATGTTCCAAGAAAATATGTGTAAATAGTAAATGGAATCTACTAACGTAACGTTAAGTCGTTAATTATAGTTACATAACTCTCCTTTCATAAGATATAGTTCATATTAATATGCTTATTGTAAAGCTTCGTACACACCTGAACAACAAACCGAGGAACAAACAGAACAACGAACCGAACGGCAATCGGAACATTAATTTGGACGGTGCTACGTACGAATTTTAGAACAGATTCGCAAGTCCTGATTGTTCCACGAACGGTTTGCGGCGTTCCCGCAACTTGTCGGTTTTTCTCCGACATCAAAGAAAATGCGCGCAAATGCGTTTGCAGGTTTGGACGAATCTAAACAAAACGGCGAACAAACTTATGCGGGAGAATTAAATTATTTATTTTTGTCCTCCCTTTTGTGGGTTTGTTGTGTTTTAGGTAATATTATGGAGTTGACAGAAGAAAAATGTTTTAAATTAATCAGTGTTTAAGAATGCAAGAAAAAAATGATGTCCCTATTAGCATCATTTGGGCGGGAAATTTCCAAAATAAAAAAAGTAAAGTAAATTATAATTTTTACTCTTCTTTGTGCGTAAAAATTTGGTTGGCACTATCTTCTTGTTTTCCGCAATTTTTCTTCTCAATAATAAATATATATGAACTGAAAACTACTGAAAATAATTATGGGAACAGCACAAACGTTCCGTTTGTTGTTCGGATTGTGAAAATCATAAAAGATCGTTTGTCGTTCTGTTTGACTTTCGGTTCGTTGTTATGTTTGTTGCTCGGTTTGTTGTTCAGGTGTGTACGAAGCTTTACAACTTAAGCAACAATTTTTGGCGAATAAAGATTAGTTTGTGATGTAATATTAGAAACACAAATTTATATCATATCAAATTTATGACAACTTAAAACCAAGAACGTGTATGTTATTGCTAAGAAATTATTAAGGAAAAAGCGCAATTGCAGTGTAAATATTTATAATTAGATATTTTCGAAAGTTTATAAGTCCTCTATTGTAATCTTAATACTTAAAAGAAAATCCTGTCCATTAGCATTATAAGGAAATGGCTTATACTTTATGAATAAGTTTCAATAACAATAGAATATCTTTGCTTGTTTAATTTACTTCCTTTGAGTCATATTGCTCTAAGGGTTGTTACATTGGTCATTAGAAGTATGTAATAAATAAACAATTACCTACTGTTTGAGTAGGGGTAGTGTGAACCAATAAATAAAGTAAGAAATGTAAATTCCATTTTAGTTTAAAATTTCAAGTGTTGTGAAAATGCCACCTCATCTCGGTGCTGATTTGAAAGCGCGGATTGTTTCGGAATTAGCGGCGGGCCGTAGCGTGCGTGAAATTTCACGTATGTTAGATATACCAAAAAGCACCGTAGGGCATTACCGAGTAAAATGGAATCTTGAACACACTTTTGAAAGAGCCACCGGAAGTGGTAGACTTAAAGTATCTACACGTGCTCAAGATCTCTCATTACGTAACAGAACAACCATTTGCTACATACTCCAGGGCTATAGCAGATACACATTTTTCCGGATGCCGTATAACTGCACAAAAAGATTAAAGGAGATGGGAATAAAGAAGTATAATGCTGCTGCGAAAGAAGTTCTCAGTGACGAAAATATGAGACGTCGTCTGGAATTTGCAAGGCGATATGTGAACGAACCTTTGGAATTTTGGAATCGAGTGATTTTTAGCGACGAAAAAACGTTCAATAGCCGCAACGATGGACCACTAAAAGTTTTAGAATGGAAGGAACTCGTTACGAAAATAATCACATATGTCCTAAAAACGAAGTGGTTATTTTTCTGTGAATGTGTGGGGTTGGGTTAGCGCGCGGGGTCCAGGAGTTTGTTGGGCTATCGATGGACGTCTTGATTCTGCTGCGTATTTAGATATTTTGGAAACTATTATGAAACCTTCAGTCGAAGTGTTTTATCCAGACGAAGATTATATTTTCCAACAAGTAAGTATTCTTATTTCACTATACTTTCTCCAAAAATAGTTCGGGATCTGTTGAATTAACATTTTCATAATGTATTTTTGTTGTTAAAGGACAACGCCTCTATTCATACTTCGCGGGTTGTGCGCAATTGGATACGAGAAAATAACTTGGAGCTGTTACCCTGGCCAGCAAAAGCCCAGATTTTAACATTATCGAAAATGTTTGGGCTCGAATACTTGCTGTTATCCGAAGACAACAAGGGCCAAATTTTATACCAGTAAACCGTAATGCACTAATTGCAGCCATTGATACCGCATGGGAAACGATTAATATTAATTATATTGATACCTTGATAGCGTCAATGAGCAGACGCGTCCAAGAATGTATCAATAATAATTATATTTATTTATATAGTAATACCTTTATTTAAAAAAAAGTTTTCATTTAATTTTAAACTATAACTTGGTATCTTAATTATAATTATGTAATAAATTCTTGTCAAAAAACTAAATATATACGTTGACAATAAGAATTGCCTTAGTTTTTATTTTCACTTTTATATTAACTACAGAAAAAATGAAACGTCATAAAATATACATTTTGTAAGGACTAAATATTATGAATAGAGAGTTTAATGATTTTTTTAATAACTTACAATAATTAGTAGGTTAGATTTATTTAAAAATAAGTAATAATCAGTCAACCCAAATAACCATGTTTAGTTTTTGATTTAATTTAAAAGTTATTGCTTGTAGACGTTTTTAAATCAAAATTATTTCTAATTTTATTTTGTAAACATTTCCTAAACAAAATTTTGATTCGATAATTAATCGAGCTATGGTGTTTAATTAGCGATACCTTCAAATATATTCTTTAAAGAAAAAAATTAAGTAAGCAACGTAAATTACCTATTTTCTAAAACGTGCTTAGTGTAATGATTCATTCTACAGTCCTTCTATAAGATAACCCCTGCTGAGACTACCTGCTGTTAGAATTGTAAATGATACCCTTAAGCCCGCTTCACAATGTGCAAACTTTTGTTTACAGAAATTGTGGTGTCCAAGTTTTAAATTTCATGTGTGTACCTGGGCTGATGGCAACGTGTTTACACAGATTAAACTATTGTTCTCAGACCCTAGATGGGTCGATATGCTGCAAGAGCGGCACAATGGTCGTATTTATGTTAGAATTTATTGGTTTTTACTTAACCGTAGAAGTACCGCTTTCACAAGAAAATATAGACTTATTTCAAGCAATTATGATTTATTACTCCGTGCTAGTAGTATACAGACTTTAAATGCTACAATTTTTGCGCAATTAACGATTTCGTTAAAATTAATAGTAGCGAAAGATTTTAAAACAAAAAATGCACACGTAATTTAGTTAGTTAATAACATTTTAAGACATTACAGTTTGATAATTACATTAGTTACAAAAATCATGTTATGTAACGTTACATACACTATATTTTTTGAAAAAAAAAAGTTTAAAAAATGAATTGAACTTATTTCGAATTCAAATTCTAATCGGATGTGACCGATGTTACCATGATTACTATTTTCAAAACAAATGTCAGAACAACCCGACAGGTGACAAAAAATTTAACTTTTCGTAACTAGTTAAGTAAAGTAGACCATTTTGACACTTATTTTGATTATGAAAAGTGCAACACCTGCTACGGAAAATTCTCCTACAAGTACAAACAAAATTTTTGATAATTTAGGGATCAGTCAAATGAGTGTGGAAAGAATAGTAAAACACTATCATTCGGATCACATTACTACACCAGCATTTGACAGAAAACAATTATGATGAAATTTTTAATTTATGGACTTTAGATAACTATTAGCAGATTGTAGTGTCATAAAATGTTATTAACTAATTAATTTACGTATGCATTTTTTGTTGTGAATCTCTCACTACAATTAATTTAAAGAAAATTGTAAATTCCGTAAAAACTGTAACACTTAGGCCTAGAACATCTTTATACCATTCGAAAGAGGACTTCTTTGTTAAAGTTGTGAATTAATAAAATACAGGGTGTTTCATTTCAAAAAGGCTCATATTACATATTGAATGATCTAATAATTAACCTAGAAATTCTGAACCCCCTGTAAAGAGATGTTTAATATTTAATCAAGGAATACATTTAGCTAATATAAAACTATTTAGATGTAAAAGTAAATTTGTTATGATTTGTAGGATTAGAAGATATTGAATTTTTTTTATTACTCTATATTTTATGAAAGATCGACGTAACTCAGAACACTCTGTATTTAGGTATAGGAAACCTTTAAGAAAGTATACCTTATTTTTTTAAGGACAATCTAAAACGCAATAAAATACATGGTCTCCCATAAAAAAAATTGACCACATTTTTTTGAGACATACTGTATATTTCAAAATAATTTTAAAATGTAAAATTTATCAACCTGCAAGCTACTAAAATGCCAAACTTGTAAAACTCTTACTGTTTCGCTATAAATCTCCGTCCCGTTGGTGTTGAAAAAACGTAAATGTATAGGGTGGGTAAAACCGAAATTGTCGATGGTAGATACAAATCAAACTACGGATTTTCTTAAAAATTCACTTAATAAAAGATGGATGTAAAAAATATTTGTCATTTCTTTTTACTTGTTTAAAATTCTTAATTTTAACCCCGCGTTATCAAGTGAACTTTTAGAACACCAATACTAAGATGGTGTATGACAAACCCCAACTTCAAAAATACCAAAATAAGTTCACCAAATAAGGCCTACCTTAATTTTTACAGGATGGGCCAACGCCGACGAAACAGGGCCAATTGCAGCCACATCGATAATTTAAAAATAATACTCAAACCCGTCAATTTTATTGTTGAGGGGGACATCTTTTCAGTCTGTCGGAATTTCAGTAGTACATCTAGGTTTAACGGAAATGACGTCACATCAAACTTTTTAAATGGCAACTTACAGTTTTTTGTGCAAAATCGGATAGACGACAAAAAATGCTTTTCAAAAAACCCCACATGTTTTCTTTGGCTGTTCGGCTAGAACAACCGTACAAAAACCTTTAGAGGGCCCTCATATGATTTTGCGGATATTGTCATTAAAAAAAAAAATATTGCAGTAACAATTTAGTAATGCAATTCAAAAAATTATAATATATATAATTGAAATTAGCTCTTCCAACTTCCATGCCGTGGTACAAATTTTCTTCAAATCGTCGTCTTACATTCTGCAGAATTTTTGGAGTAATCTAAAGGCATTCATCGGTGATCTTAAAATTTTTCTAAAAACGTTAATTCAGTTGAATAAACTCTACTCTTTAAATGCCCCCACTAGAAAAAATCCAATGGCGTCAAGTCCGGTGATCAAGGTGACCATGCAATACTACCAATCCCACTCTCTTACTGGGGTTGCAAAATATGGTGGATCCCCGTCTTGCTGGAAAATGAGCTCGTTTTCTAAATATCTTGCATCATTTTCGACAATATCTGTCAACATTTTCTAACATTTCCAAGTAAATTTCACCATTCAGATTTTCAGGTATAAAAATAGGTCCTACTAACCGGTCTTTGAAAATACCCGCCCAGACGTTTAGCTTTTGTGGATACTGAAAATGAACTTGATGAAATACATGAAGATTCGTGTCCGACCAGTATCGACAGTTATGACGATTTACTATTCCGTTTAAAAAAAAACGTAGTTTCATCGGAAAAACAAATATTAAAAATAAAGTTCAGGTTGTCAACTGCTCGTTGACTCATAATTTTACAAAATTGTTGACGACGGTCAAAATCGTCTTCGTTGAATTTGTGTACAAAATTTATTTTATAGGGATGACATTTATGAGTCATTCCTGCAATCCAAAATAATTTAAAAGTACAGTAAAACCTCTATTTTCGGCCACCTTCTAAAACCGGCCACCTCTAAAATCTGCCAAGTTTTTCAAGTAAAAAACCAATTGTACGGAAATATCCATATTAATGACCCTCCTAATAACGACCACCTCTCGATAACGGCCACGGCTACTTATTTGTACACTTTCTTGGAAAAATACATGTAATTCTACCTCCCATTTTTGGCCATTCTTAAGTAAGGTTATTAGTAGACAACGCAGCTTAGCGTTCAAGTTGTGCATAATATATAATTGTTTCATTGTGTGAGGCTTAAGTAATTTCCAATATTTAAGAACGGATTTAAAGAATTTGTTCGATTTACAATAGACAGTCATTACAGAAAAAATACAATTAAAAGGCTGATTAAGCTTACTCCAAAAATTGTATTTTGCGTACATAATTTGAGTTAGTATGTTCAACTGTGGTGTTACATATAGACGTACAAAAAATTACAGTGTCGCTAAAAAGAAAACGTTTGTTTCTTAAAGAGAAAATTGATATAATTGTGAAAAGTGAAAAGTTTAATACCAGTGTTAGAAAGTTGGCTGAAAAATTTAGTGTTGGCAGAGCAGAAGAGAAAATTTCCTAGAACTGAAGCTTTAGAAATTGATCGAGTACTTTACAATTGGTTTTGTAAAGATAGGAATAAAAATGTCCTTATATCTGGACCTTTAATAAAAGAGAAAGCATTCGAAGTTGCGGAAAATTTAAAAATGACGGATTTTAAAGCTTCAAATGGGTGGCTTCAGAAATTTTGTCAAAGACATAACATAACCTTTAAAACAATTTGCGGGGTATCAGCTGATATTAACCTGGACACTGTTGAAGCTTGGAAAGCAAAGCTGTCAGTAATATTGAAGGAGTATTCACCTAAAAATGTGTACAATGTTGACGAGACCGAACTTTTTTACCTTGCAATACCAAACAAAACGTTCTCTTTAAAAAACGATAAATGTAGTGGTAAAAAAGCTGAAAAACAAAGATTGACAATTTTATTTTGTACAAATATGGAAGGTGATAAAGAAAATCTGTTAACCATTGGAAAAAGTAAACACAAAAGATGCTTTAAAGGCTGTCATATCAACAAATTGCCCTTAGAATGGGTATCTAATAAAAAAGCTTAGATTACGGTAGAGATTATGACTTTTGGCTAAAAAATTTGATGAAAAAATGAAAAAAAAAATAGAAAAGTCTTATTATTTCTGGATAATGCCACGTCTCATCCGAAAGTAATTTTCGAAAATGTGAACATTGTTTTTCTACCCCAAACACCACATCCCATTGCCAGCCACTGGATCTAGGAATTATCCAAAACTTTAAGATGACCTACAGGAAGTTTTTAATTAAAACACTGCTAACATTTACAAATACCGAACGTCCTTTTGAAGATGCGGAAAAAAGTATTAATTTAACCAGCGCTTTAGTTTGGATATCAGTAGCCTGAAGAAACGTTTCGCCTATTACTATTGCTAAATGTTTTGCAAAAGCAGGATTCTCGGAAAAGGTCCTGCATGAAGATTTTGATGAAAAAGACGAAATTCCACTAGCTCAGCTTTTTCCTGTATTACTAGAAGGTAATCAACGTGTAAGCATTAAAAATTATGCATCTATTGATTGTGATATTTTGACCGAAAGCCCCAATTTAAGTATTAAAGATATAATCAGTAAATTAGACTATAGTGAAAGCTGTGATTCGAACGATAAAAGTGGTGCAGAAGAATCCGAAGTTTTTACGTCAAACATTAAAGATATGGGTGAAGTGTGCGAAAAACTAAGAGATGTGCAAAGTTTTTTATTTTCTAATGATAAGAGTCAGCTAGTGGTAAAAGTATTTCAAATGTTATCAAAATGTGAATCTTCTGTTTTACAAACTAAACTTAAAATTGTAAAACAAATCTCAATACAAAAATATTTCACAAAAATGTAATTTAATGGTATGTATATGTATGTAACTAATTATTGTAATAGGTATAACGAGCAATTAGAAAATAGGTACATAATTATGTAAATGTATGTATTATGTATTCAATATGTACGAGGTGTGACTATAAAATAACGGGACTAATATTGTACCTTCAATATACACCCTTTCTCTGTCCCTGCAACGCTCCATGCAAATTTTCCATTGTTGGAAACGGTGCTGGAAGTCATCTTCTGTCAACTCTTTCAGGACTTCAGGCCGCTTTTTTTTAACAGTTTCTGCGGATTCAAATCTCGTACCTTTCAATGCAGATTTCACCTTAGGGAAAACATAAAAGTCACATGGTGCTAGGTCTGGCGAGTAAGGTGGATGTTCTATGTTCTAACACTGGGATGCTGTACTTGGTCAGGAACCGCTTAACAAATAACGCGGAATGAGCTGGCGCATTGTCGTAGTGCAAAACCCATGATTTGTCCTTCCACATTTTGGGTCGTTTTTTTCTTACTCTTTCACGTAGTTTATCAAGTACCTCAAGGTAGTAATGTTGATTAATTGTTTGACCTTCAGGAACCCAGTGAAGGTACACAATCCCATGAATATCGAAAAAACGATCATCATTGCTTTGAATTTTGACTTGCTCATTCTTGCTTTTTTGGCTTTCGGTGAAGTTGGGGTCTTCCAATTCATGGATCGTAAGTAAAAAACCACGATTCATCACATGTTATTATCCTTTCCAATAAATTCAGGTCATTTTCAATGGCATTCAAAGTGTCAGTACAAACATTTTTGCGAGCTGCTTGTTGTTCAATCGTGAGAATTTTTGGTACCATTTTTGCACACAATTTTTGCATGTTCAAATTGTCACGTAAAATTAGCCGTACACATTCTTTATCAATGCCTACAGATTCAGTAACTGCACGAATACTTAATCGACGGTCAGACCAAATCAAATTAGCAACTTTTTCGACATTGTCATCCGTTTTTGATGTTGAAGGACGACCTGGCCGCGAATCATCTTCAACGTCTTGTCAACCATCTTAAAAACGCTTAAACCATTCAAAAACAAGAGTCCGCGATAAACATTCACTGCCATACACTTCTTTTAGTAAATTATAGGCTTCGGTTTAAAGTGAAATTTAATAACAATTTGTTGTTCTATTATTACGCTAACCATTTTTCCGGCAAAACAAAATAACAACACTAACGTAAATGAAGGTTATGACTCAACGATGTTGTTTACAGAAACGAGACTAACTGCATTCTGAAGAGGAAGTCCCAAACTAAACAGCTGTTGGTCGTTGTTGGTCAGTCCCGTTATCTTATAGCCACACCTCGTATAACTCTTCCATTATTATATCGTCTAATTATTTAATATTGCATCAGCACATTTATAGTTATTTTTTAATTCAGATATATGGTACCCTATAGCAAACCGTATTATGTTCCATACTTAAAAGATTTTAATAAACAACGCATAGAAATAAATTTTTTTCCTCCCAATAACGGCCACCTCCATATACCGGTCGGATTTGCAGCAAATTTTAGTGACCGCTATTTAGAGGTTTTACTGTATGTATAAAAATTCAATGTAAATCATGTTTTGTGCCTGTATTTAAAATGTGTCATTCCAGCATTCCAAAATAATTTGAAAATATTTGTTATGCTAGCTTTTATTGTAAAAAAATTGTATTAAAGAAATTGTGAATAATAAATTAATTAATTGATTAATCGGACTACTTTGCAAAGCAAGTGAGTTTGTATGGATTATTGTGAGTAAAATTCAATTTTCTGATTACAATTGTTGGAATCAATAATTTTGGCCTCGCATTTATTTACGAATAAAGAATAAAGAAGCGTGCATACAGTCAAACGTCATATAGAGATTGTACTGAAACGAGATTATATTAATATCACTTCGACGAATTGATATTCAAAAATTATTCAATCGAAAACTGAAAAAATTTGATTCGAATAATTACTGTTTTGAATAATTGTTTCTGAAGAATTAATTTCAAAGAATTTTCCCAGGAGAATTTTATTTAAATGCTCTATAACAAACGTATCTTTTAAAATATTGAAATTAAGAAGTTGATTGCATTTAATTTGAGATGCAGTTACAAACAATTTTTTTCACGAAAAAACTAAATAAGAAACTAATTTGTATAATTTTCTTCAGCAGCCGTTTCAAAAACCAATTTTTTCATGCTAATATTCATTAGCTTCTCTCAGTAGACCTATTTCTATTGTAATGAGGACTGAAAGAAAACTCGGTGAATATGCAAGTCCTTCGTAATAAATTCTTATGAGACACTGCATCAATTATAATTCATTTGAATACATTATGATTTTCCGACGTTTGTATTTATAAAAAGAGGAGGCTAATACATTTTATCCAAAGAAAACTTTTTTAAAATTGATGTACGTATTACAAAATTTATAATATATTTAATATGTACGTAATTTTTTTATATAAAGATTAAAAGCGGCCGTTTCGCTTCGCAAAAGACACACCGTGTGTGCCCGGATTTGCAAGCCGTAGAAGCAGTAGACCCGAGGACAGCTGAATCTCACCCGAGGGTGCCGTTGAAGGCCCTGAGTCTGAGATTTATTTCTGCGGCTCGCATGTCCAGCTACTCTAATGAAATATCGTATTCATAGAACGGACATCCTTCGGGAACACCTGCTTGGTAACTATAGTTCACCTAACTTTTTTTATCTCAAAAATAACATGGCGTTAATTTTATTTTCAGACAATCTGATTCGTGTTTTTAAAAATACGCGTCGTTGATTACGTTAGATACAGATTTGCTTTTACAGATCTAAGCTAAAGGTAATTATCATCATAAAGTGGACTTTACGAGCTCTCGAGGCTGCCGTAAAGGAATGCTTCATTTCGCCGTCCCCAAAACAAACATACGCCTCCTTGTTGCTCCCTTCCGCCCCTCATCAGCTCTTTCAAACCCCTCATTCACTCGAAGGACCAAGCATCATTGCTATACTGCCCTACAGAACGTAGGCCCTCGAGTATACCCCAAGGAGAGCCGCCGAGCACCTAAAGTAATTATGAATACGATGAATTCGCGTTCCTTTTACAGTCTAATGTAGTTATTCCCGTTCTTATTCTTGTTAATAGTTAACAAACACTGGGAGAAGTAAAAAAAAAACAAATAACAAATTTAACAAAATGTTGCCGAAAGTAGAACAAAGAATTGAAAGACTGAATGAATTAATGCAGCTCCGTCAGTACTTAACAAACTTCCACGTTGATTATTCCTTTAAAGATAATATAAGCTAATCAAATTACGGTTAAATAATTTGAGCCACTTAAGAATGAATTTATGTTTCCTTTTATCCGTAATAAAAAGAGCTACCTCATCTTAGAGTCCTCGGTCGAGATAAAACGCATTAGTGAAAACCGAAACAAAGAGATGTCATCAACTTAAGGAAGGAGCAAAGCCACCTTCTTCGGCCGGTAGTCTTTCCTATTCGTACAACAAAATTTTAAGTGCAAAGTTCGGTTAGGGTAAAAATTTAAGTCGTAGATTTTGGAAAAGTCATCTTGTCGCGTTAGCACAAATTTACGCTCAACAAATTTTACAAAAATATTTTCGAGCAGTAATTAAACTTCGCTTAATTTTACTAAATTGTTTCATATTTCATACTATACGAAAAGACACTAATTCTTGTATAATACACGTCATAAATTATTGAACTGGCATTTCGTGAATTTATTATTAAGGTTACTTGGTAGAAGGTGTCGGTTAAGCTCTGGAGTATTTCTCTTCCAGTTTTATCCATATTCAATTTTATCAAGAAAAGTTTTGGCAGTTTTCTCCTTCGGGGCTTCCGCTGGTTCTGGCAGCTTACAAAGCTGATACCCTGAGTTGACACTAAAATTTCTACAAATAAACAGTATGCACGTGATACATTTCATTAATAAATTAACAAATTTGATGCAACGTTCATTAAGGACTAATTATACTTTCCGGTTGTATTTAAGGAAGGATTTTGTAAAAGCAGAGGACCTAAGTAAAGCTCTAAGTTCGATGCCCGCATGCACATTTCACGTGAATCGAGGCGCAAAGGCAAACACCGGCAACTTTCCTAAGTTTCTAAGTTGTGCCCATATCAGCAGGGCTCACTAGTCCGGTTGAACTTGCAAAGAACACCTTCCGGTCCTTCTGGTCCCCAACGAATACGTTTGCCTTATATCGTTTTCTATAATAGCCAAGACGTCCAACTTTCGATAGTTATAATTATTTGGTTACATTAAAGTCTTACCATAAACATCAACATCAAATTAATTCACTTGAAACTTCTTAGTGAATTTACGGATGACAAAAGTAAAACAACTAAAATAAAATAAAAACAAATTTTTAATATAAAGCCATCCGAGTAGTTGGTAAAGATTTTTAACAAATTAAAGCATAAAAACAAAAGTTTTACTTTAAAATACTCGTTCTAGCTAAAAATTTAGCTTGTTTCTGAATTGTTATCTAAACGTAATAGAAAACGCGGACAAACATTTCTATGAAATACCAGTAATATTAAAGTCGTTACTAATTAAATATTCGTTATAAACAACTATTTGAAATTTAATATTGTCGCTTCTAGTAAAGCACTGACCATCTATAAATTGAAAATTCTGAGGACGTGGATGGTTAATAACATTTACACATTCAAAAACACGTGTACGATGATATTATAAATTTTACATTTAGTATACCTTACGCTCAGACCGGAAGGTTTATGGTAGAGGTTAAAATGAACAACTTTTTAAACTAAATTTGATTTATGAATTTTCAAGTATTCAATGTATAATTTTGTTTTAAAGACGTTTAAAATGGATAAAAAAAAGATGGGGTAAATACTCTGGGAAGGGCCGTAGAATTGAACTAATTTAATTATTTTTACAGTGTAAACAAAACTATAGTAAAAAAAAAACGCGTGATGGCGTAGAACTCTGCATTTAAACGTGATATAAATATAACCTAAAAATTGACAGAAACTATTGTTTTCCTATATACCTTCAGTTTTAATCTAAAACCCACTTTACACTATCAATTTTTGTATTTGATATACCATTTGATTTTTCCTTTTTATTTACATTAAATGAATAAATTTGTTAGAATATACAGGGTCATTGATAGTCGATGGTAGGTTAGACGTTTATGGAAAACGGAGCATAGGAGTAATCTGAAACTTTGGCTACTGCCATAAATAGACACAATCTACTTTTCTAAAATATTTTCATTTTGGCAGTGTTGCCGCTTCTACTTAAAAATAGTAACAACTTAGTAATTTTTAATAAAACACTCTGTATATTATTCAATTTTTAGAATCGCAACTTCTTACTAATAATTTTTTCTGAATAGTTCACTGTATCTACACCGGTTTTCAATATAATATTTATTTTAATTTTAGGTTATTTTCTTTCAAAATATAATCTCACTAAAATTTAAAGTTAGTTGTTATTTGAAATATGAATTTTCTCATCAGAAACGTCTCAAAAATATAAAGTGTGACATATCGTTAAATTCAGTATCAAGGAGAGAATGAAATATGGCAAAAAAAATTTTTGTGTATTTAAAAAATAAGGTTGATGATGGTTGCTAACAATCGAAACGTTGTATCAAAAATTGGATAAAACCATTAGGTAGAGCTAAAAAGTGGCAATGAAAATGTGCTTGATATCTCTTCAAATAAGGTCAGAAAAAAATAAAAACGAAAATCAGAATTTTAATTTGTTTCAAATATCTCAAAGACTAAAAGAGATATCCGAGTTCTTCAAAAACTATAAATACATCCCCTCAAATGCGCAACTTTTGTTCCATTTAACCGACCTTCCATCTCTTACCGTTTCCGGGAGATCCCCATAGTGGGCATCCTTATCTTGGACACGTTGTATTACTTGAAATTTGATAGACAATAAAATGTCTTCAAGTTGGTATAGCATAGTGGTATAGCTAATTCGTCAGCTTTTCGAAATAACTGCAATAATTATTAAAAAAATCACATTGGTTTCACATAATTTGCATTAGTTATCCATGAACGCCATGTGATTTGACAATTGCTTAATTATTCACTGTGTTTGACAGACGTCGAAGTTTTGAGATTGTGATTGTGATTTACGACTTAATACTTATTCAAAAACAAATTACAATGCAGCGAAATAATTACTTGCATGAAGTTTTGATGAATCTATTTATTCTTCATAGACAATGTGACAAAATTGTGGCAAGAACGTGTAGAAATTTAATGAAATGTATCCTGATTTGCAGCTAATGAACGAAAGCAAGTTTATGATTTAAGCTTAGAACCATAATTGATAAAGTTCTCCTGTATTCGCATAAACTTTCTATCGTTCATTGGTTGCAAATCAGGATACATTTTATTGAGTTTCCTACATGTTCATGCCACAATTTTGTCACATTGTCCATGAAGAATAAATAGATTATTAAAACTTCTTGCGAGTAATTATTTTGCTTCATCGTAATTTGTTTTTGAATAATATTAAGTAGTAAATCACAATCACAATCTCAAAACTTTGACATCTGTCAAACACAGTAAATAATTGAGAAATTGTCAAATCACCTGGCGTTCCATGGCTAAGTAATGTAAATTATGTGAAGACACTGTGATTTTTAATAATTCGTCGCATTAGGATAATAAAGTTCTATCTGGCTCCGATGCCATTTTAAGATATCATTTGTCAAATATTTAATTTTAATTTGTTTTGTTATTATAGCCTCAAATCAAAAGCTGATTTTGCACAAATTGAAAGAATAATACACTTTCATAAAAGGAATTACAAAACAGTAATCTGGAGTAACCAATATTCTAAATTTTAATATAGGCACAAACAGATACAACTTTGTTATCTACCTTAACGTTTATGAGTTTATTTAACAAGGTTCTATGTGACAGATAAACCTTTGTATTATTATTTCAGAGCTTCTAAGCTCTCAACTTAAAAAAACAAGGACCAAATAAGACGTCAGTTATGGTTATGCAAAAGGTTTTATTGTTAACAAAAATACTTTATTGAAAAAATCGGATTTAAAAAATTATATAAGTATAAACCTTTTATTTAAGGGTATTTAAAAATGCTGAAAAATACTTTTTGTCCAAGTCTGGCATACAACCAGCCATCATTTTCTTAATAGCCTTAATTTTATCTTCTGAAATAGTATTTTTGAAGTTAAAACTTTTGGTTTCAATGTCAATATAAGTGATTTTGATACTGTTGTATTTCCCGGGCTTTGATTTCGCCGTGTAGAAGTCCTGTCAGGCTTTAAGATTTCCTTTTTAAAGCATTCGTCAGCATGACTTAATTTGTATTCACTTCCGAAAACTTTGAGTAAACTTCAAAGATGCCACCTTAGAAAACGGGATTTTATTAAATGAAAGTTTTTGGAACACGCCTCATAATCAATGAAGTCTTGTCCCTCATTTGTAAAATACAGTATGGTTTCTTTGTATTCACCGATTTTAAATTTTTATAAAGCTCAAAGGCGAATAAAACTCTGTTTTATTCATGTATCTTTCAATATTGCTATGCGCATTGTCAACTTCTTGAATAGCTCCGTGCCCAGGGACAGAATACTTCATAGTGACACTATTTACCTCAGGATGATGTCTCATTGCATCAATAACAGCAAATGAGATAAAAGAGTTTCGATTTTGAGAAACACAGGAGTCGCTCCACGTAATCAAATCGGTGATATTGTTCTCATTTAAAACTTGATCTAAAATTTTTCTGAATGCGCTAGCTAAAATATTTCCACTCCTACCTTGTTTGGCCTCAGTCCAAATAGCACAATAGATTTGCTTAGTGGTTGAAAGATGACCAGTCAAGTTGTAAATATTTAATTTTTGAAAATAAAAAAAATTCCCGACTTCAGTACGAGGACATGTGATTACGTTCTCTAGATCAAAACATAATGTGGGAACTTTACTCTCTCGGTCCTTGGTCCTTTCGATTCTCATTTGGTTTTTAAGTTCAATGTGTTCTTGGTAATCTGTTTCTTTAGATGTTACGACGTTTTCCTGTTTTTAATTTTAAACGATTCACATTTTATGCATCTGTCCTTTTTGGAACATGGAATCCATAATTGAATTCGGTAGTAAAATGTAGCGATAATACGATAGTTTGGCGGGGAAATATCGTTATCGTTGCACCACTTGGTATATAGGTCATACATTTTCACTACACTTAAATTTGCTTCCAAGTATTTTCGTTTAGTGGTACGTCTGCAATAATGGGAGTCTATAACAGGGAAACGATTTATATGAGACTTTATTTCTTCTTTTTTGCGCTTGCTTTACTTTGTTTTCCTCTATTATCCTTTTGATTTGATTAACTTCTAGGTGAGCAGTGTAAATAGGTTTTTGTGATATATTGAGGGTACCTAAAAGTATGCTTTGCATACGCGAATGTCTTCTCCCTTAACTTGTAGAAAATACGTAAATGAATAACATCTTCGGGAATCGTTGTTGCCAGTTGTTTTTCGGCCCTTTATTAGTTTTTTGTTGTGTTCTTTAAAAATACATATTTTTCGTTTTGTGTTAAAGACCAGTAAGACTGGAAAACTTCTTGCCTTTCATCTTCTGATATTTGTTTTGCACAATTAAATTTACAATTCTGCAAGCAATTTTTTTGTTTTGTACTCTTCTTGCCTTTACCACTTTTCCTCTCACATTTACATATTCTTCACCTGACTGACATTTTCTTTTCCGTACATTAATTTTCCATTCGCTTGAATTCACTTTACGCTTTCGTGGTTTCAATTTGCTTGTTTCTGTTGGTTTCTGTGCTTGGTATTCTACATCATTCTGCGTTAATGTTACAAAAAGATGTTGCTCTTCTAACTCTTTCTGTGTTGTAACATTAAGGTCATCAATGGTATTTATGACATTTCCTAAATCGTCAAGAATTTCAATTGTTTGCACATTTGTTGCAGTTCTATTTTTTCAAAAATAATATTGCTTTGACAGGATACTGTCGAATCTTGATTGCAAACTTCTGTTTGGACTACACTAGAAAACAACACCAACATTAGTGTGAATATACCTATAACTATAAGAAGCTATAAAGCAAGTCAAGAAGGATTATTAATGTAAAGCTATATTTTAATTAAAGTAACTTACTTCTGAATATCTTGTTTACATTCTTCTTGTGCAGGAATTAAGTTAGAAGTAGATACATCCCAATTCAAAACTTGTGATCCTCGAGTACCATATTCTTTATGTACATTAACATCCATACAAGCCATTGCTAAAAAACGCGAACATTTTCATTGCAAACAAAAATCAGCAGATTGCTTAACTGAGCTTACCCATTTTGATTATCTTCGATGCTCGCGATTCCATACTATGGATTGTGAGAAAATTGGCGCAGTATATAAATCTTTGTCAACACTTTTTATATTAAACACGCCTTACATTCAACAGGTGCATAAAATATCACACTACAATTTTAGGTTATTGTCTAATAACAACTTAGATAACACAGTTCCATCTGCATCCAGATAGAACCATGTTACATTAAAGTAATGTTTAATTGAAGATGGAACTTTGTTATATCAAAATCGTGATTCAAAGGTAGCAGATAGAACTCGGTTATAGTGCTATTTCAGTTATGATCAACAGATCGCGTTAGTGTTACTAAAATGATGTGGAATAAAACAGATAGAACCATTTTACATTGAAAACTGTATTTTAGTAAAAACTGCAGATAGAACCTTGTTATTCCAACGCGACGAATTATTGGGATTATTTCGAAAAGTTGACGAGTTAGCTATCCCACTATGCTATATCAACTTAAATGCATTTGAATTGTCTATCACAATTTTAAGTAATATACAAAGTGTTTTATTTGAAAAAATAAAGTTTTGACCTTTTTGAATGTCACGTCAAAATCATTAATTTTGAACCGCCCTGTATAAGATAAATTAAATTTATTTAGGTAGCTGTTAAATACAAGGCTTTTGCAAATTGCATCTAAAATTTCAGCTTTATATGGGTTCAAATAGCAGCTAATTTTAAATTTAGTGGGATCATATTTTGAAAGAAAATAACCTAAAATAATTATTATCTCAAAAACCCGTGTAGATAGGTATAGGAAACTATTCAAAAAAATTGCGATTTTAAAAATTGAATAATATACAAGGTGTTTTATTAGAAAATACTAAGTTGCTACTACTTTTGAGTAGAACGGCAACACCGCCAAAATCAAAATATTTTAGAAGATATATATTGTCTATTTATGGCCGTAATCAAATATTCAGATTACTCCTATGCCCCGCCCCGTCTTCCATAAACGTCTAACCTACTATCGACTATCAATGACCATGTATATTCTATCAAATTCATTCATTTGATGTAAATAAAAAGGAAAAATCAAATGGTATATCAAATACAAAAATCCAATAGAATAAAGTAAGTTTTAGATTAAAACTGAAGGTATATAGGAAAACATTAGTTTCTGTCAATTTTTAGGTTATATTTATATCACGTTTAAATGCAGAGTTCTACTCCATCACACGTTTTTTTACTGTACCATCGACTATCAATGACCCTGTATGTTAACGTTTACACTGTGTCACTATATAGTTTTGATTTTTTGACAGTCGACACTTAAAAAATTGTTTATAATAATAATAAAAATTTATTAACGGAATCTCCATTTTACAAAAAAAGTTTTACAAAGAGAACTAAATTACAATTCGAATAAAAATAAAAAAAAATTCCTCAAAGCGTATACAATTATTTTATACCTCCAAACAATAGTAATATTTAAAGATAGTCTAATAATCGTGTCCTAAAACACTCAGGCGAAGAACCAAATAAATTAAACCTATTTCAAAACGTACAACGCAAAAACAGTAAAAGTAAATTAAGTATGCCAAACATTCAAAACTTATTGGGTCAGACACATGTAGTGGTGTCCAATTTATTTGTACTACAATTGCATGAAAGATATACAAAAAAAAGCCAATAAAAGAAAGAACTCTTTGGTGGCAAATGTAGTTACTGCGGAGAAACAAAGGTCGGGGCATCAAGTTGATTTTTAATAAATTGGCAATTGAAGATCCAATGGGATTTAGAAACATTGCGCGAATTACTGTCCAAACAATTGAAGTCCTTTATTAAAGGTTGGTATTTCAGCTAAAATAAAGGTAATTTTTAAAATATTTCTTGTTTTATATGCAATTGTTTATTTTGATGTTTTTCTGTTCAATGTGACCCTTCGATTTCTTGCAACAGAAGAAACGTACCAAAGTATTTTAGAATATCAGAACCTTCACTATCTCTTATCATTCCAGAAACTGTTGAAACAATTTATACAATATTATAAAAAGACTACTTAAAAGTAAAAAAAAAAAAACTTTTATGACATTTTTATGCACTAATATTGTTGAATTTATAGACTCCTAATACTCCTGAAAATGGAATGAAATTGCAGAAGCATTTTACAAATTATGGAATTTTCCCATTTGTTTAGGGGCTTTAGGTAAAATCGATGGAATTAGTTTCACATCATTTTCAACACTGTAATTATTTCGGATGGCAAACTTATTGCATTTCGGGCTAAAAAACTGATAGATTCTTTCACTATAACTATAAAGGCTTTCATAGCATAGTGTTGTTAGCTTTTGTTGATGCTGAATATAATTTTACTTATGTAAATGCTGGATCAATGGTCGCATAGTGATAGAGGAGTTTTTAGCCAAGCATCCTTATGTAAAACAATTGTGAAATATTTTCAATTTTCCCGATGATGATTATTTGCCTTATATTAAAGTTCCATATGTCATAGTAGCAGATGAAGCATTTAAACCAAGTAAATATTATTTAAGCCTTGGGACCTAAGATCTTCCAAAAATCAATAAATCTTCAATTATAGACTTTCCCGAGCCCGTAGAGTAGTAATGCTTTTGGAATTTTATCATTTACATTACATAAGAGTTTAAATTTTGCCGGAAAAATTTACCGATTTTTACGTGAGTTCGCCTAGCAATTTTGCGAAAGACATTGCTATAAAAATCACAAGACGTCGGTCGACTGATTTTTCATCAATGGCATGAGCAAAATTGTAGAACTCGAGTCTACAATCGGTAATTTTTTTCTGGCAAAATCTAAACTCGCTCAAAAATGAGGTATGTTGTGTAATACCGATTCTCTATTGGTTCACAATCCCCGAAAAAATTTTTAGCAGTTAATTTTTTCACTTTAAATTATGTTCCCATTGTTGAATGATGATGTTATGTGATTGGTTAAATATCCTATGAGTGAAATAGTCAAATAAATTTCAGGTACTTCCGAAAGACATTGACCTATCTGTAGAAAAGGTCGAAACAATTATCTTCACCTGTTGTACTCTACATAATTTTATTAAAAGCAGAGATGGAAAAAATATTTACAAGGAATAGATCATGAGAATACTGCAGCTCTCTCAGTGACTGAAGGTTTTTGGAGACACCATGTTTTTTTAACACTTTTTTTTTTTTTTTTTTTTTTTTTTTTTTTTTATAATCAATTATCTACACTAACTACACTAACCTCTAACTTGTACCCAACTTAAAATATATCTCCTTCTTTCCTCCCCCTTTTCCTTATCCTCTTCCGTTAATTCCTCACGTTCTAAGTGTTCCCATCCTTTCCTACACAGCCTTCTATCATCCTCCAACTAGTACTTATTTTCCGCCTTCTCATTCCCACATCTAAATCTCGCTACTATTCTTTTCTTCTTCAAACTCACCCTCCCTCTTCAAATACCTTGGTATCCCTTCATTCACCAACTCCTTATATTTTTTATTATATGTTTCCCCTATAAATTTATTCCTCCTTTCTTGCTTCTGAATATCTCTGTCCCTTTCCACAATTTCCTCTCTTATTTTTATTCCCACCCCTTTTCTTTTTTTCTTTTCCACCTCCTCTCTTGCAAATTCTCCTCTTTCGTAATAAAGCCTCTTGTCCTCCTGTCCGTACCTTATCCTTCCATCTCTTATTTCTCTCCACACTTTTTTTAACAATCTCCATTTCTCCTCTTTTTCTTCATACCTTCTCATATTTCATTGCTATTCTCCCACGCGTGTATTCTTAATTTTTCTATCTTTATTTCCTCCTTAACTGTGTACCCCGGCGTCTCTCTTTCCAACCCTAATATTACTTTCCAATATCGCTCTTGCACTTTCTCCAACCTTTCCCATTCCTTCTATCCCCATACTTACGCCCCGTATATCATTACACTCCTTATTAGATTCTTAAATAACCATCCCCTCTTTATTACGTCATTTCCAAACACCCTCTCCCCAATCCCCACACTTGCCATATTATTCTCCTTCATTTTCTTTCTAACTCCTTTAAATGTGCCTCCTCCTTATTGTCGTGCTTCATTCTATAGCCTAAATAATTTACCTCATCTACTTCTTCTACCACCTCTTCCCCCCACTTACATTCCTCTTTTTTCCTCCCTCCTCTTCTCTTTTGAAAAACTAACATTTTGTTTTCTCCACATTTGCCTTCATTTCTTTCCTTCTATGAATTTTTTCACTGTCCTCATCATCCCCACCATTTATACAACTATTCTTATACAATTTCTAATATTTGAACATTTGATCGAAGGAGCTGTTTTGTATATTTACATACAGGGTGTTTCATTAATCAGGTACAGAAAATGAAACTGAGATTCCCTTGCAAAATTTAAAGGGGGTTTAACATTAAAAAATGTTCTTAAAGCCTCCCTGAAGAGTTACAGCCCCTTAAAGATGTGTAAAAAATTCACATTAATTGATTTTTTTCTGAAATGACTTGAAATAAAAAAGAAATCTAAACATTCAAATACTACTACCAAGAAGCCTCCATAATTTCATAATTTTATTAACTCTTGTTCTCTGCAGGGGTGAGTCTTACTACCCCTTAGAGTTTTTACAGAACTTTTTAACTAATTTTTTTCAATTTTAAAATTCAAATTTTGGAGGGCCAATTCAATTACAAACTTTTTGTCTCTTAAAAATTTCACCTAAACTCAATACTTTTTCACCAAAAAAATAAATTAAGCGAACTTGCAGAATTTTAATTAATAAGTTGCGTATGCAAGTTTGACATGAATAACAATATTATTATTAACTATCATTTTTAATTTAAATTAACAATATTATTTCAGAGAGTGTTCAAAATGGGCACCATTTTCTTGAATACAGGCTCTTATTCTTTTGAACAAATTTCCGTTAACGCTACCTAGCATTGCTACAGATTGTCTAACTCTTCAGGGAGGCTTTAAGGAAATTTTTTTATGTTAAACCCCCTTTAAATTTTGCAAGGAATCTCCAGTTTCATTTTCTGTACTGATTAATGAAACACACTATACTGAAAAGTTGAATGGAATTGTCATCACTCTGCTGCGTTCTTTTTTTTTCTTTACAGAGGTAGTCTTCTCACTCACAAGATATGAGGAGGCTAGAGTGGAAGTCTTCCTCCTACTCTGATAATTACAAAACACTGGATCAGAATTTGATGGTCTAGGAGTTATATCCTCCATGCCATTTTCATCATCTTGAGAATTCAAAATATAAAACCTTAATATATATTATAGAATTATTAGGATTTGCCTTGTTTACGACAACAAAAAAGAACACAGTGACAGCTCAATATTTTCTTTCCTTTTCGGACTTTCACATGCGGTAAGAGAAATTTAGCATGTTGAAACCAATACACCTAACCATAGGTCTTATCTGTACTCAAGGTAATACTTTTTTAACTCATGCGACACTTGGGATCGCATGTTGTTGAGTTTGGTTTGCAATTCCTCGACTGAAACTGAAAATAAAATTCTTCATGTGTTTTATTAAGGGCGTCGATCCTGGCGTGTTTACTAAAATCGAAATGTATAAACAAAGATATTGCTCAAATAACTCTAACAAAGTGAGCAACGTGTTTTTATTACTCCACGCGTTCTTCTTCTAGAAAATGTGTGAACAGATCTAAACTATAAATCAAAGTACTTCCTTACCTTCTTTCTCGCCCTTTGTGTGTCCACTGTCTGTTTGGAGATTATTGTTTAGAGTTTTTTATAGCTTTAAGTAATCTTAACTACGTTTGTTGGCTACGTTTTTACAACATTGTAACTAGGATTTACAAATCTGAGACTGAATACATATCTGTTACGTATGTTGATCAATTCTATACTATGTTTCAATTCGGAAATTGCGTGGCAATAACAATATTTTACATTATCAATCATTATACCTACAAATGGTTTTGACTTTATTTGTATAAGTGTTCAAAACTTAAACTTGTTAGTTTGTGGTAAATGATAACAACTGAAGATTCAGTGTCGATTTTCTTGAAAACGGTTGGCCGAATCGACATCTTTCAAGTATACTTTTTGAGATCATTACGTCAAGGAATGAAAATCTTCGAATAACAATCCAATATACCAAGGGGCAAAAAAGTTATGAACATTTTAATGTACGCAAAGTGCTGCTGGTGGCGCCCTCTACAGTGTACATCAAAACTGTAATCAGATTTAGATTGCTTATGCTGAAAAACTGGTGAATACCAAATTTCGTTGAAATCGTGCTTTTATTAAAGAAAATATTACCAAAAAACTTTTCAAAAATTATAACTTTGACACTCTGTAACTTTTTTTGCATGCACATTTATACTGAGGTAAGTTAGGTTCAATCAAGTTATTTTTAGCCCCAGAATATGTGGTTTAATTTATTACCTACCTTTTTGTTACACCCTGTGTTACTAAGTATTTTGCTGTCAGTATTTAAAAATAAAATTTGTTTTATCAACGTCTAGCCTATAACCATCACATTAATTAAAAAATAATTGCATGTGAGAGGATACTTTTAATTAATACAATCGGACGATTTTATTCGACAACGATTGACAACATTTGTTTGTTGTTGTACCTCAGCAGGTCCATTACTTTTCGACGAAAGTGTGCGCACCTACGTAAGAGATTTGTTTCTTGATCTTTTGTATGAAAGTAGGGCCTAAGAAGTATGGTTTTCCAAAGTTTCAATTTGGTTTTAAGAAACATTTTTGAAATTCAAAAAATAGCGATTTTTAAGACATTTTACATTTGGCGGAGTGTATTAAACCAATTGACCCTAACTTGGTTGCGTTTTATTTTGAAGGTCTCCATTTTTGAAAAGAATTTATACAAAGTTAAGCTCTTAGGCACTCGTCAGGAGGGAAGTTAAATATTTCAACATTACGGTACGGTACCATAGTTATTATATGTTTTAAAATGACCACATTTTTGTTTAACCGTTTTTTATGGTGCACCTATGTATGGGAAAAGGAATGACAAACGTTGATGCATTCACGTTTGTCAAATAATTATTATTTAATTCGCATTTGAGCAACTTAGCGAGCCTTTTGTTTCAAACTACCTTTCTTAGAAAAACCGACATAAACACTAATTTTTAGAAACTAGTACAGTTTATATCAATGAATCAAAATGTGTAATGCCATTGAGCATTCATTTAATGTCATGAAATGCATAAATCCGTTAACATTAATAATGCAAAAATATAAATATTTTCTAAAGAGCTGCTTTTTTATAAACAAGTTAAAACTTAATTTTTCAAACGTAGTTCAAAAATGAAGAAAAATGTTATTTTTTTAACTGTCGTAGCTCAGACTATACTTGGTTGAAAATCGGAAAGTATGTTTAGAGTTCGGTGCCCCTTGCAGACAACAAAAAAAACAATTTACTTTAATGTATTCTTCACAATTTTGATATAACATGATGGTTCGATATAAAGTTTCATTTGAGCAAAAAAAAACAAATACTGAATTAAAACGAAAAACTGACTAAAATAGATCGTAGTTCAAATATTTTGATCAGTTAGGTGTGCATTGTTTTATTAAAGAAAATCTGTGTATAATTTGTACATTGTTTCTGAAATGTAAAGGAGGTGAACATGGAACGTTTTAGAGATGTATGTATTGCGTATGTTTCTAGTACGCAATACAAACGTTAACGAAACATAAAATATTTTAAGCAAGAAGGTGTTGGTGGCACCACCTCAGGAGACTAGCTAATTCCGATGATTTTTTAGAGTTGCGTTTGAGCTACCGTACACTGATGAGCCTCAAATAAGGCGAAATACGTGTATGTAGGTGCCGTTCGTAATTCTGCAATTATCACTGGCTACCGTGTACTACTAGATTTCTACAAATATTACATTTTGATAAAATATTTGAGTAGCATTTCATTACTATTGTATCATTTTAACTTCTATATACATTATCTGTAAGATATTATGATTAATTGATACATTTTGACCATGTCTTAATTTAATTTTTTATTCTCTATTGACAATAACATATTATTTAAAGTATATTCTATATTTCTTATACATAGCCTAAAACTTTTTTCAACAATGTTGGGGGTTGTTTGTGAAATCTTTTTCGGATGTAATTATTGCTCGTTGTAAACAATATTTTTCAAATAACCCCAGATATAAAAATCTAAAGACGTATGATCTGGGGATCTAGCAGGTCAAAAAACCGGTCCTTGAAATCCATATAGTCTTACTACAACGAAGTTATGAAATGGAGCATCGTCATGATGAAACTACATAAAGTAATAATAATAACTTTGTAATTATTTGCTATGGCTCTTTATGGTTGTGATTAGATTTTCTTCAACACAAGCTAGGGGTACCTAACTAACTAATATTAATTATCTAACAAATAAGTGTCCTGAGGGTAAATAAGTTGACAGTCGCGTATTTGTGCAATAGTGTACTTACACTCGAGTTTTATCACTTTTGAAAAGTCCCAAAAGGATGAAACAACTGTCTAGTGATTCTAGGTGTTTGTTTGCTATTGTGAGACTTACAGCAGGAGTTCGTTTGCTATTTTACAATCTTTTGCAAATCTATACCAACTTAGTTGGCTAGAATAATCGAAGAATCAACTTATGTAACTACTTGCATCTGTCGACAAACTTTCTTTGTTGCTAATTAATTAAACAACATAATATTTAATTATGCAATTATCAAAAAAAAAACTTTACTCTCGAGCCAACTTGAAAAATTTATTCCATGTTATGCAAATGAATGGATTTCTGTGACATTAATTGACGGTTTCAGATTAGACTGTGCAATTGTAACTTAAAGTTATTTTTGTTTATTTTTTTAGTACTTTTTAATTAAAGGAATTGAAAATTTTTTTTATTGAAGGAGCAAGCAAACACTAACACTAACGTACCTTTCAATTTAGCTAAATACAATTAAACTGTGAAATGTGAAGTGTAATTTGTAACCTAAAATTAAACATTTTTAACATGGGTAAATTAATATCTATGTGATAAACAACTATTAGTGCAAATTACAAATTTAAAGACTATTAACAATCGTATTCTGACCGTTGTGCACATTAGTTTTTACAGTCTCCTAAGATTAATTATACCAAATCTAAAGCATTTCATTAGATTTTGAATAATAAATAACTAATTTATTAGTATACTTGTGTTACAGTTTTTTAAAGAGAATTTATCAAAGAATCACTTTAGTCTAAAAAATACTATATAATTCATTTAAAAAAATAAAGTTGATATCATTTCCTCTTGAACCGAAGTCAGCCATTTTGTGCAAAGTTTGGAAAATACTTATCTTGTATATTTGTAAAACTTTTTAACAAACTTTTGTCTATCATGGATAATAAAAGAGTAAATCAAGTGGCCCTGAATTTACAATCAACCTGTATACATATTAATAAGACACACTTGTACACGAACGGACGAATCTGAAGCAGTCCTTACAAGGATAATTATCTGCAAATAGACTGCCTTACACCATACTAAATATGTATCATTTTGTTTCTGTTGCCGTTGTTGTGGGTTTCGCTTCGTGTAAATTCACGTGCACACTGCCTTATCAAAACGTGATAGCTATATTGGTTCGTGCATTTTACTATAGTAATGAATCTATACAAATTTTTTTTCGATTCTTAAGTTTCTTAAAATTTATTGTGCTGATCATTTTCGACAACACTAGTTTCTTCTTGTTTCTTCTCCTTCATCTTCTTAGAAATTAAAATGCATTTTAAATACTGGGTGACAAATTTACTTGCTGACTAAACATCTCTCTCTTTTTTACTTTGCATTAATTTTTTAAAGGTAAGTTATTTCCTCCAAATTTAATTTTAATTTAAAATCTTGTCCTTTTTAGGGACCCTTCGGGATTGAAGAATGGGTTGAAAAATTCAATCTTTTAAGTTGAATTGGTCGACGTTTTGCCTCTCAATAAAGGTTGATAGTCCAAAATAAAAAAAATTAACATTCATAAATAAATAGATGAACGTTGCATTAATTAAAAATAACATAATTTAAAAAATACATGCATCTATAAATTATACTACAAAACGAACAGAACGAACGATATACAATGAAATTGCATTATTTTGTAACTTCAACTTTTCTTGAATGAAGTCTTAAAAAAGCTCCCGCTTGAATGGCGAAACGTAGGCCAGTTCAACTTAAATGATTGAATTTTTCAACCCAACCTCCAACCCCAAAAGGTTCCTGAAAAGGACAAGTTTTTTTAGTTAATGTTTTTTAATAATTGACGCAGACTGTGGCAAATTGTATTCCAGTTAATTGATCAAGCTGTTTGGTACTCTTATCATCTCATATTTATGTGAGTAATTTTTTGTTATTACGTTTAGAGTAATCGGTAACACTAATAGCTTTTTCATACAATATATGTATCTGTCATCTCAAAGTAAATTGAGTATATTTTTTCTCAATTACTGTAAGTTGTATGGATTTTTGGTACTTCAACTCAGTAGCAGAATCTACCTGAGTCTTGAACGTTAATATTTTGCGTATTCCTGTATTTACTTTGTCAATACGCTCTCGTTGATATACTTTTTTTGAAAATTAAAATATACTAAGTGACATAGAAAGAAGAACACCCATTAATAATGAATATTTTGTAAATTTTTTTTGGGAATATATTTGTTTATATTAATATATAAAACGATCAGTTTTTCAGCCATATTGCCCTAGCGGTTGTTTTGTTAACCTCATTCAAAAACACTTACGATTAAGTAGCCCTAAAACAATGAATTAAGCATTTTTAAGTACAGTTGTCATTTAAGCGATTTAAATTGCATTTCAAAGAGCTTCTTTAATTTAATCACAATGCCTCCAGTGCGAAGACGCCATAATTTTCGGCAATTAAGCGAGTTTGATAGGGGTAGAATTGTGGGATTGCGTGAAGCTGGTTTGTCTATGAGAGATATAGCCGCTAGAACGCAACGGAGTTTAAACACTGTGGCAGTCTGTGTTTGGGCATGGAACCAAGAGGGCCGTACACGAAGAGCGAGAGGTACAGGACGTCGTCGAAGAATCACAGAACGCGAAGATCGCCGTCTTAGACTATTGGCTTTACGGAACCGCTTCTCTTCTACACGGGCGATTGCGGACCAGTGGTTTGAAGAACATGGAAGACCGATTGGGATGCGAACCATTTATAGACGGATCAGAACCTTTGGGCTCTTTTCATACCGTCCCCTTTTGTGTTACCACTGACTCTAGAGCATCGACGTTATCGTCTGGCGTGGTGTAGAGAACGGGCAAATTGGGACCAAGAATGAAATACAATTGTCTTTAGTGATGAATCCAGATTCTGTTTGGGTATACATGACGGTCGTGCAAGGGTGAGAAGACGGCGCGGTGAAAGACAAGATCCCCAATTTTCTGTGAATAGGCATGTGCACCACACAGTTGGAGTTATGGTATGGGGAGCTATTGCTATTTTAAGTAGGTCACCTTTGGTCTTCATTAGAGGTAACATGACCGCTGCGCGCTACATCGAGGAGGTCGTAGACCCCCATATTGTACCTTATGTTCAGACCATCCCCAACAGCACATTCCAACAAGACAACGCACGACGTCATGTTGCTAGGGTTTCTTTGGTTTATTTTGAGGCCGATCAAATTGCTTTGTTGCCTTGGCCACCAAGCTCTCCCGATGTTTTGCCCATCGAGCACGTCTGGGATATTATGGGAAGAAGATTACTCAATTTACCTCACCCTGCACAAACTCTAGCGGCTTTGCAGCATCAGTTACAGATAGCATGGAACGAGATACCTCAAGAAGATCACCTCATTAGAAGTATGCTTAGACGTGTTAATGAGTGCACAAGACATCGTGGTGGAGCAACACATTATTAAGATTTTTGAAGAAGTTAACAGTTTAATTTTTATCAAATTGTGATCGTTTACTAATCTTATTCGTATACACTAGTATACCAAAAATTGTTCAAATAAATTCATTATTACTGGGTGTTCTTCTTTCTATGTCACTTAGATATTATTGTAGCGATCACAATTTTTAAAATACTTTTATATTTTTCAATATGTTACAAGGTTACAATAAAGTTAAAAGTTATTTGACCAAATTAACCAAACCAAATTAAATTCGATAAAAGTTATTTGTGTAGAAAGAACAGGGAAAATTAAAATTTTATTTAATTAATGACCTTCGCTATTTTTGAGTATCTATAAAAACTTTAGTAACGCTGTTAAGTTTGTTTAAGTGAGTGCTATAAAAAGCAAGTTTGGAGACAATTAATGCACAAATAAAATAACGTTAAAATGTATTCAGAACAACTCGACAATAAAATAAAGACGTTTCAACACAAATTTTAACAGAAAATACAGCCGTGCGTGATTATGGTATATTTATTTCTACAGACTAATGCCTTGCTTAGTTTGAGAACTCTATTACAATTTATAAATCATATTATGTGTAATTCAACAAAAACATAAACGAACATCAAACACGTCACGGATAAGGATATCATAAATTTTCAAAATGCAAAAAGGAAATGCAAAATGCTACCGTGTGCGGTAAAAAATATCTCGAAATGATCGTTTTATTATCTAGATAAAAATCTCATATCAAAATATAATTCCGTGCCATATAAAAATGTTAGCAATGATTGTCGTTTGACGGAGCACCCCCTAAGAACTAGAGGGAATGATGAAATCATGTTATCTTTAATATTAGATTCAATAAAACTGTAAATTAAATTTGGACAATATTATTATATTTAAAGCTTTTTCGCATTACGATAGAAAATGTGTATTATTAAGATTTCTAATAAAACAGATTTTTGATATCTTGGCATAGCGTGACGTGCTACTGGTTCGGCTCCCCTTTTGTTTATTTTCGGTTTCGTCACTTCCGTGAAGTGACATTTCGTCTCGGTTTTTATAATTTTGTTTGATTATTCAGTAGTCAATTTGTCTTTTTATGCATCCTGTTTGTTTTGTTTTAAATGACTTTTAGATTTATGCGTTTTTATTTTGAACTTTCTTCCGATTTTTTTAAGAGTTGTGTTGTTTGTGCTTTTTAAAAAACTTTAGCAAGTATATTTGTTTGTTTTTGTATGATATATTTTCAAAGTATCCCATCGCTTTATTTTGTACTGTGCGATTTTGGATTATGTTTCAGATTTTACAAAGTCATTAAGCATTAATTTTTCATCATCAATATTGTATACACTATTTTCCGCTCCATTAGAATATGAACGGAAACGCACAACAGATTTGTTTAGATGTAACTAATTCTGCCTGTTGATATTCTAAACGCATTTCTCTTCTACTGAATTATATTTATATCTACATGTTGACAATAAATATCCATCTTATATGTATATTTACATTGTTGCCTATGAACTAATAACGCGCTTGTATGTCGTTCCAACTACGACTATCTTAATGACCTACTTTTAGGTTTATACATTCCCACCGTTCCCCTTAATTTATTTAATTTATTTAACGGGCAGGCATACCCTAGATACAATAGATACAATATTAGAAATTAAACTATTTCATAATACAACTGTACTTAATATTAATACTAAAAATAAAAAATTATAATCAGAGTCAGCAATAAAGAGACAAAGAGTGTGTTTAATTATTGCACTCAAAATGAAATACATTTACATTCTTAAAGGTATATAAGTTTAAAACCAAAAATTGAAAGACCAAAAACAAAAAAATTGAAAATAAAGTACATAAGAACACCGCAATACATTTAATATTTAATATTAGAACACAGAATAAACATAGTTACTCACAAACTAATGCATGTATTCGTTTTTTATAGTTTGCTAAGGTGAGAGAAAAACAAACATCTCCAGAAGCATTTGCTGCATTGAAAGATCAAGGGAAAAAAGTATTGTATAGATAATTTCTTCTATAAAAGGATTTTGCAAAAGATGTGTTGAGCGAGTACTGATATTTGGCACATGCAGTATTATCTTACTTAATAAGTCAGGGCAATCAACATGTGAATTAAATATTTTGTATAGAAATACTAGATCTAAGTACGTTCTACGATTCTTTAAGTTTGACAAATTTAAGTTCTTGGCAAGAGATGAAGATGTACTTGTTGGAAGATGTTGATCTAATTTATATGCTAGAACTCTTAGAAATTTCTTCTGAATATTTTCAATTCTATTAATATGACAAACATAATGTGGCAACCAAACGGGGAAACAGTATTCTAATGAGGGGCGAATTAGAGTTGTAAATAAATATTTAAAGACATGTGGACTTTGAAAGTCTTTAGTGAAACGAAAAATAAAGCCCAACTGTCGATTACATCTTTTTATTAATGTATCAATGTGCACAGTAAAATCTAATTTGCAATCAAATAATATACCAAGATCTTTGATTGTATTTACACGAGAGAGACGTTTTCCTTGAATAAAATAATCATGTAATATAGGAGCATGTATTCTATAGTAGGTAAGAATGTTACATTTTTAATATTAAGTTCTATACGATTTTCAGTACACCAGTTCTCTATGTAATTAATAAATAACTGAAGATTTTGAGAATCTGCAACAGAAGATATCTTGATAAATAACTTGATATCATCTGCAAAAAGTAAATGTCTAACAGAGGTTTGGCGTTTATTATTTAATGAATTTATGTTTAAAGAAAGGTCATTTATAAATATAAGAAAAAGGAATGGTCCTAATAGAGATCCTTGAGGTACTCCTGATGTGACATAAATAGGTTGGGAAAAATTGTACTGAACTTTTACATTTTGTATACGGTTTGACAAATAACTTTTACACCAATCTAGCAATGCACCACAAATGCCATAACATTTAAGCTTAGCTATAAGATGATTATGACTAACATTATCAAAAGCTTTTGCAAAATCTAAATATAATGTATCTACTTGACCCAAATCATCAAAAGAATTTAAAATGTAATCTTGAAAAACTAGCAAATTGCTTAAAGTGCTTCTGCCTGAAGTAAAACCATGTTGATCAAAGCTAATTACCTGCTTAAATTGAGGTCTAATAACATCTAACACTAAAGATTCAAACGTTTTAGCAATGGAAGATTGGATGGTGATGGGACGGTAATTTTTATGTCACTCTTTGAACCAGATTTGTGAAGAGGGAGAATATAACTAATTTTTAAATCATCAGGGTAGATACCATATAATAAAGACTTATTGAATATTATATAAAAAGGAAAAGAGAGAGAAGTAGCACACTGTTTCAAAAACTTGGGTGGAAGACCATCCAGACCTGGTCCTTTTTACATCTAAGGAAGACAATTTTTTGTTATTGATTCAACAGATATTAAGATATTGCCAAGACACAAGTTTGTTTCCATATTATAATGTACATTAGTATTTGTCAAATGATAAAAAACATTATTAAAGTGATCTGCAAACAAATTAGCAGATTCAGATGGAGAATTTGCTTCATTTTCATTTAAGAACATTTTATCGGGAAAGTAGGATTTATCTTTGCGGTACGCATTTACATGATTCCAAAAATGTCACAATTATCCCGTTTGGTTCAGCAATGAACTAAAAAAACTTGTAACTAAAAAAAATTAGCACATTTAAGATATAAAATATCCTTGTCGGACGATGACTATAACTATTTTTCGATTCTTAGAGCTAAATGTAATTCAATATCAAGACGTGACTACAAATTACATATAAAAAATGTGGAAAATTCTATTATACAGGGTGTTTCCTAAGTAATCTAAAATATTATATGGGGCGTTTCGTTACTCAATTTTAAGACGAAAAGTTCATATAAACATGTGTGATAAGTCTTGTCGTTAATGAGATACAGGGTGTTAAATTGTTTATAATAAATCAGCTCTGATTGTATTTGAAATTAATTTTTCCTGGTGACGCTACTGGTTTCGAAAAACATGCTTATTCTAAGTGGCCTTTGTAATAACGTTGACAACTGTGTCAAACCTAAAAACTAACGCAAACAACGAACAATAAATTGTTAATAATACGATCTTTTGTGTTAAGTTAACAACGATGCCTGTGTTTACTAATGCCGAAATGGCTAATATGCACTTTTTATATGGATTAGCGAATGGTAATGCCTTAGAGGCTAGACGTATGTATGCCCAGCGTTATCCTAATAATCGTTTACCATGTTCAGATACGTTTACTAAGCTACATAATAAAATAATAAAACACCCTGTATCTCATTAACGACAAGACTTATCACACATGTTTATATGAACTTTTCGTCTTAAAATTGAGTGACGAAGCGCCCCATATAATATTTTAGATTACTTAAAAAACACCCTGTATAATAGAATTTTCCACATTTTTTATATGTAATTTGTAGTCACGTCTTGATATTGAATTACATTTAGCTCTAAGAATCGAAAATAGTTATAGTCATCGTCCGACAAGGATATTTTATATCTTAAATGTGCTAATTTTTTTAGTTACAAGTTTTTTAGTTCATTGCTGAACCAAACGGGATAATTGTGATTTATCTTGATAAATTTTATGGGAACAATTAAATCTAAGATATAATTTAAAATGCTTATAAATAATTTATAAGCTTCATTGACACTAAAACTACGTAAGATACCTACAAGTCGCCTAGAATGATAATTCAAACAACAAACATGCTACAACCTTACAAATAAACAAAAACAAAACTATTCAAGGATATTTAATTTTTCCCAATGTTCTTCAAATTTTCTAGTAGGCAAACTTTTTGTGAATCCATCTGCTAACTGATTCTCTGATGAAATTGTCTCCAGAACAATTTCTCCCATTTGAACTTTCTCTCTAATAAAATGATGTTTCATATCTATATGTTTGGTATTTTTCGTATTCTCTGCACTCTTGCTTAATGCGATAGTACTCAAATTATCTTCATATATTCGTACATTTTCTAAGGTTTCTACTTGAAAATCATTTAACAATTGTTTTAACCATATTGCTTTGCACACAGTTGTAGTTAATGCTAAATATTCTGCTTCTGTGGACGATAGTACTTAAATACACATCCTGTAATAGACTTTCTATCATTTACATCATTTCCAAAATCTGCATCTGAATACCCTATTAACCTTTCACAATTATTTTTCTTGAAACATAAAGCAAAATATGAAGTTCCTTTTAGGTATCTTAAAATCCTTTTACAATACCCCCATACTTCCTGATTTGGGTTCTCTTGAAATTGACTTACAAGGTTTACAAAATATGATATATCCGGTCTTGTACATCTTGTTAAGTATAACAATCTACCTATCAGTTATCTAACTGGCCATTTCTTCTCTTCTTTTACCTCATTTCTTTTAATTTTTATATTCGTTTCCACAGGCGTTTTCACTTTCTTACATTGCGTCATGTTTAATTTATAAAAATTTCTTTAATGTAATCTTTATTACTCCATTTTCTGTATTTCTCTCAAATTTTATTTCTACAAATTCATTCAATTCCCCGAGATCTTTAATTTCGAATCTATTTCTAAAATTCTCGTTTTAATTTATTTAATTCTGTGACATCCGATGATACTATAATGATGTCAACGACATATATTAGCAAATACAACTTCACTCTACTGTTTAAATTTACATACAAACAATTATCGCTCTCGAACCTTTTAAGACCTAAACTTAGAATAAAATCATTAAAACAATTATTCCAGACCTTTGGTGATTCTGTCAATCCATATATCGATCTATTCAATTTGCACACTTTATTGTTATTCTTTGTGAACCCTTCTGGTTGTTTTATATATACCTCCTCCTCGAGTTTTCCGTTTAGGAAAGCCGTTTTTATGTCTAATTGATGCATTTCCCAATCAAATTCGTTAGTCATTGCAAGCATGACTCTCAACGTAGTTAATTTTGCCACTGGTGCATATATTTCTTCATTTAGTTTGTTGTCGTGTTGCATGCATCCTCTTGCCACTAATCTTGCTTTGTACAATCTCTGTTCTTCACTATCTTTCTTAATCGTATATACCCACTTGCAATCCACGACTTTTGCCTCTTTTGGTTTTTTAACTAAATCCCAGACTTTATTACTTTCCATAGATTTCATTTCATTCTTCATCGCTTTTACCCATATATCCTTTTCTGTACTATCCATTGCTTCATCATATGTTGAAGGCACCTCTCGATTTGTATGTAAAGCCAGAGCCTGACACATTTCCACTTCACTTCCAGTTCAAATTTTTTCGGAAACTTTCTGATTCACTTTTCTCTTATTTTATCTTCTTCTTCTTCTTCTTTGTCATTGTCCTCTTTGAATTTTTTATTAGTAATATCATTCTCTTCTTTCTCCTCCATTGTTTCACTATTCTCAATTATTTATACTGTAATTTTTGAATCTAAATTTCCATTTATATCTTTAATTGTTTTAGTTTCATCAAAGACTACATTTCGGGCTATTTTAACCTTTTTATCATTTATACTCCACAATCTATATTCATTTTCAGCATACCCCAACATTATACAAATTTCACTCGTTGCACTCAGCTTTATTCGTTGTTCTTTCGGTATCAAACGGTATGCTATACTTCTAAAGACTTTTAATTTTGATATTTCTGGCTTGACTCCATAAAATTTCTCTGCAGGAGATACTTGAAGTAGGACTTCTATTTAATAATTATACAGCACATAACAACGCATCACCTCAAAAGCATTTTTCCAAATTTGATTCTAATATTAGTGCCCTCGTCTTCTGGATTAAAGTCCTGTTGATTCTTTCAGCAACTCCATTTCATGAAGGTGTATATGGCCCTGTATATTGAATTCTAATTCCCGACGGCGACGTTTGGCACAGCCTAATAAATTCTCTCGATCTATATTCGCCTCCTCTATCACATCTAATTGTAGATATTTTCAAATTAAAATGGGTTTCTACCACTTCTTTATACTGAGTAAAGTCGATCCTTCAATAATTATAAGCCAACTAAGTGTTAGCAAAAATAAAAATCTCGAATAGCCTACTGTAAGTTCACAAGAGGTTGTACAATAGCAAACAAAGGCCGAGAATCACTCCACAGCTGTTTCGTCCTTTTGGGACTCTTCAGGAGTGCGAAAACTTTAGTGTAAGTTCACCTTTGTACAAATGCGTGCTGTCAACTATATTCCCTACTGGAGGGTACATCATATTCAAACTATAAGTTTTCCGACACCTAGTGTCGACAGGTATGTAAAAGCAGTTAAATATGTCGATACTTTAAGAATTATAAGTCAAATAAGTGTTAGCAAAGTAAAAATCCCGAATCGCCTGCTGTAAGTTTGCAAGAGGTTGCACAATAGCAAACAAACACCTAGAATCACTCGACAGCTGTTTCGTCTTTTTGGGACTCTTCAAGAGTGAGAGAACTTGAGTGTAAGTTCACTACTGTACAAATGCTTGCTGTCAACTGACGACATATACTTTACCTAAGTTTACTAATAATAAAGAGCTGGTACTCAGTGATGACTCACTAATTAAATACTTTCACTTGTACAAAAGCCAAACACAAATCAAAGCAAAAAAAAACAAAATTTAAAGATAATTGCTATCAGTGTTGCGTCGACATCTTTGATTGGAAATTTATTTATTTAATTGTATGGTACATTTTAAATATTGTATTGTGATGTAAGTGTTATATATGGTGCCCCAGAAGATCAGTATAAACCTGTACAGTGTGGTGACAAAATTAAAAAAATTTGAAATTTGATTGAAAATTAAAAAAAAAATAAGAGGACTTTAGAATAGGATAGTTTTAGTTTATAGAAAATTTCGAAAATTATTGGTCGTTCCAATTGTCTTATTAGTTCTTATTTAAAATGATTATTTATTAATATTTCAATTGCAAATATATGTTACATAGCTGGTAAAACAAACTTTGTTGTAAATTACATTTTCTACAACTTTTGTTAGATTTTCCAAATTGTGAGTGTGCTAAATTTCCTCGACCATTTTGTTTGTATGGAGAAATTTGAGAGAGCACATCTAGATTTTTGTGTTTATTAATTTCAATGCAAAAGTAGTTTTTTTCTAAAATTAAATGTTTTTTTCTTTAACTTGCCATTTTTGTTCTACCAATTACGTCTAAAATCTAATCAAGTCTTCAACATTTTAAAAATCATTAAATTTTCTAAAAATCCAGGGAGTAGTTTCAGAAATATCACGTACTGTTAAGTGCACATCGGGAATTAAATATGCGTCTTATTCTATTCTCTCTATAGTATTAACATCGTCGCAGTTCCATTCAACCATGCACATCTCTAAATCATAATTACATTCTTATCGCTGACCTTTTGCAACGCAGGTGTTTCATTCCAACTTTTTGCGAGATAAAGAACATACTTGTAAATTTCTGACGTTTTATTAACAAAGCAATTTGAACGTTCGCGTTGTAAACGTTAGTTCGGTCGGTGTGCCTTTTCGTGAATTATGTGATTTTTGACATTTAGATGGTATATTTTGGTAGCAGTTTTCGGATTTTTGAGTACGTAAACACTTCAAATAAAGGTCAGTCATTCAAATAATTACTTATAATGATTGTAATTTAAAAATAAAACTAAACAGAGAAAAGCAAAAGAAAAACGAAAATTAGTAATAATAATAAAAAGTAAAGCTAATTATTTTTCACTTTACATATTTATATTGTGTTATGTAGCATTTACATATAGTAATGATCACTCCTAAAAATGTTGAAGTTTTTTTCTAGTCTTGGTTAATAAGAATTCGAATATTTATGGTATCTTATCTGGAAATGGTTGCACGTTCTTTCTTCTAAGAAAGTTCACCTCAGTTCACACATTTTTAGGTTAAAATACTGTGCTCTTGAACCCTTTGAACATCAATATATGTTCACACAAAGACGATATTACGCAAAATTTCATTCAGGACACTAAAAAATTAAATAGTGTCATTAACCACAGTTTCCATCGAGAAAATTATTACTTTTTTTTGATAGGACATGATTAAAATCTTATCGGTGGCGATTAAGTCTACACTTTTACTAAGTTATTATTGCACCTAAACTGAAGTTAATATTCGTCGCTCTGTTTTTAAACTATGCTAGTAGTACACTAGTCTAAACATACAGGTAACGAACGAGTTAATGATGCTCCAAGAGCTTCCCTTTGCTGAAGCTTTGTTTTCTTTGTGAAAGTATGCGTTTGTTTAACCTCTCCAAAAACTTGCAGTGGTACTAACACTGATTGTCATTTTATTAAGTACCTCTGCACCAACTCACGTACCTTCTTGCGTTCGCTTTTAATCTTCGCTTCAAGGGATGATCGATTTCCAAAGTGGGAATAGCGATCTGTTCCTCGTGAGTACCACAAGAATGTGGTTTGAGTGCTTACACTTGCATTTCGTACCTTTCCGCTGAATGTTTAGTTCTACGAAGTTAAATTGTGCTTCTGTCATGGAATATGAGGTTTGATTATTCATAATCAAGGGGGAGAATAAAAAATGCGGTCTGCTTTTTCTGCACTATTAATTTATTGTTTCTAAACATAGTAAGTGAACGTTACTTGAGGCACAATAAAAAAAACGTCGCTTTGTCTTGACGATACTGTAAGTTCGAAAATAAAGAAGCTTTCACACATGTCCAAAATAAATTTGTTAAATTGGTGCTGAACCCTATATGAGGGATGATTTTTAAGAGATTGAAAGTTTTTCGGAATTCTCTTCTTCGCCGATTAAATATCATATCGTCTCTCCATTTATGTAACTGTCACATAGTTTACTTGTAATGATCAACTTGATGACTAAAGACATTATTCTGTTAGAATAGCCTGTATTATCCAATCGCTATACTACAACTACAATTGAAACATACCAAGATACAAGTAATGACTTCCAAAAAATTACACCAAACGCCGTATTTCCTATTCAGATTTTTGAAGGGGTGACTACTCCGGCTCGAGTGATGATTATTATCGTGTTTTAGTTTGACCAAATTGCGTCCTCCTTTCTATTAAAGTTAACATGTTTTGGGGTTTTGTTTAATCCATCTGATTTTTTCTTTATCTGCACAGCAAACTTTTAGTTTAAACACACCGTATATCTTGTATCTCAGTATCATATACAGTGTGATCTGTGTAGAGCGTGTATTGAAAGTTTTTTAACTAGCATATACATCCATAATTGACCATTTTCGTTGCACCTAAAATATTTTTAGACTTTTAGCTATACAGGGTGTGCCAAAAGTATCTTATGTTAAATACAAACCTATAATTTCTTTTACATGGGTCGATTGTTCATATAATTCTGAGTTTATATAACCTAAATTGTGTTATCTTATCCTTGACCGTTTTTGATATATGTAAATTTTTTTTCAAAAAAATGGTGTTTGTAGTAGTTAACGAAAAAAATGTTATCTCGCAAATCAGTAGAGATTATAAAATCAAATTTATAGAGCAGTTAGCTGGAAATCCAAGCTTACTCCTGATGTCCAACTGGTGATTCCATTTTGTACCATATGGGCACAGGCAATTTTAAAACATCACAATTAAAAGTGATGAAAAAGTCAATTTTTTCAAACGGCACCTTCTGCTTTTTTCATATAATTTGAGAGAAAATTGAAAATTTCTTACACCTAATTCCTCTAGAATGACGTAAAAAAAAGCAGAAGATTCCATTTGAAAAAATTGACTTTTTGATCATTTTCTATTGTGATATTTGAAAATTGCCTGTGCCCATATTGTACAAAATGGAACTCCCAGTAGGACATCTGGAGTAAGTCTGGAATTCCAGTCAACTGTTCCATAAATTTTATTTTATAAACTCTACATATTAGCGAGATACAATTTTTTTCGTTAGCTATTTCAAAGGACATTTTTTGGAAAAATAATGATATATGTCAAAACGGACAAAGATAAGATAAATTTAGGTTATACAAACTCAGAATTATATGGCCAATCGAACCATGTAAAAGGAATTATAGGTTTGTATTTAAAATAAGAAAGTTGATACAACTTTGGCACACTCTGTACCTATACCTGAAAGTCTGAAAATATTTTAGGTAGAATAAAAATGATCGATTATGGCCGCGCACCAAATTTCAAGTTTCTGATTTATCTGCTAGTTAAAAAACTTTTAATGCACGTTCTACGCAGATCACCCTGTATACATGTAGAAGCAGTAGAGTTCAATTGAATAAATACATGTAAGATGATGTGCATACTCTATAATTTATTTTAGAGGAAATCTACTTATATCCAAGGTAGATGAAGTATCAGTTAAGTATTAAATAAGTAAAGGAAGTACCGGGGAGTACAGAAAGTGTCGAGGAAGTAAAGGAGGTACCGATGAAGTAAAAAAGTACTAAAAAAGTACAGAAAACTTTGTGTACTTCCTAGGATATACGGGTAGTATTCTATTTAAAGAAAGTAGTGTACAAATTATAGCTCAGCGGTTTACCTCTTGGGTGTCAGTGTATTGCAAGTGTGTGGAAGTATGTGGAAGTTTGATGGAAGTATGTGGAAGTTTGATGGAAGTATGTGAAGTTTAGAGGAAGTTTGGTGTAAGTATGTGGAAGTATTTTTACAAGTGGAAGTAGGTGTACACAATGTTTACCCCTCGTCCAGAATGCAGGTAGTGTAACCTTAGATACTGCGACTAATGTGTGATATACCGTGGTCTGTCATGTTATATTTTATTTTGTTACACGTGATTGGCACAGAAGTAAAGTATTTTTGTAATTATCTAAACTGTCGTGGATTCTAGTTGTATTTAATTATTATATAAAACCCCCAAGTGTGGTTAAGGTGGTATGGGACTATTCTACGCCTCCGATTATTTGCCGCCAGTTCATCGCTGACGTTTCTACGTCGACCGGTTCGACTCCACCCGTTTCTACACCCGCCGGTTCTACACCAGCGAATTCTACTCCGTATATAGTGTACTATTTTTGGCTCTTTGTTGTTTTGCAAAACAATCAAATTTCAGTTGTTCTGTTTATGCTACAATTATTGTTACAATTGTAACATTAAGTTACTACGCAAAAAACGTAATTTTTTTAATTAATATTGATAATTTATATTCAGATTCACACATATAATAGAATTTAGACAAGCAAAGCTAGCATGCTAAGCATGCGTTAAGTCGCAAAAATTAATTAACTCTTAAATAGCAGACAATCATGAACAATAATTGGCCTCAGCACTTACATTAACATTCATCAGTTAACTAATCAATATGAATGCAGAGTACATGGAAATTCATAAAATGAATCGAGTATTTGGATGTGCGCTCGCAGAAGTCAAACATATTAATAAAAGATTATATGAACACGAAAACCAAACACACTAGTTATTGTTTTTGTTCTTTACTGTCATGATTTGAACTAGATTTAACAAAGTAACAAACAACACGTCAAACTAATTTTATTGATTTTATCCATTTTGGGAGATCTTGGGTCTCCTCTATAACCAAAAATGTTTTTTTCGTTTTGTGAAAATTGGGTTTCTTTCCGTGTCATTAGATGTGTTTAATATTAATTACTTTTATTATCGGAAACTTTATTAATATAGGGCGAAGCAATATGCAAACCAAGCAATATCTCAAAATTTTTAAATGGATCACCCTATACGTTTTTAGTACAATTAATTAGCTTTTAAACGATATAGTATATGTAGGGTATAAGTTAACAACAGTAAATAAAATTAAGAGAATTTTTACATAAAATTTCAGTTAAAATTATAGGGACAGACTTTTGGTTCTCAATATGTAATAGTACTCTAAAGATCATTCTAATATACAGGGTGCCGCATTGGAGGATAACATCGTTTATCACTTTGCCAATTTGGCACGTTTAGTTCAGTTTTTGAGTGTACATTTTTAAAATGTTTTTGATTATACAGGGTGTTGCAGCGTAAAGTTATTTTTTTTTTAAATATAACACCCTATATTTAAAATTTAAAAAGGTTTCATTAAGACATAAAAATATATATATATTATGTAAGTTGTACATGGTATTTTAGAAGATATTGGTAATTATTAGGTAAAAATGGCACCTTTTTAACTCTCTGTTATAAAGTAACTTGAAATAATTTAACATAAAAGTAATAAACATGAAACACTTCTAATGATATGAAAATAACATAGCGTTAAAATAGGTGTCATTTTTACTAATAATTAGCTATATCTTCTAAAATACTCTGTATGTTAATGCTATGTTTTTAAAGCTTTTGATGAGATCTTTTCGAACTTACAGACAATATGGTGTGTTCCATTTAAAAAGAAATGTAAGTTTATGTTGACACCATTCTTTAGAACACTCCGTATAATCAAAAATATTTTTTAAATTTGTTCTCAATAACTGCACTAGATGTGATAAATTTTGAAAGTTACATCTTTTTTGTTAACTAACGTATCCGCTGTCAGAAGTTTGCGTTACCATCTATAAACTTTTTGTCTTAAAATTGAGTAAGGCACAACACTATGAAGTTTGACTACATACTTAGTTAACATCCTGTATTTATTTTCCAATTTGAATTAAGTTTCGTTACATAATTTGTATCATTTATTTCACTTGAATGCCGCCTATAAAACACCAAAATTCTCAAATTTTGTATGCAGTTTTTGATGTCTTCTTTCCATACAGATATACACTGCAGTCAATACAATTTCATTCATTCATATCGATATCGCTTTTTGAACGGCAAATTTATTTAAACAAAATAAATTGATATTAAATTTGAATTTCAAAAATTTAATGCGCTTTTGTTGTCGACTAATTTTTTCATGTCACAAATGTAACCGAAGCTACAACTTGTTTACGTTTTACCCTTGGTTTTAACTTTGGCGTAGAAACGGATGGTGTAAAATCGGCCGGAGTCGAACTGGGTTAGCATAGAAATGGCCGGCGTAGAATCGGCCGGCAGATATGAACTGGCGGTGAAGAACTGGCGGTGTAGAAACGCCCTAGACTTTATCAAAAAAGATTAGAATTTTCAATAGCATTGGTGAAACTTTGAAATCTTAATGAAAACCTAGTTTTATTGCTAGAGCCTTAATTAATCTCCATATTTACTGACCGATTAGGTAAAAGTCCAAAACACCTTGATTGAATAAGTAACTTCGGACTTTTGGAATATGTGCGGATTTCTCAAGATTCGTTGGTAAATATAGCGAAACATATAGCATGTCTGAATAGGACTGAGCGACATGTCAGACATGTCCCGATCTGTTTCCCACCGCCCCACTCAATGCGTCAATTCTTTGTTTACAATTGATTTTTCGTGTGATAAGTGCGTTTTCTTGTCAGTGCGCCTTTTTATACTGTCTCAATGGATGTTGAAATCCGGGAACATATATATAAGCGTTTGACTGAATTTGTTATTTTACGCGTTTTTTATCACTTTTGGTGCCTCTTATACGCTCCATAATGGATTTGAATTTTGTGATAAAAATAAAATATGGGATGATATTAAAGTTGTGCATGAAAAACCTATGCATTGTTAGTCTCAGGTTCGGTGAAGAGAGCGAGTCAGGAGATTGAGAATATGTTGCCAACATGGATGAAAACGAACCATACATCACAAATGGTCTGAGGGGATTTAATTTATTCAACCCATAAAACACACCACACACCACGAGGGAATAACATGCTCTTCTTATGAAGCCATGTTTGGAATACCAACGAAAATGGGTTTGGCTACCTTGAAATTTGCTCGTGATATGGTCTCTTATAGGAACAACTGGGGAAATCCTTGTTGTCAGTCCCAATAAGGTACTCCATGTTCACGCAACTCTGGTGAAAGTCAGACTTCTGCAACGTATGATGAACATGGATGGAATCATAGGCGAAGAAAATGGAAAAACTTTTAACAAAAATCAAAGTAAGCCAAAACTTCAGAATTAAAATTCCAGATGTTGATCGTTCTAAAATCGACTGGGAGTTAATTACCTTGAATTCTCGTAATCCATTTACAACTTGCGGCGCGAATTTCATATAATCTAGTCTTACAGCTGTTCCTTAACAACCATTGGTCGTAAGCCAGATTTTACAGAAATGAAATTGTTTAAAAAAGTAGTCTATTAACAAATGTCTCTGCAAAGCAATAAACATGAAGTGCAACTGAAAGTATCACAATTATCGACCATGTTGCAAAAAATACTGTGGATCTTGCTATTATTTATTTCATTACCGTTCACCTGTATTTCAACTTTTACTGACTCCTATGATTCTAATGAAAGGGAAAATACAGTGACAATTAATTGTATGTACGGTGGCACTGGTACAAAAATTGTTCAACTCCCACATTTGTGCAAGGACCGAGGGAAAACCACCAAAAAACCTGGTCAGAGTTGATATTGTTTGTCTACACTGTACATTCACTTCAACGCACTGCACTTTAATGTTTATAATAGTTTCAAAGTATACAACCATTTCAGGACAGTAGGTGTAATAAGATGAATTTCATGGAAGCCGCCTTCAAATCTTGTGACATTACAATCTTCGACAATGTGGCGAATTGTTTCATTAGTAGCTTCACATTCACATAGGGGACTTTCTATGGCTCTCCATTTAAAAAGCATGTCGTTACATCTTCATCTTCATGTCCAGTTCTTGATCGATTAATTTTGCACCATATTTTTCTGGGTTGGTTGAAACCGTCTACTTTTTCTCAAGGGTCTTGAATTGAAATCTTTATTTATGACGTTAAGACTTCTCCAAATGCTTCTCCATTCCTCTTTAATAGAAAAATCTTCTATACCTTCAATATATTTCCAAAATGGCTTTCTTGATGGCAGTATGTTCATTGTATTTTGAATACTATGCCAAATTGGAAATGTATCTGTGAATGTATTTTATTCACAATTTCTTGAGTGCATCTTTTCTCCGAAGCTCTGGTAGTGCAATATTTGATAATACTGAGAGCCACGGGACCGGTGTTGATTTGATGGTTCCTGTGATGATGCGCATGGAGGTGCTCAATTGTTCATTAATTTTCTTCGTGTGAATGCTATTTAACCATACTGGAGCTTAATATTCTGCGGTAGAAAATACAAGTGACATTCGCAAGGTTTGTGCATTGACACCCCAGCCGGAACCCGCAAGCTTCAACAAGATATTATTTCTAGTTTTCAGTTTCTGCCTCAGTTTTTCTAGGTGTTGTTTATATGTGAGTGAACCATCTAAAGTTATACCAAGATACACTAGAAAAAAGTTATGTTTAAGTATATTATTATTGAAAGATATATTCAATTTTCTATTCCGTTAGTTATTAGAGAGGTGAAAATATGTAACTTCAGTCTTCGAAACATTTGGACAGAGACGCCATTTCTTAAAATATGTGTTCAAAATCTGCCCTGCTAAATTAACAAGGAGCAAATAAGTGGCAAAATTGCGTTTTTTTTTTCACTTTTTGTACAGCCGATAAATATATACAATTCCTATCGAAAATATGTGTTATAATATGTTGTAGGCAATTGAATTACCAACAATTTAAACTAAGTTAAGTGTCATTTGGTTAATTTGTTTATGAGAAAATCAATGCTGAAGTCGAAATTTACATTTTTGGAAAATTTAGTGTTATTTTGAACAACCCTATGAATGTTGCTGAAAATTGCTGAAAAGAAGCCCAGCATAATGGAGAATACGTGTGCAAAAGCGCGATTCGCTAAAGTTAATAATTTTTGCTCCAGGTAATTGTTAATTAACTTTGTAAATTTTTTTCAACGTAAACGTTAGATCCATTTTCGTTAATTTAGAATTTATAGCTTCTATTTGGACCAAAAAAACATAAAAAAAAATAAAAATTTTAAAAAGTTCATATTATGTCGTTCATTTGCATTAACAAAGTTGAGAAGGCAAAAATGACTTATAAATAAATGGCCGCAGGGTCAAACAACAGCAGCTAGGAAATTCGTTTTTTTGCATTGTAAAGTGCTCACTTTTTTCGTTTTTTAAAAGAAGAAAAATTTGTCTCTATAATTCGGGAACCGTTTCATCGATTTTGATGATTTTTTTTTTGAATTGAGGTATCTCGACGAGACAAACCCACTGGTGCCGTTAAAGTTACACATTGACTTAATTTAACCGTCCAAAATTAAACATTTTAATTTTGCATTTAACAAAATGGAGAAAAAATATGTAAGTAAGTAAGTTTTTTATTAAACAACACTAAAAAATTTCACCTTTATTAATTGTAAATTTATTGTTCCCAGTTTAAACAAATTTTTGTCATACTATTCATACCGTGTGTCCAGGGTAATCTGAAGCATTCTGATTAACATGGGAAATTTGAAAAGTTTCATTTATATGTCCCCAAAGTCTTCTTAGGATATTTTCTCTATCAGAACATTTAACAATGTCTACTAGAAAACATTTTGCGTAATAATTTTTAAAATTTAACCAAACATATTAAAAATAATTGAAAAAATATTTAATATTTCAAAATGTAGGTACAAGAGTTCAAATCCACGGTATCACAGTGATTGTTTTAGCCGTTTCAATCGTTATTTTCCTACTACTGAAGTTGGTCGTCCTGCTGATGAGAACATGGCGGCTGTTACTAAATTTACCATTAATTATTTGTTAGAACATGAAGATGAATGTCAATTTTCTTTGTTAGTAATTGTACAGAAGTGTAATGCTCAATCTACAGTACAGATGAATATTTCAATGAATTTAGTGAAAAGGCGTCAGATTCTTAACATATTACAAAATCATTTTTATTACGACATAATTATTCACAATAGCAAAAATGATTGTATAATTTCTTTTCGCAATATGGCGGGCAAAATTTTGTCGGAAGCCTGGTATAGAAGTCGCACTAAAAATGATATTGAAGAACGTAACAGAATCGTCTCAACTGCTGGTGACATAATTGTTGAGGATATTCGTTCAATGCTGTATGATACTGCTAATTATAAAGCACCAAACTGTTTTCTAGAAAATGTTACTTCTGACATTCCTAATACTCTACTATTATTGTTAGACAAAATAATCAAGTTTAAAAAAAGGAACGCAGAATCGACTAAATGGAATAATCGCATTGCCACGATTAGTCATATTATTGTTTCAAGCGCTCGGCCTCGATCTTTTTTGTCACCGATTCTTCTGGGTCTCGCTTCCATGATGCATAAAAAGCATGCATCGAAAAGTCTCATTAATACACTATCTTTTCTTGGCTTATGTTCAAGTTACGATGAAGCACTACTTTTTGAAGCGTCAATACTGGATGATCCGCAAGAAAATATCTTGAACGAGTCGTACGTACAGTTTGTGTTTGACAATGCCGACCACAACACAAATACGATTGACGGTAGCAACACGTTTCATTCTATGGGTGGTATTATGTGCGCAACAAGCAATTGGAAAATTTGGTTTCATTCCACTGCAGCACTTTCAAATTCAGCATTTAAAAATATTATTTTTCAAGATTTCAACAGTTCAAAAGTATTTCCAACAGAAATGGAGCCAAGTTTTGGCGAACTTCTATGGCTTTATAATGCCAGTAAAGCAAACAAAAATCTAGGATGGAATGCATTTATGGAAGTCTGCAATTCTACAGTAAATTTTTCAAAAACTAGAATAATTCCAATGCTTTTTGTAAATAATCCGCCAAGTAGTTACAATACTATTTTTACTGTGTTATTGGAAGCTGACAGGAAATATAAAGGAATCGGTCAAAAACATTCTTTTATAACATTTGACCAATCTCTCTATTTAAAGGCAAGAGAAATTATAGCATGCTGTTATCAACAAAATCCAAATTACAATTTAAGCTCAGTGATTGTTCGCCTTGGAGAATTCCATTTATTGATGTCATATTTAGGAGCTGTTGGTTTTACAATGGAAGGTAGTGGAATCAAAGAAGTTTTTAATGAAATTTATGCAGCTGGATCTATCGACAAAATGTTGGCTGGTCACGCATACTCCAGGGCGATTAGAGGACACAAAATTGTTCATTCAGCATTGGCAACATTGATTTTTTCTTCTCTCAATTTTACAGATGATGAAACAACATTTCTAAATAGCCTACTAAAAGATATTGAAAGTCCCGATGCAGATTTTATTGAAAAGTTCACAAACGACGGCTCACATAAATCTGTAAAAAATAATGAACCAACGGTGAAGCTTTGGCTACAGTATTTTTCATTAACCACAGTTGCTAAACAGTTCATTGAAGCTGAACGAAACGGCAAATGGAATTTACATTTGCGATGTGTTGAACAAATGTTACCAGTATTTCATGCCAGTGGTCACTTTTTATACGCAAAGTCAGCGCACCTATACCTTCAAGATATGTTGCAGCTTGAAAATATTATGGATGTACATGAGTATGAAAAGTTTACAAAGCTCGGATATTTTACAATCAAAAGAACAGACAAGTTTTGGTCAGGTGTTTGGTCCGATATGACGATAGAGCAAGTTCTCATGCGGGCCATGAAAACCAGTGGAGGGTTGACACAAGGACGAGGTGTAACTGCTAACGTTATAGCCAAATGGATATTATCAATGGTAGTTCTGACAGATGTTTCTTACGTGATGGAGATATTTTGCAACAATGCTTACTCAACATCTGAGCAGCATGTTGATGATCGAACAAGAAGAATACAGAAAGACACTGCAGATACACAAAAAATACTCGACTTTTTCGCTACAAGAAATCCATTCGAAAAATTTGATTTCATTATGTCAATAAGCACAGGATTCAAAGGTGATGAAAAAGTAAATTGCCATAATGCTATCGAAGTTGGTTCTTTGTTATTACTCGCTATGTCAGGAAAGAAAGTGGACAAGATTAAATTTCAAAGGAAAAAACGAGTGATTAGCCTGCATGCAGCTAACTCGTCCATAAAAGTAAATCACGAAGTAATAACGATTAATCCCACGTTATTATTTCAAAGGATTGCATTGCAAGTGGAAAATAAAGAGGACATGAGAGAATTTTTAAAATTCGAATTATTGCCTTATCCACTTGCATATTTGATGAGTGTGGGTTAAGAAAGACTCAAAATCATCGTTTTTGAAAATTTCAATTCCATGTCGGAAAAACCTTGTCTCAACTCAAAACAGTACGTAATAGATGGTGGCTTCTTACTGCATCGAGTTTCGTGGCGGCAGAATGACAATATAAACGTCATTCTCGGTAGTTACGTAAATTATATAAGAAGCCATTGTACTGACAAATGCGTTATTGTTTTTGATGGCTATCCGAAGTCAAGTGGTGTATATACGAAGAGTGCTAAGCGATTTCGTCGATCGAAAAAAATTATAGGTCGCGAATTTATTTTTCAGCAAGGAATGGCCATTAATATTTCGCAGGACAAGTTTCTGTCGAATGATAACAACAAACGCCGATTAATACAGATGCTGCAACAAGAACTGATAGCTGCCGGCTTTGAGACGAAACAAGCGGAAGAAGATGCAGATTTATTAATTGTCAGGACAGCTATTGATATAGCCACAATTGTTGTAGGAGAGGACGTTGACTTGTTAGTACTGATAAGTCAACTCACGCCTGCAAATAAAAATGTTTACTTTTTGAAGGCGGGGAAGAATAAAGTTCAGAAAAATGGTTCGCTTCTACAAGTTTTGTACAAAAAAATTACACCTCAATTGTTACATTTTTACATGCATTTTGTGGATGCGACACTACATCGTGCTTTTACGGACGAGGGAAAAACTCGATCCTAAAAGTGTTCGACAAAAATACAACATTTATAGATCTAGCGAAATATTTTTACACGCCTAATGCTTCGAAAGACTTGCTACTAGAGAATGCTGAAAAAATAATAATCTTTATGTGTGACCCACGCTTCCAAGGTTCTTTAGATGATTTGAGATTTTTAATTTTTAAAAAGCACACATCGAAGTCCACCTTCAAGTTGGAGTCATTGCCACCCACAGTAGCTGGAGCCGCACAACACGCTTTTAGAGTGTATTTTCAAATTCAATCGTGACAGGGAAATACTGGGAAATACAGTGTATGTTGCAAATAATTTGTTAATTCCGGAATCGCTGCTGAAAATTGTTTCCTGCGGTTGCAAAAGTAATTGTACATCAATGACTTGTAGCTGCAGGAAACACGGATTAAAATGCAGTGACATATGCAAAAATTGTCACGGTGAAAGCTGTGAAAACATCAAAAGAATTGCAGTAAAGAAGAATTCGATAACATTGATTTTGAAGAAATTGAAGGCCTTGTTGAAGCGTTAAATGTGACGAATGAAGCTGACGACGAAGAAATTCCCCCACGAAAAAACTAAAGAAAATTAAAAACAAATATCATTAATATGTCTTTTATTTCAATAAACTTAAAAAATACAATACTGTTGCTCTCTATTTTATTACAAACCTAATAATTTCAATACAAATGTACAATTTTATGTTATAATAAAATAAATTAGCATATATTACACGTAAGAGTCTAAAAAAAGTCATGACTTTCTGTAAATGTTAAAAAGTGTGTAAACAAGGAACAATAAAGTTAAAATTAACAAAGATGAAATTTCTTAGTGTTGTTTAATAAAAAAAAAGACATGTATTTTACGTACAAATAGATAAAAATAAAAAATTTTACTTACACATTTTTTTTTCCATTTTGTTGAATTGCAAAATTAAAATGTTTAATTTTGGACGGTTAAATTAAGTCAATGTGTAACTTTAACGGCACCAGTGGGTTTGTCTCGTCAGATACTTCAATTCAAAAAAAAATCGTCAAAAACGATGAAACGGTTCCCGAGTTATAGAGACCTTCTCGAATTTTAAAAAAATTTGCGCGGCACTCGCGCGCCGAAGCCGGCCGGACGCGCGTCCTCGCACCTGCCGCTTCTTAATTAACGTTAACGTTCAGTGCTACTTTTGCCATTAATACTAACATAGATTTCTATCGTTTTGGAAATGAAAGTTCTACCCTTCCTTTACTTGTCACGAAAATTTCAGTTGCATAAGTCTAATTATTTATTAACAATAATTGTTTAAAAAAAATTGCTATTTTGAAAACAAAAAGACGGAGACAAATTTTTCTTTTTTTAAAAAACGAAAAAAAAATGAGCACTTTACAATGCAAAAAAACGAATTTCCTAGCTGCTTTTGTTTGACCCTGCGGCCATTTATTTATAAGTCATTTTTGCCTTCTCAACTTTGTTAATGCAAATGAACGACTTAATATGAACTTTTAAAATTTTTATTTTTTCTTATGTTTTTGGTCCAAATAGAAGCTATATCTGCAAAAATTAACTTTCTAAATTAACGAAAAGGAATCTAACGTTTACGTTAAAAAAATTTACAAAATTAATTAACAATTACCTGGAGCAAAATTATTAACTTTAACGAATCGCGCTTTTGCACACGTATTCTGCATTATGCTGGGCTTCTTTTCAGCAATTTCAGCAACATTCATAGGGTTGTTCAATAATAACACTAATTTTTCCAAAAATGGAAATTTCGACTTCACCATTGATAAACAAATTAACCAAATGACACTTAACTTAGCTTAAATTGTTAGTAATTCAATTCCCTACAACATATTATAACGCATGTTTTCGATAGGAATTGTATATTTTCATCGGCTGTACCAAAAGTGAAAAAACACGCAATTTTGCCACTTATTTGCTCCTTGTTAATTTAGCAGGGCAGGTTTTGAGTTAGTTCTTGAACATTATTATTCTAGAAGTCATTCTTTACCATAAAACTAATAAAATCTTAGATAACAATTTTTTCCGTCAAAAATGCTAATTCGACTAGACTACTAAACGATAGCTTTAATGCTTGAAACACACGTTGTCAATAAAACCATATACTTGGCTTTATCGACAACGTCTAAATTTTCTGTCTGATAACATACTTTCTAGAAGTCGGACGGTCTGTCTACAAGAAATAATATTGAATAGTTTATGTACTAAACCATCCATCCAAAAGTATCATATGCTGATGTTAGATCAACAAACACAACTTCTGTCTTCTGTTTTCTTTGAAATTCGTACTCAATGTGAGTTGTTAAAGCTAAAACTTGATCGCAGCAACTTCTGTTTGAACGAAAACCAGCTTGTTCTGGAGGCAGTATATTTTTAATTGTTGTACATATTCTCTTGTACACCATTTTTTCTAAAATCTTGTAGCAGACACTTAGAAGAGAAATAGGACAATAACTGAAGGCTTTGGAGAATTGCAATAACTTTGGTCTTTTTGAATTCGATTGGTAATTTAGCTGTAACAAAAATATTATTGAAAAATGTTGTTAACCAAATTAATGCAAAACCCTGGAGATGTTTTAAAAATTCCGGAAAAATGCCGTCAAAACCAACCGCTTTGCCTCCTTTTAGATTAGTGATGGACGCCTTTAATTCCTGTACAGTAAAATCTTCCGCTAATTTATTTGATGTCTCGGTATTCTTTTTTTGTTTGCAAAGTTTTCGCTTTGTGTCTCTTTTCATTATTGTCTAATTTAATCATCTTTGACACATCGACGCAATGGTATTAGGATGTATGGGGCTTTCTTTTATAGATAAAGCTTGATTAGTTGACCCAAGTTGCAGTAATGTCCAACTGCTCTTGCTTGAATGTGCATTATTTTTAAGTGTATGCCATGAGGGTATTTGTCTTGATGTTGAGATACAAAAAAAGTGGTAAAAAAATAACTACTATGCATTTCTATAGAAATAAAGAACATCATCTTCATCAAACGCTCAATGTTGTGATTACGGCTAATGCAGCGTGTCTCAAACATTATCCTTGTTCTGTTTATTGTAGGTCCTTGTTTGTTTTAGTTTCGAAAGTTAATTTTTTTCATTCTCTCATTTCCTTGCATTTTTGTTTCCATTATGTTATTCCCAAGATTCTTGCATCTTCTTCTACTAATTGCATCCATCCTTTTTCTGGTTTTCCTCGTTTCGTCGTTCTCTTTATACATTCGTTTAAATAAAAAATCTGGAGAAATTATGATTGATTCTACGTCTCTCGTGTACTAGATTTTCATATTTATATGTGTTTTTCAAAAATAACGTGATAATGAACCCTTTAAAATATGAATATAATTGCACCAAAACAAAATTTTAACGCATGGCGTACTTCATTTATGCTTTCTGCAACAAAATGTGTATACAGTTCAAGATTTAAAAATTGTTTTTTAAAAAAATAAGCAAAGTTAGTTTTCAATTAGAGATGATTATTTTAGAAGCTTCGAAATATTTTTCATCGATTTTTCAGGGCAACTTTTAGAAACAATGGTTATTTATTAAAACTCTGGGATTATTAGTTTTACAGATTTGGCTGGCGACGTTTCTTATTTTAACACTCGGTGTACAATGAATTTAGAATTTAATTATACGTTTATAATAATATGTAACACCGTTTTTATTGCATGACTACACCCTTTCTTTTGTTTGATAGTTTTTTTTATTAAATGTTTTTTTTATTTTTCTTTCTAATTTAATCATAAAATAATGTGGTTTTCTTATTAGCCATTTCACATTTATTTCTATTTTATTAGTTGTCAGCAGCAGCACCGATGATGTGGTATTAACACGAACGTTGTTAAATTTCTCTACTTGTTAGAGCACATCGTGAATTTTATGATTGATTTACGACAGAAAGAAAATTTAGTTTTACAAAAGTTTAAAACAAACTAATCATTTAATTTAATCGTAATAATTTCTTCGAAATTGTAATTCCAACTAAACGATGTTTAAATATGAAACATTTGCGTTATACAATGGTTGTACATACCAAAAATCCAAAACGTAATTAGAATAATTTTAATATGACAAACTGGCCGTCGTTTTGTTTCCTGAAAACCTCTTCTAAATAAAAGACGAATTTATCCAATATGTAAAGTGTTTACTAAATAGGGGTGGATGTTTCGCATTTTGTGGGGAGAGCCCATCGTTAAATATTAATATCTGTTTGCAGTGTCCACAAACTGCGATTGATTTTGCGGCTTTTATATTTGCTGCATTTTATTTGGCATCTGGTAGAAAGAAGTATTAAATTTTTACATTTTTCTCTTTTGTGTTTGTTCGGAAAATACATTTGTTACTTTGCTTAAATTAATTTTAAATCATGTTTGCGATGTATTTTACACAACAACGTCTAATCAAACTTAAATTTGTAGGGAATAAGTTTGATAATTAACAGATGCATTCAATTGCTGTTTGTTCGAGGATTTGTTGAACTGTGGTCAGGCTATTTACGTGACACATCACGTTATCGTCATCAAGGTACAGTTTGTACAATATTTAATGACGTAATTAATTACGCTGGTCAATGTCAAAGTTGAACTTTAATTACGTTCTGCTGTTTCTAACAAATTTTTCTTTTGATCCAAATTCGAAATTTAACGAGTTCTCGTAACTAGCTACATACGTAACTGATGACATGATTTGTTAGCGTCGATTAGATGCACATATAGAATAATACAGAATTTGTTAAATCGTAATTAAGTATTTTTCCGGCCACTTATGCGAAATAAACAGTTTCTATTCGAAGAGGTACTCAAAATTGGAGAAATAGAGGTTAAGACTGAAAATTGCATAAGTGTTTTTCGCGTAATGGCTAAATTAATTTTGCAGCTAAAATTAAAAATTATAATTTGGATTCAAAGCTCAAAGTAAAAATTAATAAATTTTTATAACAAACAAAAAAACCGCTAATGTAGCCGGCCTATAACCAACCTTACACCCAAAAACTGTAAGTTTGGTTCGAATATCTCCAAACTGGTTGAGATATTGTAAAATGCTAGTGATTTTCTTATTCAGCATCGAAAAATACATATGATTTACAAAAAATTTTTTGGAATTTTTGGACTTTAAAGTCTCGAAACAGTTTGAGATATCGAAAAGTGAGGAGCAGGTGAATACTGACGACCTGGTGACGATTGCAGATAGTATAGCAATTGAAACGTTGTGTATATTCTCTTAAAAATAAAACCAATGAAAGTTCAACAGGATGTTATTATTTCACATTGAATAAAAATGTTTGCTTTTGCATGCCTTCTGGTTTGGGACCGCCGAAAATCTTCAAAAAACGTCCTTAGTTGTTGTGGAAAAATAGTTTTGTTGGCAGGCTGTGGGCTGCTTACAAAGAAATCACTAGGAAGGTGTGAAGTACAGTGCCGTAGACAAGAGATGCGGCAGCAAAGTCAGAGTCATCTGCGTAGGTTAAACGAAGATTCAAAAGGATGATAGGTAGTACTTCTACCCAACGCTCTGTTCTATAGCAATTAATTGCTGTTTTTAGCGTTCTATGAATACGTTGGCTTGGGGATGGTACGCTGTTGTGCGTAGGTGATTAATTCCCAGTATTTTGTTGGACGCTGCAAAGAGAACTGACTATAATTGTGTACCACGGTCTGTCCAAACCTAGCAGTCTATTCGCCTTAAGGCTTCCTGGCAACTGTTTCATCAGAGATGTCTGCTATATGTTTTACCTCATGCCATGCCGTAAAACGATCAATAAGATTTAGAGCGTATGTTTTTCCAAGGTTTGTAGGTAAAGGTCAAATTAATTTGCACGTGGTTGAATTTTTGCGATTCCAATTGGAATTGTCCAACAGGTGAAATTGTATGGCGATGAATTTTTAACCGTTGACAATTTAAGCATTGTCTACACTATATTTTAATGTCTGATCTTATTTCAGGTATACAAAGCGTTGGAAAGTCAGCTTTCAAGTTTTTCTTGCGCTTGGTGTGACATATTATAGATGTTCTTGATATTGGGAAAAAATCAAAAATGGCTGTAAATCTTCGTCCATTTGTTGTTCGTGTGAGAACTTTTTGTAATCAACTTTCTGTTTTGTAGTTGATACTCTCGAAAGAGCATTGGCCACATTGTCTTTACTTCCAGAGATGTGACGACATCAGTCGTAAATTGTGCGATGTAACTTAAATGACGAGCGTTTTCGCTATCCTTCTTTTTGACCATTGTTTATGTTAGAGGTCTATGGTTAGTTAAGATTGTGAACTTCTTACTAGGTGACAGTCGTTTTGTACTAGATGGGCTAGGGTGCAGGCACTAGCTAAATCAGCTTTGCAACGTACGAAAGCCTGAGTGCTTCCTCAATCCACTCGATTTTTTTTTTATCGTTCTTCTTCCATGAACTCTTAAGTAGTTTAGTCAGCGGGTACAGACTATATGGAGGCTGCGTTTTTGATGAATCTTGGGGTAATACTTAAACATGCATAAAGTTTTACGTAGGTCTTGGATAGTATTCGGGAACGGGAGATTCTTTAAAGCCTTGACTCGTGCACCTGTCGGCTTCACACCATCACTAGAAATATCTAATGCAAGGAAAGTAAGTGATGGTTTTTCTAACTCGCACGTCACGTCGCCAAGATATGCGAATACAAACAGCAAGTCTTTAAGCACTTGATTTATTAAGCATTAAAACGTTTGCGCTGCATTTCGCAAGCCAAAAGTCACCACAGGAAATTAAAATAGTCCAAAAAAAGTTGTTATAGCTGTTTTTTCAAAGTCTGAGGGTTCGACTGGTATTTGATGATCTGATTTTGAAAAAATGGCGCACTTTATCAAAAATCTGAGAAACATTTTCCATGTGAGGAAGTGGGTATCGGTCCGGTATTGTTACTGCATTAAGTTGTCTATAATTTCCGCATGGCCTTCACGAGCCATCTTTTTTGGGAACAAAATGAAGTGGGATTGTCCATGGAAATTGAAATGATCGACAAGTACCTAATTCCATCATGCGAGCAAATTCTTCTCTAGCAGCAATTAGTCAACATCCGGCAAGACGACGTGGCTTGGAAAAAACCGGTGGTCCAGATGTGATTATATAATAGATAATTGAATGCGACACTTTGTTTAACGATGTTTGTGATTTAGTCACTTCTTTGTACTTGTTTAACAAATCTACAAATGATCCTGAATTTTGAATTGTTGCGCACGGAAAGCACCGACTTTGTTGACGAAAAAGCATTAACACTAACTAATGTTTCACCATCGATCAACTTTCTTCCTTTAACGTATGTATACTAATAAATTGAACTTAGCTTATGATTGGTTAATCAACGTTGCCATGTGAATTTTCTGCAAAGTGTTGATGATTATACCATTTGCGGCAAATAGTTTGTATTTGTCTGAAACTTTGATATGTTTTACGTTGAAGACTAGAAAGACGGACACATCGGTTCTATCAGGAAACTGTTGTTAGACTTGTTATCTATGATGATCAGGCGGTAAATTTGTTGTTCGTCGCGCATTTCCGCACGCGGCGACGAAGAACTTAGTTTTCCGAATTTGAAATATTGGTGAGAACATGGAGATGTGCATTTTTTGGCTTTTGATCCGAATTTTCGCTGATACCAGCATTTGCTTGTCCTTTGGTTACTTTTCGATTGACGAGAATACGATTGTTCGCGCTGTCGCTGTAGGTATCCATTCTATTTCTGCACCCGGAGAGCGTTAATTTTGTTTTCCAAATCTTTATCTGTCAAACGTGTGAACGCACTGTGCTACTCAGGAAGAATTATTGTTTCCTCTGTTTTTATAACAATTTCTGCAACATTGCGTTGGTTGTATACCCTCGTGAAGTTTGTCGGCCATGACTACTAGTTGTTCTAGGTTATCTGGCTAACTGTTAAAATTGCCTGGTGTTGCGGTAGTTGCGATAACCAGAATGACTTGAGAATACTGTGCGTGAAGCTCCTAAATTGCGAAAATGTAGTAATAGCTGGGGCGGCTTAAGGTTGCTCAACTCCGCTTTCATTAATAATTTTGCAAGCTCCTTTCCTCACTGACCAAGAAGCATGCCGTGAGTCTCTTTTAAGAGCAAGATACTTGTTGGTAGCGGGAGGTGCGCTTAAAACATCAGCAACTTGGCCAGAAACGCTGTGTCTATGGCTGCAACGGCTGTGTAATATCGCGTGGTATCGTCTGTAGTACTTGAAATATGGAATCTATTTAGTGAAACCATAAATTTGGATCATTCTTCCAGGCGGTGGTTTAACAGCTACGCGGCTAACGAGTGATGTATAATTTTCTGAGCGTACTTGCGTGTGCTCTGCTGTGCCATTAGTTAAAGACTGGTTTGTTTCCACATTCACAATTTGGGTTAGAAGTCGCGTCCCATTTAAACAACATGGAGTTGCATTTTGAACGGCTTTCGAATGAGACTTACTTTCAAAATTTTTCTTTTTTGATGAAACCTCATGACTTCTATTGTTGGATCATCAATGAAATGTTTATTGAAAACATCAACTCCAGACCATAAGTTTTTCCACTCTTCAAGTTTAGAAAAAGCCGTAGTTAAGTAGTCTTGCAACTATATAGGACTTCGAGATTTAAGTCTTTTAGCTGGAGGGTTCTCAATATCATTCAAAATTGGTAAGTTTTTGTTAAGTTGGCATTTGTCCGCTTTTCGTCAAATGCATGTGTTACCTCTTCTACAGTAAAAGGTCTGGATACCTCTTCTGAGGTGGTGTAGATTTTCTTTTCTTTTGTAGACACTTTTTCATCTTTGTGATAATTGATTTCTCCACTTTTATTGAGTTTGAAACATTAACCAACCGAGAAACAATAGAATTTGTAGAAATTTTTAAATTTACAATTATAATTAGGAACGTTTACATTAAAAGCTCAAAGTAAAAATTAGTAAAATTTTTATAACAAACAAAAATATTGACAGATTATTATTATTTTTCTGAACTGGCCGCGCGTCAGGTGTGTAGTCGCTAATTGTCGCCACGAGTCTATTTATTTTTTAATTACAATGTTTGATCTAATCTCGTATCTTTGACGTATTGATATATTATGTCACTTTGTTAATTTAAAAGGAGCTTCTGATATAAATATTAGCTACACTTTTTAAGACCTTGATGAATTTCAAATTTATATTTTTTGTGTAAAATATTACATGTCAAAGTTGAGCAATTGAGTCAATTTTTTTGACTTATCCCAATGACGTCATGTATGCATTAAATTACGAAATGATCGTCGTTTGTAATTAAAAGGATAAATGTGGGCAATGATACCAACCTTTTGTTATTTACTTGTTTCCATCGGTTTATTTTGGTGTTTTATTTACAAACGACATGTCCATGTCGTCATTTGACATTTACGTTAAGTTGGTATCAAACTGTTCGTACAAGGAAACGAAATTGGTTGCTGATGTTATTCTTTTTAATTACTTAAGTTAGTAAGAGATATACAAAATTACGACTTAACTATTAATGTATACGTTGCATTCAATATACAGGGTGTAGAATTGATTCACGCACTATAGGGATTTTTATGTTAAATTCTTAATGTTCTAATATTGGCTCCCCAAATTATTTTAGAGAAAACTTCTTACACATCTGTCGGCAGTATTTTGATACAGTATATAGTATTCATCTATAAGATCTATAACTCAGGTTTGGTAACTTGGTAAATATAACTCTAAATTACGAATTTTACTATTATGTATTTGTACAGTATATTTTTATGATTATATTAAGCTATACTAGACTACTACAAATAAAAATTATTACAATATTGTAAGAGTTAAATGGCGAAAAACGCTTAAACATTTTATAATGAAAATTTTGTTTGAGGTTGCAAGTTTGTATATTTCAAAAAGACATAATTCTTTTGGAGTTCTTTACGGAAGTTTCCAAAACATTCTGTTTTTAGGTAAACTTTTTTTCATCTTTTTTAATGGATAGTTTAAAATAAAAAAATTGTACATACTATACATACTACCATTGAATAAATAGTCGATGAAACTGCATAGTTTTATGCTCAATAAAATACTACTTTTTCCAACGATCGTGCAAAACAGTAGTACTTTTTGCAGCAATTACTGTGCCAAAAGTTTCACTTTTTTGCATTAGTGCAAGAAGCAATTCATCAGTGCAAAAAATAATTTACTTCTTGTACTAGTGTAAAAAGTAGTTTTTTAATTTTTTATTTTATGTTTTTGTTTTTTCGATCGTAGAAAAATGTTGTGTGCAATATGTAAGAAGCATATTTGTTGCAGTCAGCACTTTTTGCACTAGTAACTATTTCGTTTTATCAATCTCCGTATATTACACAATGTTTTTTCTATACGTTTGTTACTTAAGTTTATATTTTTGTTAAATGAAGCGATATTTGTTTTTAATTGATATGCAAAGTATAATTAAATTTGATTATTAATTAGTTATGGTAAAAACCAACTGCTCGCCTGAAAGAAGCAACCTTTTACTTTTTCTATAAGATATACTGTCAATTTTTTTTGTCAAAGTTTTATAAAAGTCACGCCAACTTCAAACTATCTTGAAGGGTATTTCTCTATTTTGGTCTTAGAATAATTACTAGTTGAAAGTAAGTGCAAGTGCTGACCAATTTTATATAAAGTTGTGTTTGAGTCGGAATTAAAATAAAATATGCGTTCCAAAAGAAAACTATTTTATTGAAGTTCAATATATTTGCTCAATTGTTAATAATTTAATGAATAAAGAACATACAGAGTGTTTCTAGGTTCTATGTGATTCTGAAATACCCCATATAATTGATCTAGCGCTTTTTATGACTAAAATACAGGGTGTTTTACGTATTTGGTCCATTTCTGTAATCGCTTATAACTTATGATCCGCCCTCTATATTTTTTTGATATTTGGGCTACATATTTTTTATAATATGCCTAATTCATAAAAATATTAACGAAAAAGAAAATCCAGATCCGGCTTCACAAAATATTTACAAATTTGTCAATCCTCAAAACAACACTCTATATTATCGAAATATTTTTGTTCCCATATTCGAATAAAGCGCAAAAACTGAGTCTAAGGATGTGCCTTTGGAGTTTGTCCAGATTATTTCACTACTTCTATTTAATGTTGAAATTGTTTATATATTAAAATTTTCGGAAGTCAAAATGAAATTCATGAGATTATTTACATTTTATTTTATTTTAATGGCAATTATCTGATCCTCAACACAAAATATTGCTAGGTAAGCGTTAATTAATGTATTTTAGCTTACTACGAATGAGATTATTGCAGGGCCGTATTAGGGATTAAACGTAACAAATCTCTAAAAAACGTGAAACACCTTGTATAAAAAATGATGTAACCTATTAACATAACAATAATATCAAATTTAACAATTAACCTACTTATGAAAAACAGAAGCTACATGCTTCTTCGAGTCTTTGATACAATTGTTCTCTGTGTTTATCTCTACTACATAAACTTTAGATTTGAAATATCGCCAAACGTGGTAATCGACATGGTTAAAATCAGGTGACCTTGGAGGTTATTCATGTGGACCTACTCTCCCTATCCAATTTTCTGGAAAGTTGGCCTATATGTGTCAAAGCATGGCATGATGCAAAAACATTCCACCCGTTGTTCTATAGTGTTTAGTAATTTAGTTTCTTCCTAATTTCTGTTTTTTTTAAAGTAGGTTAATTGTTAAATTTTATTTTATTGTTATGTTAATAGGTTACGTAATTTTTTATACAGTGTGTTTCATGTTATCTTACATGTTGTTACGACCCTGCAATAATGTTATTCGTAGTAAGTTAAAATACATTAATTAACGCTTATCTTACAATATTTAGTGTTTAGGATCAAATAATTGTAATTAAAATAAACTAAAATGTAAATAATACCAAGAATTTGATTTTGACTTACGAAAATTTTGAAAATAAACAATTTCAATATTAGAAGTAGTGAACTATTCTGGTCAAACTCCTAAGGCACATCCTTATATTCAGTATTTTGCGCTCTTTTCGAATATGGAAACAAAAATTTTAATTTCTATAATACAGAGTGTTCTTTTGGGGGTTAACAAATTTGTAAATATTTTGTGAACACGGGTCTGGATTTTCTTTTCCATAAATATCTTAATGGATTGATGATATTATGAATAATGTACATCCCAAATATTAAAAAAATATACAGGACGGATCATAGGTTATAAGTCATTAAAGAAATGGACCAAATACATAAAACACTTTGGTAGACCGCTCTTTCTCGAAACCTCCCATTTTCCCCGCAATTCAATGCCAATTCTAATTATATAGTTAGTTTTGACCTAGAACCTACAGGGGCTGAGTCGTTTTAAAGGACTTATCAAACAAACACATTGGATTTTAGTATATAAGATATTGTAGTAGGTACCGTAAGATGGGTGAGATCTGCAGCAAGTTGAAGACTGTATAGAAATGAGTATTTACCTTTTTTGAAGGAAAACTTATAGAAATTTGATGCAAAAGTGACAATGCATATTACATTTACTACAAGTAGAATAAATTAGTGCAGGTTCTATTCAAAAATGATAAATAAGAACCAGAAAATCGACCTAATTTTATTAAAATGGTTTTAAAAAAAGGTTTTTTTGTTAAATACAGCAAAACCAGTTTAGATTGTTAGTGTTACATCTTTTTTTTTAGTCATTTACCAGTTAACAAAATAATAATTTGCACTCTGATTTATAATCAATTAAGTTATTGTTTAATGTTTTTGCTGAAGTAACTGTTAGGAGAATAATGATGTTTAAAAAATATAAGCGAGTAGATCAGTGATACTGAACAATTTTAACGAAATGACTGAAGTCTATAATTTTGTTATTGTTATTTTTAAATATTTATTATAATATTCAAGAAACTTTCACAGTTTTACCTACCGTCCAGGCCAAACATTTCCAAATCTGTAAGATATGATACATATATTAATTCAATATGTTGATAATATGTACAATATCTAGTCCATATCTTCTAATATTGAGACCTTAAGATCGGTATGTTCTGAAAAAGTTTAATTGCGTACTTAAATCGTGCTTACTTTCATCTTCATCTTTTTCCTCTTTTACGAGTAGGTGCAAGCTTTGCATCATATATTTTTTTGAAAGGTCACTTGCAAAAATCTTGCTTCTTTCCAAGTTTTTACATTGTTGTTCTAGGTTTTTTTGTGTTGTTGCATGTTTTCTTGGAATTCTACATTTTCCTAACTTGCCTTGAGTTATCCATGTTATCCATAACACGATACTGCATTTAAGTAAGAAAAGAACAATAAAAACATATCTGTGAGAAAAGTTTTCTGCTTCTCCTTCACTTAATTTGAATTTGGACTATCAAGTTTATGTATGGTTTTCAATTTGATAATTATGGCGTAATCTGGTTTGACGTCATATATTGTTCAGACAGGTGAAAATACCAAGCATTTCTTTGACCATCATCTCCGTTACGGATATTTCTGGCAAAAAAGAAAAAAAGTAATGCGACGTACCACTCATTCAGAAAGCAATGTTTTAATTTTTACCTACTTACGAATGTCATAAGTGGTACCTAATTATCATCAGTTAAGAAAGCAAAGCATCAATCTATGGAAAATGTGTTTTGTTGGTGCTTTTGGCGATAATTTATGCGGTTTTGTGATAACTAATGCGTGTATGTACGATTAAGTGTAAAAAAATATTAAATATGTGTTTCTCTTCTTCGAACTCAAAATTTACTTTTTATATGAAATTAAGTGCCGCATAAATAATTATTTTAGCGTTAATTGATTTAGTAAATACAACCTATCGAACAACGACGATCTTTTGAAAATAGGTGTTACCGGATGTAGATTAACCAGAACAAAAACTGGCAAATTAATGTAACATATCTTTAATTATTTTATGTTCAAAATATTTATTCATTTTTGTTAGGTCTTTATCATTACATAACTCTAATAGTCTGGGTCCGTTTTTGTTCACCGTTTGTTTTCTATGAATGACCTGAATGACCAATTTTTGCATTAAAGTCGCATAAGAGTATTAATTCTGTTTCCCTCCTGTAGATCTATCCAAAACTTACCCTTTTCTTCCGACTTAGCATCTTTATTTGATACATACACTTTCAGAAATGCCAACGTCCCATTTCATTCATTTTGTAACATAATCTTTGGTTGATGTATTTTCATAAACATACTTTATCTACTACATTATTTTTACCAGGCATAATACGTATATTAATAAATTACCGGCTCCTAAAACTGTTATAAGGTTCCATTTCCTTTGTGCTTCTGCCTTTTTCGTTTGTTTTTAGTGTTTTGGATTACTTGTTGTTCTTGTTATCATTAAGAGTTTTACGGGTAATTGTATGCCTAGAATCACTCCTCGGTGTTTTTACTGAAGTTTGTTTTTTTAAAATTTAGTATATTTAACAAGTAAGTGTCCAGTTTTACATGTGCTCCTATTATGTTATATCAATTTTTTCTTTGAGAAATATATTCTTTCAACGCTCCTTTCTACATACATTCTTTGACCATAGTTTTTATTCTTATTTCTAACTCCTTTTACTCATTTCTATTATAATTGGTCTATTTTTGTCCTCTTTTCTCCCAATTTCATCAATCTTCTAATATGTTGCTAATTCCATATTTCTTTAGTATGGCCTCTATTTTTTCCTTTAAATCTAAATCACTCCAAATTTCCTGTGTTTCAAGCCCGCGTAGTATTTTATTCCTTTTCTTTATCTCTTTCCACTTCTTCTATTATTCTACCTCTTTTGTGTGTTAATATAATAATAATAATAATAATTTACTTTGGGTTTTATCGTTGGCTTCACTTCAACCGTTGATTGAAATATTGTTCAATCAACGCTTCAACACATAATGTTGTCAGCTAACATATCAACTGCTGCGTACGTTGTGTTGCCTATTTTAACATTTCGACCACTGTACAATGCTCTCCCTTCTTCTTTTGCCGTTGCAATCCGGGTTTTAATCCCTTGTCATATATATTTCACTCCACTTCTATTTAAAACCTCCTATGCACTTTAAAACTCAATATTTTTCAAATTTGGGCAATGAAAAACGGTGTAGCGTTTAATATTTTAATTACTTAAGGTCTAGAAAAATTATAATTTTTGTTCAATCATTGTAAGTACTACTTTGTACTTTTTTCCCAAACTTGTTTAACTTTTCTTCTGTTCTTCTGTACATGTATACGAAACGTGGAGTTCTATGGGTAGGATTGAAATGTAATCTTTTAGATTTATAAGCAAAATATAAATAAATTTTCAATAATAACGAGAGGTCAATAAAAAGTTAATTAGGATCGCCAAAAAAAGAATTGTGTTGAACTGGAATTTTAGCCACATCTACAGAATGGCAACTTTTGTCATTAAGCAATCTTAATGCATTTGAATTGAAACGCACAGCATTGGCTTATCCTCCTGAAAACTGACCAAGACGTTGCTTAAATTTGATATGATCGGTTGTCAGCTTCATTTAACTCATGTAAATTACAGATTTTGTTTCATAAGATGTTTTTAATAGATTGTCGAAAGTTCTCAATTATGTTTATTTTAATGAATGGCAACTGTTCATGAGATGGTGACACCGACTATCTCTTATTTTAATGATTGTTTATTTTGTAAATTTACTGTTTTGAACTTACGCCTTGTAGCAGAATTATTTTATACATTTCTTGATAAGATGCTAAAGGTAATTGACAATAAAATAAGAAGGGAATTATGCGAAATAATAATAAGTGTCACTTAAGCTTTGTTATTCAAAATTATTTTTTGAAATATTACGTTTACATTTGACATTGAGATCAATTTTAAAATAAAATTCATATACTTACTACTTTGCCATGATCATATGTATTTGTATTTTTTTTTGTATTGATGATAATGGGCATGTTACCAAAATTTCAAAATCGCTATCTCATTACGAAATAGTTATTTGGGTTACTAGTCCGGAAAATGATATTTTACGACTGCGAGACATATTGCGAAGCCGAGGCGCTAGCAGAGGCGGAGCAAGACAAGCACTCGCAATACATGGACGTGTGATCCACAAAATGTTTTATGCCGACAAAATTAAATGATTTAAAAATTTATTTGTTAATTTAATTAAAGCAACTGGGGATTCAATTTTTTGAGGTTGGTACCTACTTTCACTGATGAATACTTACTTGATTTTCGAATTTAAAATCAAATTGCCAATTTTTTCTTCCGAAAATAATTTCTTCCTAATTGCGCAATTTACATTTGAATTATGGAAACGCCAGTTATTATTAATATAAAAGAAGCAACTGAGACAGTAATTAATAATTTATTACCTGCAAAATCTGCGCCTCGCTACTGGAGAGCATATGAGGATTTCAAAAAATGGTGTGCCAATACAAATCTTAATAACGATTACAGTGAAAATGTTTTACTCGTATATTTTGACGAGAAATCTAAAAAAAAAAATTTTTGCGACTTTGTGGTCTATATTTTTTATGTTAAAATCGACGCTAAATATTAAAGACAATGTTAACATTCAAACTTACTCAAAGCTAAATGCTTTTTTAAAAACAAAAAATGATGGTTATTTGCCAAGAAAATCTAAATCTTTAGAGATCGAAGACATTGAAAAATTGATAACAACGGCTTCTGATGAAGACCATCTCTTAATGAAAGTACGTACCTACGTTTCTTACTTGACCGCTTAGGTATTATTTATTCTATAATTGCAATTTAAGACGGTATTAGTAATTGGTACAAGTGCAGCTTATCGACGAGATGAACTGAGCAGTATAACAGTGGATGAAGTTACAGACAGAGGTGATGTAATTATTATATCAATTCCTAACACGAAAACAAAACACCCTAAAAATTACTGAACCAACGTGGTTAAACATAATTAGCTGATGTGCCCTTGAATAGATTTTTTCTTTTCTACAAAAAAAAACCGATGCACGAAACAGTCTGTTGGCATTGATACTTTTGAAGCCATACCTGCGAAAATAGCCAAATTTTAAAAATTGGAGAATCCGCAACAGTGTACAGGGCACTGTTTTTGAAGAAGTAGTGCCACACTTTTGGTTGGCCATGGAGTCGATATTACTATACTGTTGTCGCTGAATCATATATAGAAGACTCCTTAAAAGGAAAAATTGCCATTTCAAAGCAGTTAACAGGGCTGCAACAAAAATTTAACATCCCATCTACATCAAATCAAATACCTATTGAACTTGCATCTGGTTCTATTAATCACGAACATGATTACTAATGCCCCCTCTATAATTAACCGAAATTCTATGGATACTACCAAGGCCAACAATCCATCTACTTCAACCAATATCCACAATTTCGAAGTAAATTCCAAGAATTTAGCTACCATGCCAAGCATTAGTGTTTCTAACTTACATAATTGCACTATAAATTTGAATTGTAAGTAAAGTGCCTTTTGTTGTTCTTTTTTTATAATAAAAATAAGTTAAGACAAATGTTTATTATTTAGTAAAGTTACTTCACAATATTAACTAACCTTACATTTACAATTCATCATCAGAGCTGCATTCTAGGATTTTTTTTTACAAATATCACTTTTGTAAGTACTAGGTCGGGAAGTGCAGCTTCCTGGAAAATTTTTGATCAGAGAAAATAATCGAAAGGGTGGGAGGCATGAAAACACTTTTTTTGTGATTTTTCCTAGCCAACGAGAAAGTATTATGGCCGATTGCACCAACACAACTTAAACTTATGTGATACTTAAAAACTTAGATACAATTGTTAAAACCATAGCAACGATTGTTTATAAGCATAACTTAAGTTTAAGTCGTGTTGGTGCAACCGCCCATTAGTAACACAATTTTGTTTATTTACGACGTTGCCAGATATTCTATCACGTTCCTAACCTATAATCTAATGACACAAAATTACACAATGTCACAGCGACAACAATGTTGATATACGAGAATGTATTGATATACGCATACGAGGATGTATTAATATCTAGTTAGCCTAGACCAGTTCCTTGCATAAACAAAATATTGCGTTACCATAGCAACGAACAATAACTTATTAGAAGTGTCAGTGTAAAGTTTGACGTCAAAAAGTAAACCAGAGTCACGCAATAAATTAAATGAAAAAGATGTCCACTGAAATTGTGAAAATCGAAAAATTGGAGTATCGAGCCATCATCAAGTACCTGTATTTAAAAGGGTTAAGAGGTAAGCAGATTTACAAAGATATGCTTAATACCCTTGGTGATCAATGTCCTTCGTATGCGACCGTCAAAAATTGGAATGCAAACTTCAAAAGAGTAAATTTTCCATTGAAGATAATGACCGATCGGGAAGGCCAGTTTCTGTGTCAGTCCCCGAAAATATCGATGCAGTTCATGACATGATTTTATCAGACCGTCGAATTGGGCTAAAACGGATATCTAAAGCACTGAATATTTCATACGAACGCGTTCATCATATGGTTCACGTCAACTTGGACATGAGAAAAATTGCTGCAAAATGGATCCCCAAATGTTTGAATGTTGACCAAAAGCGTGCAAGGGTAGAAGCATCGCGTTCGATCTGTGCTCGATTTGAAAACGATGTAGACTTCTTAAACCAAATTGTTACTATGGATGAGACTTGGGTACATTTCTACGATCCAGAAACAAAGCAACAATCGATGGAATGGCGACACTCTGGTTCTCCAAGACCTAAGAAGTTTCGTGTCCAAAAATCTGCTGGAAAAGTTCTTGCTTTAGTTTTTTGGGATTGCCATAGAGTAATCATGATTGATTTTTTGGATGAGGGTAGAACAATAAACTGGAGATTACTATTCGACATTACTGACTACTCTACGGGAAAATATTAAAGAGAAAAGACGCGGAAAGCTATCCAAAGGTGTTTTGTCTCTCAGAGCATAGTCTAGTAGCCCGACGTTGAACATTCTCTAACATGTTTTGATCATGATTAAGGACTGAACACCACACTGCATCCGCGTATTCAAGAAGAGGACGAACATAGGTTTTATATAAGGTACTTGAGGATTGGAATGAAATTTTAGTAAACGATTTTTGAAGGAGAAATAACGTAGAGTTAGCACGTTTACAAGTTTTTATAATATGTTCTGACCAACTTAAAGCTGACGTCACAGTAATACCTAAATCCACGTAGGACGATACCGGTCTAAGAAGTTGGTCGTGGAGAAAGTACTGAAACCGCGGATTATTTTTGCCGAGGTGCAAAACAACACCTTTGCATACGTTTAAGGGAAGTAACCAATCACAACACCACTTGCTGATATAGTTCAGATCTCATTGTAAGGCGTAATTTTCTAGTAATGGATTACCATAAATTTTAGTATCATCAGCATAAAACGCTTTCTTGTAATGAATATGATGTGTATGCAATGAACAATAGAGGGCCAAGTATGGATCCCTGAGGAACTCCATTTTTCACAAACTTTTCCGGCGAGGAAAATTGTCCAATTCTAACGCTAAATTTTTTGTTCGATAGGTAGTTTATAATCCAAAGCAATAGATTACCACAAATGCCGTATGACTTAAGTTTATACTGTAATCTACGGAGTGGAACTTTGTCGAACGCCTTGGCAAAGTCAAGATATATTATATCAGTTGGCAGTTTATTATCAAGAGACAGAGACCAGTCGTTTACATAAGTAAGAAGATTTGTAGTTGTGGATCTTTCTTTTACAAATCCCTGTTGTTAGAGTGGTATTACATGATGTTTTGTAAGAAAATCAGAGATTGCATCTGCTACAATGCTTTCCATAATTTTTAATGAAATTGAGAGTAAGCTGATAGGACGGTAATTAGTCGGGTTCATTTTGTTACCTTTTTTATAAACAGCAGTTACGGATGCTACTTTTCACAGGTCTGGTACCGTCGATGTTTTGAATGAGCGATTCATAATGTTGCAAATAGGAGTACAAAGTATGTCAGTAAACTTTTTTAAGAAAAATGTGTTTAATCTATCAATCCCAGGTGAAGAGTTATTTTTGAGACCAAGTAGTTTTTCTTTGACTTTCTTGACATCGAACGTGTCTTCAGTGAGACTATCTTAAATGCGATTTCCTTTAATTTCTGGTAAGATGTTGTTGGAAAGTTCATTTGTGAAAACCGATGCAAATGTGTTTGCTAAAATTTTCTCAGTTTCAAAATCAGTTGAACATATGGATCCATCAGGTTGTCGCAGACGTGAAATACCAACTTTAGAGCACAAAGTTGATCGAACATATTTATATAACTTTTTGTGATTATCTGAACATGCAATACTTTCTTCACATTTCTGTCTGGCGGTCTTGATGGACGATTTCAGTAAGTTTGAGAAAGTTCACATGACTGTCTTAATGTATGATGAACCAGTTTGACAAACTGACTTAGAGCAGTCTTCGTGAACTTTAGCTAAGATTTATTTGTTACTCAAATTCTAAAAATGCAAAACACCACAATTATTTTCATTCTTACTCTAGTCCTTGTTCTAGTCCTGCATTACACTTTTAAGTATTTATTTGTTCATTATTAGGTATTATAATAAACCTACAGAGAATTTCTATAAAACAATTTCTCTGAAACAGAATATTTGGTTTTTCCACATTAATTTAATTTTCAGTTGTTATTTGAAGTTACATTAACCCTTATGTTGGATTTTTGTTTAAAAACATGTAGTGACGGAATGGTGTGGCTAAACCAGATCCAATTAAGGTGAGATTACAAAGGTGTGAATGTATATAAAGTTCAGGTATAGGTATTGTATAGTCAATTTATGTGTTTATGCATGTGTAGAACCTAATAAAATAAATATTACAAAAATAGACAGTAAGTAAAAAAAAATTAATAAAATCTATTCTTATGAGGTTTATTCAGTTGTTGCTAATATTCACGGCATTTGTGAAAAGCTTCTGCATGTTGTAATCATGTTTATCTCGTTTTTCTTTGGATGTTTGTTAGTTTTCGACAGATGAAGCAGCATTGCTTTGCTGAAGCAGGCAAGATTTTTGGGCTTGGTGATGGAGATGCAGATGATGATGCTGAATAAACTATTATTATTATTATTATTATTATTATTATTATTATTATTATTATTATTATTATTATTATTATTATTATTATTATTATTACCAGTTCTATCCTGTATAAGTGGAGTTACTAATTGATCGCATAAAGTATATAAGAATTTTCAGTATTGTGACGTTGGTTTGGAGTAATTTAAAAAAAAAATGTGTAAGCTGCTAAACCAGCATGTTGAAAAACATTGCCATGGGCCAACGACTAGTTCTTCGTTTGCAGGTGTAATTCATGAGCATCTGATCCATTACATCCACTCCTACTTTGTTCTTATTGTAAAATAATATGGCTTCTGGTTTATCAAGAGAGCCACCAACAGCTTTTCTATAGTGAACTGTCGACAAAAGTAAAACAAATTTGTTTTTTTTGCACATATGAAACCATACTAACGTCGTTTTCATGAAACAAGAAGTTTGATGTTAGTAGCTCTCGATCTTTATGTGCAAGCATCATTTATGGCACATATTGCTTATTTTTTCGTAAAGTACCCACAAAGGCAAGATTAGATGTCATCAGTGTATTTGCCAAGTCAAGACTGGAGAAAAAATTATCAGATACTATTGTTCGACCTGACTGCAAGTATCTTGCAACAAGCTCTAGTACGATCTTCTCATCTAGCTTTGTTGCTCTTTCTGCGTTGGATTCTTTACCAGTGTACAACAGTCCTTTCAATGGGTATCTGGTTTTGGCATCACATGCCCACCATATCTTGATACCATATTTTGAGGGCTTGCTAGGTATGTACTGTGTAAATTTTGTACGGCCCGGCATCTATAAAGGAAAAGCTGCTCATCTATTGTGATGGTTTCATAAGGCTTATACAAAACTTCTAAATTTGCATTGAACATCAATCATATATTCCTAATAGCAGCTGTTTTGTCATTGTTCTCTTGTGTTGGCATTATCAAAACGCATGTAACGACTTATAGCAATAAACCGACGAATAGGCATCGTGACTTTGAAAATGGGGTTGATGTTCTTACCCCATAACAACGATGTATGGACACTGTTGACTTTACCACACCAGCGTAAAGTAGCAAGCCAAGGAAAGCATCAAGTTCTTTTCAAGTCAATGGAACCCAGATCTTTAGAAATCTTTTAGGTTTTTCTGTATTTTCTGTTTTTCTTGTTTACCTCATCATTGTATTGTTGAATAACTTGATTTACTTTCCTGTTGGTTTCTTTCACGATAATGTCACATATTTCTGGTGATATTATTTGGCGAAAAATATGCAAAGGAATGGGGTTGAAGTCACCTACTGGACCACCACGTTCTCGTAGTAGATGGTTCATTTAAATACCATATAGTTCAATCTTAAGAGAGAACAAATTCAGCGTTTGAAGTTCCTGCTGTTGGTTCTGCTACTGCTTGTGCCTCAGTCTTATCTTCACTGTCGCTTTTCTCTGTTTCCTCTTCTAAAACACCATTCTCTTCGGCATCAGAGTCCTCTCCAGGAATGTAGTCTTCATCTCGGTCATCGTCATTTCGGATTCGTTGTCATCTACCATTGTATCATTCACAGTGGTAAAACCTTCCACACCCTCTCCAGAGACAGCTCTAGCTTGGTGCTGAGATTGGACGAATATCCATTTTTGATAAACAAATGAAAAAACAGAAGAAACATAAAAATCAATAGCTAAACTAAATAATAAATAAATAAATGAAAAAAACATATAAACACTGTAATTGTAACTAATTACATACCACAAAATTATTCCTAAAACCACAAACACAATGAACAAAATAAAAAAATCACAATAAAAAGTTCTTCACTGACAAACAAATGTTACTTGAACAGACACTATAACTCAATTGAAATAAAAGTTGCCATTCAAAAATATGAAAACACGATACAGTATATACTTTTATACAAATATAAACACGTTCAAACATGTTTTCATAAACGAAATGAACAAAGAAATATAACCGAAACAAAAGAATTTCATATGAATCACATACAAAATTAAAAGCTCATTAAGCTCACCCCAAAAATCGTATTTTGCGTACATAGTTTGAGTTAGTATGTTCAACAGGGCTGTTACATATAGACGTACAGAAAAACTACAATGTCGCTAAAAAGAAACGTTTGTCTCTTAAAGAGAAAATTGATATAATTGTGGAAAGTGAAAAGTTCAATACCAGTGCTAAAAAGTTGGCTGAAAAATTTAGTGTTGGAAGAACACAAGTTAAAGATATTTTAAAAAGCAAATGTGATTTAAAAAAGCTATTTGAAGAAGGTTCCAATACACAGCAGAAGAGAAAATTTTCTAGAACTGAAGGTTTAGAAATTGACCGAGTAGTTTACAATTGGTTTTGTAAAGCTAGGAATAAAAATATCCCTATATCTGGACCTTTAATAATAGGGAAAGCGTTGGAAGCGGAAAATTTAAAAATGACGGATTTTAAAGGTTCAAATGGGTGGCTTGAGAAATTTTGTTAGAGACATAACATAACCTTTAAAACAAATTGCGGGGAGTCAGCTGATATTAACCTGGACATTGTTGAAGCTTGGAAAGCAAAGCTGTAAGTAATATTGGAGTATTTACCCAAAAATGTGTACAATGCTGACGAAACCGGACTTTTTAAAAAACGATAAATGTAGTGATAAACAAGCTGCAAAACAAAGATTGACAATTTTATTTTGTACAAATATGGAAGGTGATAAGGAAAATCCGTTAATCATTGGAAAAAGTAAACACCCAAGATGCTTTAAAGGCTCTCATGTCAACAAATTGCCCTTAGAATGAGTATAGTACCCTATAGCGAACCGTATTATGTTCCATACTTAAAAGATTTTAATAAACAACGCATAGAAATAATTTTTTTTCTCCCAATAACGGCCACCTCCATATACCGGTCAGTTTTGCTGCAAATTTTAGTGACCGCTATTTAGAGGTTTTACTGTAGTATACTTACGGGAATTCTGTGATCTCCGGTTATTTAGTCGGATCTTTAAACATGCGTCCTCGTGTTCAAACCTCCTGCTAGGAAAATTATTTTTTGGAATAATTAATAAGATATTTTAGGCGAAACCTCTTATAATTTGCTTAAAATGGAATATGTGCGAATAGACAAATTTTTCAGTTAATATTAGAAAGATGATGCTCGAGGGTATGTCGAACTAATTGTTTTGATTAAGTTTATTCCGATGCACATCTCAGTAAAATGTTTGTTTCGTTTTAGATATAGCTTTAGGATCAACGACCTCGTTTTTAATCCGATAACCCTTTTAAGTAATCCGAACTTCGGAAAGTAGGTAAACTAACAGCAGCGTGATTTTAACAGCATGTGTAGTTGTTAATGTGATATTTTCTCGTTAGGCATTTATTGGATGTTAGATAAGAGAAACTAAACAACAAACAAAGCAAACTTATTCAAGAACATATAAGAGCTTATAATAACGACGATCGATCCACGACCGACTTGGGAAACTTTCGATTGGATAAAATGAACAGGAAACGGCATGAAGTATGTGTTTAATGTAGCGGAAAATAATGACGAATCGACGCTGTCTGTTGCTTATAACAGCTAATATAGAGTCGTTTATTAATTTGGAGAACTCGGAAGTTCCCAGCTTCGTTCATTAATAACAGCCTCACCTTCCTCTCGCATTTCAAAAACAGACTACCGTAAATAACTACTCGCATTGCTTGAAGGCAATGATGATATGCTGCTTTTCTGTGTCTTTCAACCTTCTAAAACTTTAGAATTTAAGTGTAATTTAGCACGTTGCTATTACCATTCCAGTAGAGTTAGTCAAAAGACATTTTGTGAGAATTACGAAATATCTTTTACTACAGATATTTAATTAAATATACTACATGTCGCGAATTAAAGCTTTCGAACTAAAGAAAAAGTCACGACGTAGTCTAAAGGACCAGCGTCTTCTAACAATGAGCACTGAAAAAAGACTACCCATAAATTTTGATGCTTCAAAAATAGATTAACATATGCGTGAATTTTCAAAACATTAAACTCGTCAGTTTCTTTCTTATTCATCGAACGCAAGACTTGTTCGACCCGATCAATAAGAAAAAGTTGCGCAACTTCGAACTTCTCGCTTCAGATACTTTTTTTCTTTTCTAAGTCTGTTGCTAAATCAATTAAATACACCTCAATCTATAATATATATGACAGTTTCTCTTATCGTCAAAAAAATTCAAAAAATTTATTAAGTATAGTATGTGGGTCAAAAAATTGTTTACATATTTTCGGAAAAGTATTTTTCCGAGTTACAAAATTCAAATATTCGTAGAGAATAATTTTAATTAAAAAGTCAACGACAGATTTAACTTCATCACATATACGATACAAGCGAAGATTGTAAAATTAATTAATTCGTTTTTACGTAAACTTTAAATATGATTAATTGTTTTTAAAAATGTTGTGTTTATTAAAATTGCTCTTTCTAAATGTCGTTCCATTTCTATCGGCACAAATTTTCAACGTATCGTTTCGTTTAAGCAACTTTCCCCACAAATTTCAATGTTGAAAAAGTTTGGCAAACTTTTCGAGGGGTCGATTAACTTGGAGTAAACCCAACAGAAAGTGTACCAAACAGTTTCCCGCTTAAAATTTGGACTTTGGGGTCGTGAATGAACGTTAAGATTTGTTATTTTTTTTGACGCTATAAAATTATTTAAAAAACTAGAAAAATTGTATGTACGATTAGTAAGGAAGGCGGTATCTTGATCAGATTCACTCCCACGGTTTTGTTGAGAAATGTTTGCTGGTCCGGCGTCTCGGAGGCGGGCTGCGCGACGCCAATGGCGCTACCGACGCTTCAAATCCTGGGCGGTTCACGTCGACGCACGCGACTTTTCGTAAAAAAACAGACGCTGACCTCGTTTCGATGGACAGGTGAGAGGTGTTTGCATAAAAGCAGAATTTCGACTTACATGGACGCAGAAAAGCTTAATGACGTGGGTTTATGGACCATTTTCCTAATTACACTTTAATGTTTTTTGTTCTTTCTAAATTTACCTTTACAAAGCAGGTACACCAAATTGATAGTTAAACGCTTAAGACATTTTATCCTGTTGGTATTAAATTACGCTTTCGAAATTTTCCATACATTACCCGAACACAAAGGCTTCTTTTCAGTTGCACCCAAAGACGCATTAATTATAAATTTACTGAATCCACAAAAAAATTCACAAGGTCATTAACAATTTTTTTTATTTTTTCCCTTATCGATTTCACAACGCCAAGTTGTGGACAAACTTCTAAACTGAAAGTTGAAAGAACACATTGAATTTAGGTATTTTACAGGTATATGCTATTTATAAGTTTTGTCCAAGTTAATAATTTGATAGTTTTCAAGATAAATCAAATCAAAAACTTTGTATTTGTTTTATTAATCAGGTTACGTTACAGCAAAGAGTGCAGAAGTCTTTTCTGTTACACCCCCGCATAGTTTTTCAACTCTTAGCCCTATTTGTTATACTTTCAGCAACAGTTTAAAACTTTTACAGATCGTAACTTCTGGACTTGGAATAATTTAGGTTTTTGATACTTTGAAGACTTACTTTGTTAACTATTTCTGTAACTTTGTCAGACGTTAAAAATGTTTCCTTTTTTCTTTTGTATAAATATGATTTGTTGCTTTAATTTGGAGACGGTTCAATCGATTAGTATTATTAATAATTATGTTAATTGTGCAATCATCGGTGTCGTAATGAATAAAATCAATACAAAATTACTGGAGGCAGTTATAGAAATTGTAATGTTTTTCAATTACTTTGGAATATTTGAATTTTATTATAATATAATCATTATAGATGATTGACACACACGTTTATAATTTAAAAGATGATTTGAAATAAAATACGATTTTCTACTTTACTTTACTCAGAAGAATTTTTAGCGTGTTTTTAAAATTGATTACCTCAACTGGATATGAAACAAATAAATTTAAACTACCTTCATGATCGCAATTTCTGCATAAGAACTTTTTTCTAATTTACACTGTTAACATGGACCTATAATTTACGTCGAAGACGCTGCCCAAACTCCGTCTATGACAAACTGCTTTAATCTTCTTCGTTATCATTCCTGACACTTTTGTCTCTAACAATTTGATTGTTTCGACCTGTTGCTACAGTTTTTCCTTCTTTATTTGTATAAAAGTCTAGTAATTTTAATATCAGTATTCAATGTTGATTTCTCAGTATATATGGAACTCAGGTCAGGAGTCGCGGAAAATAGAAGATCTGTCACAAAACTGTAACAAAATATTTGTCAATTATATGAGCAAATTTCATTTTAAATGGTCGTTAGCTATATATGTGAACGACGGTAACCCGTTGATTGTCATCACGTTTTCCAGATTATTCATCTTCATATACAGCTAAATAGGACTTGCATGGCTTATATTGCTATACACAGACAATCAGGCGATGGAGACGATAGGAGTAATTGGATGGAAATGATAAGATTTATAATAACAATGTTTTAACGATAAGTTGAAGAGTGGAAAAAAAGCTTTATTATGGCCTAATAATTTGAAGGACATCTAAATTTAAGCAATATTTTGTACTCCATCTGTTTTTTCATATTTTTTTGCTATTTCCTTATCCTACTATTTCTTTTTCGTCATTGCCGTGACTGGCCTTTTTGGACTTGACCATTACAGTTATATCGTCATGCAATGGCCGTGCTGTTATATTTTATGTTCTTATTTACCTTTTATAATGTTTACACATTTATTCAATATTATTATCAAATCAAACTAAATTAAATTTATTTGTTCTATTTAAAATAATAAATCGATTCGGTTCCCTTATATAACTTGAAAAATTAATACAAGAACATGTCTCTAAATTTTTTATAACTTACCTTATTCTAACTTTAACAATTTTTTTTTCCATTTTCTAGTCAGTTTCTTCTTTCTACCACTTCTCTCATCTATACTGGGCTTTCAACATTTCTTCAATAATGTCTTCCTCTTTCTTTCCTTTATTTTTACTTTGATGCACTCCACTAATACATGTTCTATGTTTTACTAGTCTAATTTATTTTTATTCTTCTTCCTTTCTTCCATCCATCTTCTTCTGTTTTTTACCTCTTTCATCCATTTTATGCCTTCTCCATTTTCTCCAAACAGACTTCCCTTCTCACTTCCTCTCTCCTTAATTCGCTGCACTCATCTACCATGTGCTCTACATTCTCACAATTTTCCCCACACATCCTACACATTCTTTCTTTAACTTTCTTTCAATATTTATTCTAATTTTCCTCATTTCATAGTCTATACCTCACTATCATATGTTTTTCTTTTATGTTAAATTCTCCTGTAATATATTTTGGTATCTCTTCCACCATTATATATTTGTATTTCGTGTTATACTTTGTTTCTTTTATTTCCATCTCTCTTTCTTGTTTTCGGCTGTCTTTGTCCTTTTGTGTTATCTCTTCTTCCTCCTTCTCTCTTCCTCTCTCAATCATCTTATCTCTTCTGTTACGTAACCTCCTTAGTTCTTTGCAATTCTACCTCTTTCCAACATTCATATAGAATTTCATTATCTTTTCTATCTTCCATCCTTTCCTCAAATCTAATTGCTCTCCCTGCTTCATTCTTATTTTTTCTATTTTTATTTCTTCTTCTATTAAATACCCTGGTGTTTACCTTTCAAACCCTAGTGTCCATCTCCAAAATTTTTCCTTTATCTTCTCTAGTTCTTCCGGTTCCTTCCATCCCCAAATCTGCGCTCCGTACATCATCGCACTTTTTACTATTTTCTCGAATAACCACTTTCTTTTTTCTACTTCTTTACCGAATAATCTTTTTCCTATACTCCATGCATTAAATCAATACTATTACATATGAAAACTAAGCTGGGTAAGGGATGGCATGTTTAGGTTTTAGTGGTTTTTCTAAACCTTCAAGCAAATGCTTTGCCAAGATGAACCAATCCACAAGTCTCAACACTATACAGTAGCACTATACATAACACTTACATTACAATACAATAATGAAAATGTACCATATGAATAAATAAATAATTAATTGAACATAAATGTCTAGGCGAGTTTGGTAATAGTCAAAAGAAGAGAAGTAAAAATTAATTAAAATTCTTTAAGATTTGCACAACAAATTAATTTACACTTTCTTTTCTACCAAAATCTGAGACCAAGAAAGTTATTTTTTAAGACTAATAGTAGGATTCCTAAGTAGCTAAACACATTCAATATACCTAGTCAATTATAAAATTTGGTTTAAAAAATCAACAGCACCCCCATTTAACATGAGGACATTACAATAAGTTTATATAGACCAGCTAAACCTAACACAGACTAATTTAAGAAAATAGAAATTAAAAAAATGTATTACTTATGATAAGAGGACCTAGTCCGTATTAGCGTATACAACTGCAGAAAACATGTTTGACCTTTTCGATTTTTGTCAATCTATGCGTGAAAACAAGAACTCAAACCCTTTTAGTACTAAAAATTTAAGTTTCTTAAATTTATCTGATTTATCTGAAGAAGAGTAGCATGATCAACATGTAGCTAAACAAATTTAAGAAAATTTAATTTAAAAAATTAACGACATTCTCTTTAACATTGGGACATCACTGCCGTAATTTTTTTACATACGGCTGAACCCAACACAGAGTAATTTAAGAAATCAAAAATAAGAGAAATGCACTATTTATAAGAGGACATTATTTTCCCGATTTTTCCCAAACCCTATATAGTATACAACTGCTCCGGCACATAAAAAATGTTTGGCTCTTTTACTTTTCGGCGATCTGGGCTTGAAAACAATAACTCCAACACATTGAGTACTCAAAATTTAAGTTTCTCAAATTTACTCGATTATTTAATTTTTAAAATATTCATAGTATCATCAACCGACAGCTAAACAGATTCAACAAAATTGGACTCAAAAAGTCAACCGTGTTCTAATTAACATGATAACATCGAGATACGTTTTGCCGTAAATTTTTTACAAACCTCAGATTAATTTAAGAAAATGAAAAAATTGCACTATTTACATGACCTTTACATTAATTTCACGTTTTTCCCTAAACTATTTTAGGGTATACAGCTACTCTGGTACAAAAATCGTGTTTGACCTTTTTGATTTTTGGCCATCTGGGCCTGAAAACAAAAACTCAAATTCTTTGGGTGCTAAAAATTTAGGTTTCTCAAATTACCCAATTTTCTATTTTTTAAAAGACTAACAGTAGGATCAATGTGTAGCTAAACAGATTTAAGAAAATCAACAACTTTGATTCAAATTGTGATTACTCTTTTGTATACACCAGCAAAGAGAATAATGACAAAAAAGTTTTGCACTGTTGAAGAGAGTACCTGCCTTCTCATTAATTTTGGTTTTACCCCTAACCATATTAGTGACAGCTTACCTCGTGTAGAAAGAAATTGAGTTTGAGAACAAATTATTTTTGACTTACCAGCATTTTTTTTTCTACGCCCAAATTTCTTTTTATGTAGATCTAAACTGTACCTATTTTCATAACAGCGTTTGGAAATTGTTTGAAGGCAATAATGTTAATATAGTTTGCTGTTGTTCTCTACCCAGCATTAATCAAAAAGATTGAATGGTCGTGGGAAAAGATAACCAAATCTTCAATAATTTATCTAGTTGCTCATAGTTTGAGTCAGATAAATCTATCAATGACAGTGATTTTGATCTTTTCCCTAAATAATTCGTGTTCATATTCTAACCATGTTTTAATTCATATTTTTGAGGGGAGATAAACATTCGTCAGTTTATGTTATAAGTTTTAGTATTTATACGATGCATCACACGTTATCTTACGGCTCGACAAATGTTGAAAATATTGGGCATTGTTTTCTGAAAAAAATTCATTCTTTGCTTTGTATCCCTAAAACACAATACTTCAAATTTCTGTAAAAGAGGTGCTCATCTTCTAACTTGTCATTCTTCTCTTATTTTTTCTGGTGCTTCTGTCATTTAATTACATTCTACCACAATTATAACGAGAATGGAACCATCATGTTCACTATTGCAATAACTTATGCAATTAAACTAGAATTGTATCAACATTGACTGAAATATTTAAGATTTGAACCTTTATATAGCAACCAAAGTAGCTTTGAAATACTTCAGGTACTCAGTTCCTCGTCTTCCATCCAATTCTAGTTAGACTAGTTTGGACATTTAAAAAAAATTTTGACCGACACCATAAAACGATATTTTAACAATAAAAGGGTGAACTATTAGGACATTTTTGATTTAAGTAAAATGTGTCTTGTGACATCTCGTGTTAACATGGACACGTGTAATTTAGTATAAACAAAGTAAATATACACAAGTCTTTACAGTTAATTTTTGATTTACTACCGTACTGAGAATACAGGGTGGCGCAAAAATACGAGATATATTATTTTTAAAAGATCCAATATGAGGATAAGTAAAACGCCATATAATAACAATTGTCAAACCTATAAAATTTAGAATATTTACTTGTAGTTACTCAGAATTACTTTTTCTTTAGGTTCATTTTTTGAATTTTTGAGTTGAGCATACAACTGAAGGTTAGGAGAAAATTAAAAGGTTATGGAAAATAATTTCTTAGAAAATGACTCTCTTTAGTGACCTCCAAATTGTACAATATGTAAAATGAAATTTACAATTTTGCAGTACTCTGGACAGTAGTGGACATATTATGCCAGGGATAAAATTTGACAAACTTCCTGAATGTAACATGACAATAATTTTTAAAAGGATAGATTTTAATAGACTAACCACTATAAATAATCAATTTATTTGTTTGTTTGTATGGTACATTATCTTTCATTATTGTATTGTGTTGTAAGTGTTAAGTATGGTGCCCCAGATGATCAGTTAAACCTGCATAGTGTGGTGACAAAACTGTGTGTAATTGTGGTTTGGTTGGTCTTGCTTCAAGGTTTAGGAAAATCACTAAAACCTAAAGATATCAACCGTGACCCACCTTAAAGAAATACTTAATAAAATAATTTAAAGTCGAGAAATTATTTCTATATAAACCTTAGTTATTCCTGACGGAGGTTTCAGGATTAAAATCGTGGAATAGTGTTCTTTATTTTTGCTGCCAAACCCTGGTTTTGGTTTATGGATTAATAAACCCATCTGATTTGGGGTAGTTCTTAAAATATTTTCTGATTTAATTTACATTTTCTTCATTCTTGTATCCTTTGGCGTGTTATTGACAAATTACGCATTTATAAGGCAAGTACAGGAAAATTGTTTAGCAAATATGATAATCAAAATTTATACCTGGTTTCGTCCAAAATTTCTTTATTAAGTACAGAAATCGTTTGAAGTATGACAACAAATGTAACTTTGATTGAAGAGTAGATGTTTACAGATTTTACCATATATTATTGCAACGAGTAATTTATGATGAACAATTGCAATTTCATCACAGATAGTTTTGTGCTTAACTGGATTCCAATTAGTCTGCAATATATAGTCGAAAAAAGGCAAATACTTGCATTCGAAATACTCGCACCCAAAAAACCTTGTTTATATTCCCCCCCTCCCAGCCCCCCCCCCTCCCCCCCCCTAGATAAAAAAAAAAAAACCCTTTGCCCCCCGGGAAACAACCCACCCCCCTCCCAACAAAAAAAAAACCCAAAAATTGTTTTTCTCCCAACGTTGGGGGGGTATCTTGTTACGGTTTTATTTCCCGTATTTAGGACGTAGGTCGCGAGCCGTCTTAGAACGTGTGTCGCAAGTAGTACGGTGCGACGAAAAGTCGTACTTGGCGCGCACGCTGCTAATTTGCTATTGGTGGAAATTTAATTCGATTGAATTTTCGAGACGGACAGCGGACATTTTTCCTTTCTCGTTTGATACACGTGGGTGTTTTAGCATTTTCTCTGAAGTGAAATTCTCACCAAAAACTATTTAATGTGGGCTTCACAATTTCCAATACAAATTGGCGTTTACGTTTAATCTGGTTACATTCACCGTGAGTATTTGGGTTTCTTTCCTATTTGTTTTAATTCTGATTGCTACATATGCTTTTAGCACGTTGTGTTCGGCATCTTATACTCGTTGTGTACGATACTGGGATAACTCTCGAGGGTGCTGGAGTAGCTAACTAAGAACCTTCCCTATAAATGAACGACAACACCACGGCTCCGCAGTAATCAAGCCGCAGACCAACGGTGAATACCACGTCTACAGAGGTTGGCTATGTTGCATACTTCCAGCGAGGGAGTCACTTGTGTGCTGTTCTTCTCCGCACACCACCCCTAAGAGGAATCCCTGGGTCTATCTACCTTCCCCGAACTGTCGATACCGTCGCTAGCAGAATACTTTCATTCCCGGAACTACACTCGACGTATTACAGCTAAGTTTTAGTATTTAAATCACTTACTCATAAATAATAAGGCGTATGAAGCTCGAGTACAGATGACATAAAACGGCTCGATAGTTAATATTTAAGTAACTTTTATTCGGTGTATTCTCTTCAACCGGAAGTTTGTTTAAATCAGCTCAATAAGGGCTGGGGTGCTTAATTTAGAGCGGTTGTCGCGGACACAAAAGGCCTTTTGGGTTTGCGGGAGGTACTTACCATTTTTTTGTTGTTTAGATTTAGTGTAACTCGCCGTGTGTAAATGATATGTGTACGCAGAGCCTTAATAGCAGCTACTTTTTTTAATTTGAATGAGAACTCTTAACTCAAGCGTTTAACTAAAGCTTACCTGAAATTCGACATCTTAACTAAAAGCCTGATTTATTGTAAGCGAGGCTGCTGGTAACGCACGTAACTATATGCGACAGTCTATCTATTTCTATCACATTATCTTACTATTTTTTTTTAGATTTGTTTGTTATACTGTATTGTTTGTCCCCTCTCTCTCTCTCTCTCTCTCTCTCTGGTTTGTGTTTGATTTAGCATATTAGATTTTAAGTAAAACCTGTTGATCTCCTGTTGGTCGGTTTTATTTCTTTTTTGCCCAGCAGGTGGCGCCTTGTTAGACCAGCAGTCACAATTCTTATTGCTTATTCAGGAATCCACGCAACAGAATCCCCGACGAAGCCGGACGAGCCAAACTTCTTTAATTTTTCTTTATAGGTTGTACCGCTAGAGCCGTCGCTTCTTTTGATATTTTGTAAACTACAACCGTTACAACCTCAAGTATACCTTCAGTAATGACCATATCTACTGGATAACATCGTTTTTTCTTGCAGGGGTAACTGATTTGGATAGATTATTGAATTATGCTGTCTCGTTGATTGTCTGATGACGGTGCACTGGAATTGTTTTAATTTAACTTTTACAAATGCTTCATTAGATGAATATAGAATAAAGTGAACGTTAGAATAACTTGATCGAATATTTTCAGCGTTTTGAACATCCTTTTGAACTGATGAAATCAGTTTGCCCATTTTGTGATATTATTCCGCATTACGAAGGCAAGTCGCGTCCAGTCACAATTTATTTTAATTGCGAAATGGATTAACATTTCTAGATGGTGATATTCATTTTCTTTTGTGTTGTATATTAAAGTTGTTGTATGTGTTTCTAAGATTCTACAGATAAATCGTTAATTCTGGTAATATTTTTCACTTTAGTGAAAATGAAATGACATTTTTCTTCTTGCGAAGAATCGCAAGTACTTGAATTCTCGGAAAGTACGTTGTTTGTTAATCACACCTAAGGTGTTTGTGATCCTGAAATAAAAAATACGAGATTTTAAAAAATTTTCTGTTATTGAAAAATGGGTCGAGTCACTTGTTTTGAAGATAACTTTATTCTCAATTTAACTCCCAAATCAGAAAATAATAAAAAATGACATAGATACCGAGGAATGGTCAACATAGCATTTGTAATGGACTAGATATCTTGTATTTGATAAAAATGTTTTCCAAAATTTTCATACCTCAGAAGGTTGCTGATGGACGAAAATTTCACCAAATATTTATCGAGCACGGAAGCAGCAGTATGGAAAACCTTCAAGAATGTTGTTCAACACTTTAGTGGTAATAGGAACAATAATGACTAAGAGCAAATTCTAATAATTTTTTTTAAATTACTATCAAATGACTGTTTGAATATCGTTAAAACATGATGCCTATTTTTTCAGTTAAACTTCCTCTTTAACAATTTGGCCAAACTAGCGACGAACATACGACTACATCAAACTTTACAAATGATAAAAATTTTTTTTTTGTGGTGTTTGCTTTGATTTGGGTATTTTTCCAAATAATGTTGGGTAACGATTGCAAAAAATTGCATGTGATTAGCGTAAGAATTTTCTTTTAAAACTGCATTTAACTGCTTGGGTGTAGTATATACCATGTAATATTAATAAATAAATTGAAAACCTTCAATATCGGAATGTCTAACACGTAAATTAAACGAAGTATTTGCATTAAGATTATTATTATGAATTATTCAATTGTACTCTATCGCAGATTACACTAAAAAACCCACACACACGTGTTTCGACCCTAAAGGGAAACAGGTCTAACATTCTTCATAAGTATTATTTTTTCAGTGGATTACAGTTTTAAATATAATATTGTTATAGATAAAATTAAAATAAAATAAATATCTAATACCGACTTGTAGAAGAAAATTTGAAGAAAAAATTTGAAAAATTAGGATGTAAAAATGATTTCTGTTAAAAATCTAATTCTTGACTTAATGAAAAGTTGTGCTCAAGCGAATATTTAACAAACAAGTTATTAAATAATGCTGCATATTTTACAAATTTTACGGAAGAGTATAAGTTGAGAAAAGAGGAAGAGGTTTTCTTATAAATAATGAGAGAGTAGTTTATTTTTGAGTTAGTGATCTTAGCAGCCCGAAGCTGCTTACCTGCGCTGTCTAATTACTAAATCAGCAGCTCTAAACTTTGTTGTGTGCCGCGGTCATTCATTAAACTTGAAAACTCCCTGCTTGGCAGGGTGTTTCTTGAAAGTCTGAACCCTTAACCAATGCTAGCTTAAACCGCACGCTTCTTACACACCGCCGAACTGCAATATTCGACAATGTAAAATATAAAATTTGCCTAATTATCGAGATAATTAATAAAAAGAAGTTTGTAAACCAACTTTTTGCAAAAGTAAGTAAAACTGTTTAAGTAACTGATAGACGATGTTATTCTGTTACAAAAGCGCGTTTTCCTTTTAGGAGAAATTTTGGAATAGATAACTAATAAAATTAGTATTTTGTTAGTCCCAAAAGAAATTAAGTTATGGACTTTTTTCAATAAAACGAAACTTCTTGCTTTTGTTATTTTCAAAGGGTAGCCACTAAGTGTAACCGAAGTAGTAGAATTTATTGATGCGGAAACGAACAGATTGACAAACGTTGTTCGCGTTTGTCAGAGTTAGACACTATTGTCACATACTAATGCTCATCTTAGTGCATTTCCGTTCTGGGGGATCAAAAGGCGTTGCTCGTATTTCGTATAAAACGAAAACTGCCAATATATAACGAAATAAATAAAAATTGGTCGAAAATATAAAATATCCGGCGGAAATTTGTAGGAAATGCGGTTTACATATCTCTGTAGAAATGTTGTACGTTGCTTTCGACTCCCTGGCGACCTGGAAGGGAGATGTAGCTTTATCTCAACGATAAGTTCTTTGCGGCATCCTTGCCGTGAGCATCACTGATATTATCTTAGTTTTGTGGAAAAAATCTAAATTGCAGCTTATTTGTAAATTATAGAGCCAGTATAAAACATTTTTCGGAAAGTGTAAAATACTAAAATTATGTTTAGAATTAGTTTTATCATTTTTAATTTGAAGTTGATTTATTTAATTTTGTAAATGTGACAAAGTTGGTGCACTTTATTTAATTAATTTAATTGATCGATTTAAGAAATGGACATCATAAAAAACTAACTGACTAGAAAGTTTTGCATTAAATTGATTTAATACGAATAATAATAAATGCATGTAAACGAAAGAATATGAATAGAAACTGATTAATCATTTGTTTAATATACAATTTTTAACAATAAGTGTTGCGAAATCTTGTGTCGACTTGTGTAAACGGAACACGTAAGAAAATGCATTTGCATTACGGCAACTTTGTCGACAGAGTTGCTTTAATGCATAAACAATTTTTAGTTCTCTACCGTCCTGATTTGAAACAAGGTACATTATAATTATTTATTTAATTCGTACGTCAAACAAAACGCGAAATTATTTTTGAGCACATCAGAGGTATATTTATCGATCTAAAAATTAATTTTTATGGTTGACTTCGTACTTTTTTTGGACATAATGTGTCTCTTTATGGACTACTTTTTTTTGGTACTTTGTAGACGGCTGTCAATGCTGTGAATGTCAGAATAAATATGTGGATTTTATGAGTAAATACTGTCAATCTATACATATGCAACGACGACTAGATATACGAGGGCGGTCTGAAAAGTTTCCGACCTCAACGTGAAAATGGCAGCATTCGTCAATAAAAGTCAGGGAATGTAGTGTGCATCTTTTGACAGCAACACATCAAAGTTTCAGCCATTTTGGACGCGCAGTTTTTATTTGACAGTCGTTTGAGTGAGTCGATGTGAGTATTTTAGTGAAAATGGAGAAAATCGAGTATCGAGCTGTCATAAAATATTTGTTTTTGAAAGGGAATACGCCTACGCAAATTAAAGATGAGTTAGACTCTGTCTACGGGAACTCTTCACCGTCATTAACCACTGTAAAATTTTGGGCAGTTGAATTTAAACGTTGCCGTAAGAGCTTGGGAGATGATGAACGTTCGGGACGTCCAAAAACTGTAACTACTGACGATAACATCGCTAATGTTTACCAAATGGTGTTAGACAACCGCCGAATTAAAGTGAAAGAGATAGCAGAGGCAATGAAAATGCCAAAGAACGTGTTTGTCACATATTAAATCAAGATCTAGGCATGGAAAGCTGTCCGAGCGTTGAGTGCCGCGTTTGCTAACGTTAGACCAAAAACGTGTTTGAATGAACATTTCCAATATTATGTTGGCGCAATTTAGGCGCAATAAATCCGAGTTTTGGCGCCGCTTAATTACTGTAGATGAAACTTGGATACACCACTATACGCCTGAAACAAAAATACAGTCAAAACAGTGGACTGCAAAGGGAGAACCGGCTCTGAAAAAAGCAAAATCTGTTTTTTCGGCTGGGAAAGTGATGGCGACTGTTTTTTGGGATAGTCATGGAGTTATCCTAATCGATTATCTTCAAAAAGGAAAACCATTACAGGAGCATACTACGCATCATTACTTGACAAGCTGAAGGCAGAAATTGCGGATAAACGGCCACATTTGCAGAAAAAGAAAATCCTGTTTCACCACACCTCAACAGTTGCCATAGCGAAAATCCATGAATTACGGTTTGAACTGCTTGACCATCCACGTTATTCACCAGATCTAGCCCCAAGCGACTTTTTTCTGTTCCTTCAACTAAAAACTGCGCTTGGAGGACAAAAGATTTTGTCAAATGAGGAGGCAATCACCTTCGTGAACAATTATTTTGCAGAGAAGAACGCCGAGTACTATTTGGACGGATTAAAGAGATGGGAGCATTGCTGGGAGAAGTGTATAGAGTCACAAAGAGACTATGTAGAAAAAAAATAAAAATAAATTTTAAGATAAAAATTTTGTAGTTATGTTTGGTGGAAACTTTTTAGAACACCCTCGTACTTCAGTATTAAAAATCTTTTTTTTTTTTTTTTTTTTTTTTTTTTTTTAAATTTTTTTTTATTTTTATTAATTTTAATGATTATGAAAAGATTGGAATTTTGGATTGTTTTTGTGTAATGTTATGAAAAAATTTTGTATTTATTTTTTTTTGTATAAATAATTTTATATAAATTTTTATGTTGAATGGTAGGAACGTAGATTATAGACTTGTTACATAAATACCTATTGTTTTGTTTTATATTAACTAGTGCCCCCATTTTTCTGGATTGAAATAAAATTTGTAGATAGATGAATTCTTTGCCATTACGCTTAAATCTGTGCCGTATTAGTTAACCAGCTATAAACACCAGCTAGTGATTTCCTAGAAATGAGAAATCTACCAATTTTCTTTTAGTTTAGTAATCTGGTCTATTCTAATTTTTTGAACATCTTTAGTACGTTTTTGCCTCTTCTATATTTAATTTAAAAAAGTATTATAAATGAATGAAAAATCTGATACTTTAGTTGTACCTTATGGAATACAAATTTCGGACAGTCTCAACATATCAAACTATTTTGCACTTTAAAACAATGCGTGTCCATCTATAAATTGACACATTTTAACAACATAACTCAAGAACGGAAAAGGATATTGACAGGCAGTTTGCACTAAACGTCATAAATATACTTCAAGTTTCTGTTGACACCGTTGCCACATGTAATTCAACGAACTTGTACGAAAAAAATTAAATTTTTCCGTGCGTCCAATTGTGCGATTAGGCCTTTCTAAGGTAGGACATCATTGTTACATTAATCGTTTAACATTGGTGTAAAGCTTCATTTTTAATGTTCTTAAAATGGGTATACATTTTGACACTAAGCCCCACGTTTTTCGCGAATAGAACTTTAAAATTTCAGGCATTACGAAAATCAATGTAGTGGCATTTTTTGCACTCCTCTGGCATTGGTTGAAATATCATTCCCCGTGGAATTTGGCATCGATACCCAATGTCGGGAATTAAGTTTATTTCAAAAATCCGGGTAAGATCAAAATCAAGTTAGCACATATTTGGATCAATAGCGAAGTTAACAAGACGGTCCATTGGCGCTAGTGTTATCTTTATTCTATCAGTTTTACTAATACGAAGTTCCTTGCAAAATGCCTTGAATTTTAAATTGTTACCAAAATTCAACCCAAAGCAATTAAATTATTAACCATTTGTTAGTTTAAAAGCTGACACCCAACAATTTTACATTATTGAAAAGACTTTTTGTAAAAAGCAAAAAACAAAAAGCATTAGACATATAAACCCATGTTTAGGGAATAGTTAACTTTGACATTGCATGGCATAACGAGATAATTTATAAAATTTTAAGGTTAACTTGGTTTGTGGTTGGAATTTGATGGCATTCAATGAGAATTTTGTGCAATTTAGAGTATTTTAGAGGAGTTGTGTTGGTAAAACGTCTAACAAAAAACGCATAGCACTATCTTGTTATGTAGCGCTTGTTTCTCTTACAGATAGTCTTAGGGTTACTGAAACGTGCTATTGTATCTTACAAAAGGCCTATCGACAACCTAATAAAACCAAAAGATAAGTACTGTTGTGGCAGTTGTTAAAAAAAAGTGAGGTTAAAATTTATCCAGACCGGTCAATCCAGGACTAATAGAACGAATATGGTAATTTCTCTTTTAAAAGTATTTTATTCTTAAAATGTGTTGCCGTTAACATTCGCAAATCACCCGGCAGTTTATTTCGACCCATATGAGGCTCCTGACTATCATGACATTATCGCTTTTTTGGGGATTACGGTTTTCTGCCGAACAAAAAGGTTTCTCCGCCGCAACGACAAGGCCAGTCATATAAAACTGCTGATAGATACACACTTTTTGACGACAAATAATTCCCCACAGAACCCCCCTTGCGTTATATTGAAAGTGAGAAAATAGATTGGTCGCCTTCATTTTGTGTAGTTTATTTTGAAACCAAGCCATCAGTTTTCAAAAAAAAACCAATAGGCAAAAATCCATATTGGATATGTAGAAATGAGAAAATGTTAATAAATAAACAAAAATAACTTAACACTCTCTTTCAAAGTAAATTTAAAAGATCTTTCAAATGAAGGGTCACTCGACTCATTTTTAACCTTAATAATATTCTGCGAGGAGTAGACCTTGGTTATCTGACCGTAAAGAAATTTGGTAGTTAAATGAACATATTATTCACCTTGTCACAAATACCCTCTTTTCCCTATTCAAGATTCTTGACATCAACGCTACTGTGACCAATAATTCTGCCCTCAAAGTTTATGACTGTCGAACAAAATTGGTCTGTTGCGTTGCAAAGGAATAACGGTGTTATTCGCGTTGGTATCCTGTGATGCAAAATTTTTTTCCTCAAAACCCAACATCCCTTACTTGGTATTAAAACAGAGGCTTTTCAAATGGAAGTTTGTGATGTCTTTTCAAGTTTTACAATTAATAATTTATGACCTCAATAATCAGTAACACGTTTGTGTATACAAGATATCCCAAAATTCACGGAATTCCTGTTCGGAAATTGATAGAGCTGATTGAGGCAAGCAAAAATATAGAATTATTTTTTTCTCCACTTACAGCCTATTGGTGTGATACTTATTTTAATTTTTTTTCTCAATCTGTTTTGTTAATTTAAAGCAACATTTTCATGTTGGGGAGACCAAATGTCATGTCACTGATTTGACGAACATACCCTAAAAGTAGTCCAAAAAATAATAAACAAAATTTTCCATATTAAATGACATAATTTTCGAAAAAAAAAAAAGATTTTTTTGCTAAATTCTTGCTTCTATCAATTTCTGAACAAGAATTCAGCGAATTTGAGACACCCTGGGGGACCTAAGTACTTACATTTTTTTTGTGGCGCAATTGATGAGGTTTTTGGAATCGCATACTACATATCTTCACACATCCATTTTAATTTTGATTCAAATTTCATTTGACTTAAATATGGATGACTTCAATTATAATTTTTCTACCGAGGATGTTTTCGGACTATCGAAGAATCTCTCAATATTTTCAAAAATCCCAGTATGTCTCAAAGAACTTATTGCTGGATACGATTGACATATATAAAAAGAGTCAATAAATAATATAGACAACGATATAATAAAAATTTCGCTAAAACGAACTTGCTAAAAATCCTCAGAAATTCCAAATCATCAGTGGATATTTTCTCAACCCAAAATATATGGACCTCATACAAAACTTTTTAAGAATCAAAATAAACAAATGTAAATGTATCCATCCCCCCATAACCAAAATATTAATTAATGCTCGTTCTCTGACGTCAACTTATTCGACAGTAATCAACTTTAGCATTAAATAATGTTTATCTATCGAATCTAATACAATCAGATTTGTAATGATTTGAAATATAAATTTATATTTCCACGAGGATCAAAAGAGCGGAAAAAACATTTATACCGGATCAATGTTAAAAGTAGATAATACTTTTTGTAACAATGAAGAAATATTTGAATCCGACCTTAAATTTAAAAAATACTCAAAATAAGAACGTTGACCTTTCTTCTAACAGTTCATATTTGAAATAACTAATAAAAAGACATCTTAAAAAAATCTACCTTTGCTTGGATGTTGAACGAAGATAAAGGTCAAATTAGCCTAGATACATTGAAGAGATTATTCCTACAAAAAGGAAAAAATTACTCAATACCGCGAAGTCTCAAAAGCTTTGTCAAAAACTCACCCTCTTTAAAATCTAATTGTGAGTCTGAGAGTGAATCAACGGACGACGATTTAAGACAAGCACTTCATCTATCGATCACTATCAATTTAAATAAATATTACGCAGTTGCATATAAATAACAATAGTTTATTGGGCAAAGTGTACAATGTTTGGTGAAAGTAAGTACAAAATGAAATTTTTAAGCAAAAACATCTCCAATTTACTTGGCCAAAAGCGATGGCATTTTAATTGACGTTGGGTTGAATTGTATTGTATTGCTGTGGAATCGCTTGGCATTGGTTGTAATTTCAGTGGAGTTTTTGGAATTATGGCATTTTGGTGTACAACATTTTGGCATTGAATTACCCCTCGGTTTAATGCACCTCTTGCAAGCTTTACTTCACAGACTTGTATCACAAAAAACTAAAACAGCTATCCGTTTGGAATGTTTATATTCGATAGGTAATGAAGACTTGTCTAAGAATGGAAACAAACGTGACAATGACTGAAAAAATAACATAACGCCATTATAAACAAATTATTAAATTAGAAAATAGCAAAGTAAGTTGACCTACTAAGTAGAAACTGGGCTCAGTTGACGCAAAGACAATGCTAAATTGATACCTTGATAGCGTTGAAGTGTTTTCAACTACCCATAAATCGATAGCTTAGGTGTCTAAGAGTGAAGAAATTATGTTTTAAAATGGTTTAATTATATTTTGATTGTAGCTGTGAAAAAGCTGTAAAGAAAAATCTTTCAAAGCGCTAACTATGTCATGCGACTATACCATATTAAACTTATTGCTAAAGTGGAATATTATGGTATAAGTGGCTCTCTACTACGTTGGTTTAGTGACTACTTAAGTGACGGGCGATGGAAAGTAAAATTTTCTTTAGATTTTCTTTCCGACCTTTTTATTGCTAGCTTTGGTGTACCTCAAGGATCCCACTTGAGGTCTTTACTTTTCAACGTTTTTGTAAATGACATTCGTAGTCAATTCTGCTACTCTAAATACTTGTTTTTGCTGATGATATAAAAGTCCCTTAGTGTTATAAGTGGTGAAAAGTGACGTGGAACGGATGAAAACTGACTTAGAAAGTTGTAATTGTAGTGTACAGTTAAAAAACTCAATTTAAATTTACATAAATGTTACCATGTTTTTTTTTAACCGGAAAATGAGAAAACCGGAAATAAATTAAGTGTGTAGATCTAAGAGTTACCATTACAAATATTTTTAAATTGTAGCCACTGTGTAGGGTTTTATTTTCTAAATATAAAGGGGGGCGTGGAGAGCAATATAAAACGTGTGTCGCGAGTAATATGTTACGACGAAAGTCCTATTTGGCGCGCATTTTACTAATTCTCTATTGGTTGAAAATAAAATTCCAGTTCGTTTCCTAGACCAACAGCGGACATTTTTCTTCTACCGCACGGGTGGTTTAGCGTGCATCTTAAAATTGAAATTTACACAAATCAATGTGTGTTAAGATTTTTAATTTTAATTTATTTGGTTTATTTATTAATATTTTTTTTTTTTTTTTTTTTTTATTAATTTTTAATTAATTTTTTACTTTATGTGTGTATACAAGATTTCCGATTAAGTCAATTAAACCATTATTGGTTAAGTTAAATAAACCGATCTACGTCCCTAAATTTACTCACGTTTCTTGACTTCTCGGAACTGCATCCATCAGATTACAGCTAAGTTTTGTTATTAATTAAGTAACTTATTCATTGTTAATGCCTATGAAGCTCATGATCACTATCTTTAGTTCTTAAGTAAATCTTTATTCGGTGTACTCTCCATAACCGAACGTTTTAACCAGCTCAATACGGGCTCGGGCGCTTCACTTAGAACGGTTGACGCAAAAACAAAGGCCTTTTAGGTTTGCGGGAGGTACTTACCCCTTTAATCTTAGTTTAAGTCAGTGTCGTTGCATGTTCGACCAGATAAATCGCCGTGTGTAAGTTATATGTGTACGCAGAATCTTCTTATTAGCCAATCTTCAATTGAAACGCTAACATTAATTTTGGTGTAATTAAAGCTTACCTGTGAATCCGGCACATTAATTGCAAACCCTACTTATTATTAAGCGAGGCTACTGCTCACGTACGTGAATAGATGCGACAGTCTCTCTATTTCTGTCACATTCACCTATCACTATAAGATTTGTTTGTTGTTTTATTGAATGGTCTGTGTTTCTGTTTTGTTGTGTCTGATCTAGCGTATTAAGCTTTAAGTAAAACTTGTTGATCTCCTGTTGGTCGGTTTTATTTCTTTCTTTTACCCAGCAGGTGGCGCCTTGTTAGACAGCAGTTTAATTTCTTAGAACTCTTTAGGGACCCCCCGACTCTTTGACGAAGCCGGACGCTGCTGCTCTAACTATTATAAATACTTTATTCTCCATGAACCTAGTGGGCTACATTGATCCGTATTTCCTTTTGTTGTTTCTTTAGTTTTTTAGATTGTTTAAACCACAACCGTTACACATGTCAGTAGTGTAGTTAAGGCCAGTATAGTATTAGGATTTGTATTCCAAACGTCCAGTCATTTTATAGATGTAAATACGTTTAAAGTGTTGTATTGTACTCTAGTTCGTTCTGTTCTTGAATATGAGTTTGTCTTGTGTGGTGTCCTTACAATAAGTCCCAAGTTACCTAATTTAGAAAGTTAAAAGTAAGTTCCTACGTTTTTGTTAATATAAAATTAAGTCAAATCATGTGATAGGTGAGTATGATGAAATCAGGCAATATCTAGGGTAATCATAGTAGACAAATGAATAAGTTTTGGCTACTGCCCGCGTTGGTGATAATCTCAAGCCGTCAGGATTTTGTGCAGAGTTGAATAACTATGACAAAAAAATTTCCTTGAGTTCTTTCTTGTGGTTGCTTTTGAAGCATTTACGTTGGCAGAATTTTGCTCATTAAACGCTGCATTCAGGTTCAGTTACAGTTACCTAACTACATTGCCCTGTCACTTTATCAGCTCTCCTATCTAAAAAGCAATGTAGCAGAATTTCTTCTTAAAAAAGTTAGCTTTAAAAAATGCTACTGTTTTAGTCTCGTTATTAATTGTATGAATTCTCATAACCATGTACCTTTTTGAAAATTTAAAAAAAATATATTGATTTTCCACAGCATGTGGACGTAATAAAGTATATTTTCTATACAGATTTATGTACTTTTTTCCAATAATTGTAAGCAATAGGAATTTTTGTATGAATAACATATTCTAATTCTTCTGCATTGACTATTGCCTGTTCAGCATTTTCTCGCAACTACATGATCTTTACCCACCTCTTACTAACATAATCTGGAAATTGCACGTTATATTTACAAATTTGTTTAAAAAAATTTTCAAATCAAACTGTATCATTGTGAATATCTAATTCAAGTTTGCCATGTAGTGACCATTTTATCTAGATTATTGAGATCACATTGTTGTAATGAAACTCAGGTCTACAATCTGACAAGATTTAAAATTATTAATATGTTCATTGATTTTAATAATCAATGTTTTAAAATATTTAAAATTTTTTCTTATTTTACTGAATATATGAAGTACTTTTTGACATTGTTGTTGTTCCACTATAATTTCTCATATTCTCTCTGCCATTCAATTTTCGATTTACATCTTATGTCAAGAGCCCGAATTACTGTCGAATAGAAAAACTTGAAGAATAGATGACAAACAACACTTATATACAAAAAAAGACATTGGACTAAGCAAGAAGTGGAAAATGCAAAAACAAAACTTTGGATAATTCGGGAAAGAAGTAGAAAGATAATACAATACTGAAGAATAAGAATCACGACTAAATATAAAATATTGAAGACCACAATGCAGAGCTTAAAGCTGAAACAAAAGAAATTTTAGAAGTGTGGAGCAGTTTCTATAAAGAAATTCCAGAAATTCTATAACCACTAGGAAAAAGAGTTTTACTTCCTCTCAACTTTCATATGTAAAGAGGGTTCAGTAGTGCTACTTGGGTGGTGTCTACTGAAAAAATATATATTTTTCGAAAGATAAAATCTAATACCAAATAGAAGAAAATACTGAAAGTTGGAAAAGGAATGAAATTTCACCGAAAGTATTTTTAATATGTATGTATAAAAGAAATAATAAAATGGATAACTTATTAATATTTAACAAAGTTTGGCCAAAAATTAAAATATCTAAACACTGGGAAAAGAAGAAAATTATACCTTTATATAAGGAAAGGAAAAAAGTGTAAATTAAAAAGAATTATAGAGCGATAGATCTAGATTTCAACACTATTCAAAATACATACGAAAATGAACAAGGAAAGGAATTATATCTAACTAGTATTTATTGATCTAAAAACTGCGTTTGATGCAGTGCTAAAGAGTTGAAAAAATAGACGTATCGGATAAAGATCAGAAAGACTGGAATTTTTTGAAGTTTTGTAATTTCTTCAGTTACCTAATCGGTTGATAGAAAAATTCAGATTAGAATCCAAAGTATATTAGAAAAAAAAATCATTTCTGTCAATGTTTAGGTTGAATTTATACCATTTGCTATTGCGAGTTCCACGCTACCACGTGTTATTTGGTGTGCTTGTGAACACTGTAAAAATAATTAAAGCAATTCAATTCCACGGTCTGCCTAGCCCGGTTTTCATTCCAAAAAAATGTTTCCGTTACTCCCTACGCACTATTCCCTATTCGTATTTTTATCAATTCTTCAATATAAACCTCATATTTATTATATGTGCCTTTTGCTAACTCTTCTTATTTCTTCCTTCTTCCATTTAATTTATTCTTCTTGTTCTCTGTTCTTCTTTGAAATACGTGTTTTCTACACATTTGCTATTACATTTTTTTTCTAATTATTTTTTATATCTTTTATTGCCCTTCAGAATTGTTGTCGTTGTCCATGTAAAGCTGGATTTATAACTCGATCGTATTCGCAATCATAATTTTAGTCGGAAACGTATAAAGTTGAACCATAGAAAAGATAGACACTATTTTATATTTCGATTTTAAACGTAAGCATGATAAGAGTTCACCAACTCCCAACTTTTTTGCGATTCGATTCTTACGGTAAACCAATAAACACTTTTAAATGTGTCAGCTGTTTGTGTTTCGACATAATCTCAAACGCAAATTTGCCAAGCGTCGTAGGGTTGTTAGTATTTAATGGTTTGAGTTTTTAAAAAATATTTTTTAAATTTGCATTTGTTGGGGTTGGGAAAGATAGACGAGAGTCTTTTGGTGGCAGTAGTGAAATTGCACTCTTGTTTATATAACAAACAAAGTAAGACTTCAAAAACACTGCAAAAAGGGGAACCCATGGTCGGAGATCGCCGCTGCTATTGGTTAAAGTGGTGAGTAATAAAATTTTCTAGATGTGAGTTAGGTATTACTACTTTAATATCTCTACACAAAGGAGGACTGCCAACGAGTTTGGAGCAACGCGTTATGAGCGGAGAATTGAAAGAATCACTTGAGGGAACAAAATTTCCGAAAAATAACGTAATCCTTGTTCCATCACCTACAATTCCCTGGCGCAAAATATACAACCCCCAAAAGTATGTTCTGTGTTCTCATACATACAAGTACATTTTTTCTTAAAAACAATTATCAAATAGTCTTTTAATGTTGGCAACACCATTGCATCAGTCAATTTTATAAAAAAAGAAACCAAAAGAAAATGTAATGTCATGTTGTTAGAGAACGTCATCAGAATTTCCATAATAAGATGACCAACAAAAACACACCACAATCTGTCACTCTCGTTGCAACATCGACCAATACTCAAAATCTATCCTCTCTTCTGGGATACCAAGTCCCAAACGACGGAAGGAAGTGTGGTCACGGAAGATGAGTACAGTCACGTAGAGAGTTGTCCAGAGGACGCTGGTGTGACATTAAGCACCTCGAGGTGAAAACAGGCGATGCGCAGCTGCTTGGAGGCCCACTAATTCCAAGCTCTCCAACAAAAAAAAGGAAGGCCGCAGAAAGATCATTTTTAAAGGACAAATTGTCTGCGACTGCAGATTCGCTGTCTGCAGAAGCAAACTGCAAACGATTCTGACAAAGCTTTTGTTGATTATGTCTATGCCACATTGAACGGACTAAGTAAGACTGCAAAAAATAAAGTAAAAATGGAGGTAATGGTTATTTTATTCACTTATGATGTCGATGATTAATAATTAAAATAAATAAATAATAAAATTGTACACATATCCATTCGATATTTGCTTAAAATATATTGAGTAATAAATAAGTACATTAAGTAAGCACAAAGTTTTATTTATTCGTCTGGGACTTTGCCATCTTGTACTCACTTGCCACACGAAACTGCAGAGTTAAAGTAATCCTTGAAAGTATATTTCTAATGGCTATGTTCTGTCGTTGAGCATTGTTGATCCGCCAGCCTTCAACAGATTATTACTCCTTTTGTTTCTTGTCTCCACAGACCATCAGCTGCATCATCAGAATCCACAAAACCACTTGGATAATATTGAGCTCTATTCTCGGTTTTGTAAGAAATTATGCAGACGATACTACTGTTGGTAGTGATGTTATCAATAGTGTCAAGTTGGCCAAGTCATGGTTCTGGTAATATCAACGAAGTACATAATCCCAAAAGTATTTTCTATTATATGGCGAGCTCTAGAAAGACGATATTTAAAAATCCTTTGGTCTAATGGTAAATGCCGGCTAGGCCACATTATGTAATTTTTTAGAGGGAATGCTTCATCTACCGCTAACACATGAGGTACTAATTCATTGCCTCGTGGCAACTGTTTTGGACGTGGCTACATTTAATTCATTGTTTTTAAATGTCGTACTAAACACAGAATTCTGAAAGATACCTCCATCACTGTTGGAGCCATATCCCCCATCTCTACAGAAATGAATTTATAATTTGCATCAGCACATGCTAACAGCTTGAATATATGTATGCTTTCCGTCTATTGCCTCTAAAATATTATACAGAGTTAATTACAAGCACCGGCGTTAATACAGTTCTAACCTATGCAATTTGGGAAATTCCACTTCCTATTAAAGTCATCAGCAATTTTTAACCATTCATGCGTGGTACTTAGTACTTTTACATATGTAGGATCTAAGACATTCCGTAACAGCTTACAGATTTTTTGTATAATCTTATGGACTGTTGCAAGTCCCAACTGATATTTCCATTCAGTTGTTTGCATTTAAGACCCTTGCGACAGATAGCTGCAGAGAATGAATTAATAGGTGACTATACAACGTGTCCAGATAAGGATGCCCACTATGGGATCAATTTTGATACAACGTTTCGTTTGTTAGCAACCATCATCAACTTTATTTTTAAATACACAAAAAAATATTTTTGCCATATTTAATTCTCTCCTTGATACTGAATTCAACGATATGTCACACTTTATATTTTGAGACGTTTCGGATGAGAAAATTCATATTCAATGTAAAACATCGAAAAAGTACAGTTAAAACTAATACTACAAATATTAAAAAACCTTAAAATTATTATAAAATTATGTTTTCTCATTTTCTAATTCCTGTTGCGAATAAAATAACTCACAAGTATGTATTTAGTGGAAATACTGTTAATTAAACAGTTAAAATACATCTTCCCTCGTACTGTTGCATTTGATAAAAAATAAGTTGGCTTTGCATTTTGTTTTCATAACTGTCATAATTGATTGTTGTACATGTTAGTTTGTTTGAGTGGTCTTTGAGTGAATTACGCTTTTGTGTTTACCTAAAAACAATATGGTAGGAGAACATTTTACAAATAATGAAAAAATTCGACATACTGACGTCATTACATTTTGTGATCAATACGTAATTGTTCTGAATCCGAAAGAATGTATTTAAACAAATATCCAGAAAGGCGTCAACTAACAAAAGAACTTTTCGCAAAAACCTATAAATCTCGCAAAAAACCTGCAATGAAGAAAGAGTCAATACTGTTTTATTAGCTGTAACGGAAAATCCAGAGGTTTCTACTAGGAACATTGAAGAAGGCAACTGGCATAGCCCATTCGATAGCTCGGCATTACGTTTCTAAAAGAAGGAGAAACTACATCCATATAAATTTAGAATCTGCCAAGGACTTCGACCAGGTGACCCAAAAAAACGTAAAATATTCTGCGAATGGTATACACGTCAATGTCAAGACAATGAATATTTTCCGAATAAAATAATATGGTCCGATGAAAGCAGAGTTAATAATGGAATTTTTAATCATAGAAATGCTCATTATTGGGCAAGAGAAAATCCACGGTTGTACAAAATAGCCAAACACCAACACCGTTTCGGATTTAATATGTGGGCTGCTATATTTGGTACTCGAATTATAGGTCCTTTCATTTACCACGAATCCTTAAATTCTGAACGATACCAAATTTTACTCCAAAATGAATTAGAGATAGCTTTGAATGATTTGTCTATCCAAGAAGTTGAAGGTTGTTGGTTTATGCAGGACGGTGCACCAACACACAATTCTAGAGTTGTCAGAGAATACTTGTCAGTTAGATTTACAGAAAATGTACTGTGGCCAGCCCGTTCTCCAGATATAACACCTTTGGATTTTTTTCTTTGGGGATATTAAAAATTACATTTATGGAAACTATATTGAAAACAGAAGAAATGTTACAAAGATTAGTTTCAAAGCGTGTGCTAGTATTACTCGTCAAATGTTGAGGAATGTGTTAAATTATACAGTTAGAAGATGCTATTTATGTTTGGAGAATAACGGAAATCTCTTTGAACATCTTTTGTGAGTTTATTAACCTTTAAAATAAATTTGTTTTTCATTTGTCTATTATTTAAATTTACAAAACATATTTTATTATAATTTTACGGTTTCTAATGTTTCGGTACTGTACGTTTTCGATATTTTACATTGTATATTAATTTTCTAATCAGAAACGTCTCAAAATATAAAGTGTGACATATCGTTGAATTCAGTATCAAGGAGAGAATTAAATATGGTAAAAAATATTTTTCGTATATTTAAAAAAATAAAGTTGATGATGGTTGCCAACAAACGAAACGTTGTATCAAAAATTGGATAAAACCATTAGGTAGAGCTAGAAAAGTGGCAATGCAAATGTGCTATTCTTTTCTTGATATCTCTTCAAATAAGGTCAGAAAAAAATTAAAACTAAAATCAGAAAATTTAATTTTTTTTCAAATATCTCAAAGACCAAAAGAGATATCCGAGTTCTTCAAAGACTATAAAAACATCCCCTCAAATGCGCAACTTTTGTTCTATTTAACCGACCTTCCATCTCTTACCGTTTCCGAGATCCCCATAGTGGGCATCCTTATCTTGGACACGTTGTATATATTGTCTGTGTGTTACTTAGTGGAGTATTACAGCTAGTCGTTCATCAAATGACACTTGATCTGGTAGTTGATTATTGATTGAAAATGTGGCTGTAGCAGACTGCGCAATTTTTCAAATGCAGCTAGATTCATGCGAGTATACTTGAAAAACTGATCCAAGTCACCCAATTTGTTTCTCTGTTGAATTAATGGTTTCTCGTTGTCTATTCTTCGCTTTGTTCAGAGATAGATACGCTTGACTTAGAAAAATTTTGTGTTTCTACTCTATTGATTGACAGATGACAGATTTCAGCGATATGACACATCACGTTTTTGACGTTTCGTTGCTAGCACTTACACCGTGTTGTTACGTTACTGCACATACATTCTACGCAAGTTATAAAATGATTTGGGCGATTCAATACAATTACGTTCCCGACTCAAATTAAGATTGCGAATACGATCGAGTTATACATCCAGCTTAACTGTGTTTTGTAGACTTGGGTATCAATTTAATATTAATCAAATTATATCACTTGATACAAAAGAAGCACTATTTTCCTACTCATCATACTTAATATAACCGCAAAGTATTTGCCGATAGCACAAAAGAACTACCTCTCGTGTAATATTTATTAGACGTTTGAAATCGAACGAAAAACGCATTATTTTGGTCGCGTGATAATTGACAGATCGTACACGAATTTGTTCGAGAATGTGATATTTCAAAATTACACGATTTTCTAGCGATATATCGCACGACTTTCGATTTCATAATGTCGAGGGGGTAATTGACAAAAAAGACGAATTGGGTAGTAGAAGTTTTTGGGAAAGAGTTGGAAGAACAAAAATGAATGAACAAATTAATTAAAAAGGTAATAATGTTTGGAGAGGAGATTTGAAGGTGGAAGGAGTAGGAAAAATTGGAAAGGTTCCAAGCAAATTATTGGAGATGCACGTTAGTGTTGGACAGAGGAACGCCGGGTTTTATTTATTCGTATAGTATGTAAGTGTTGTGTATGGTGCCCCAGAAGTTCAATATAAACCTGTATAGTATGGTGAACAAATTGTGTACAATTGTGGGTTGGTTCGTCTTGGCAAAGTATTTGCTTCAAGGTCTAAGAAAACCACTAAAACCTAAACATGCTAACCTTTACCCACGTTAGTATTTGTATATAATCTATTGATTAAGGTCTAGTCTTTTCACCTCCAGTTAATTTTATCTGTCCGTTAATCACCTTGGAAACGCGACTATCCAATGATTTGATTGGCTCAAAACTGTGTTTCCATAGTAGTTAACCGACTGATAAAGTTAACTGGAGGTGAAAAGACCAGACCTAAGTGTGTAATCTATATAGAAGGTAAATAAGAACATAAAATATAACAGCACAGCCATAACTCGGGTTATATAGTGTGAAAGAAAATGAAATTAAAATAGTAAGAGCGGTGGCGGGGAAAAGCGCAATTAAACATGAAGAAGGGATACGTATAAAAGAAGATAATACTGTTTTAAAGAAGTGTTAGAAAGCAGTTTGACGATTGAGTAAAAAGAAAAAAAATTATATTATGAGAGAAGAAGGGAAAGGAAGGAAAAAGAAGAAATATAGAAGAAGGAATAGTAAGAAGAGATAAAGGTGCTCAAAAATAATTGTTGTTTTTTTGGGGTGGTGTTCGACAAATAGCACTACTGTTTCTTTTTGTGCACTCGATATGTTTCCAACTCTTTGTTTTTGATTATCCGTATTCTACCCAGCTTTGTATCACCACTATTATATCAATATGTTGGAAAATATCACATCTTCAAGCAGCTACAAATATACAAGTATTACAACTAACTTAAAATAGATGACTGTGAGAATAGCAACTAAATACCGCGTACGAATTTTTTTATGCCAAGTTCTATCAATATAAAGTCTCTAACGAATTGGTCGCATGATTCGAGAATAGAACTTATGGCCCGTAACAACTAAGCACCAAAGGAAAATAATAGCGGCAGAAATAAAGTTCCCAAGGAAAAATATCAGGGAAAACCAAAAGAGACAGATGCAGAAATGAAGATATATGAGAAAGCGACCAAAATATAACTGAAATTGTTGGGACACGTACGGAGAACGAAGAATAATGCACTGATCAGAAAAGTAGCAGAATCTAAAAGACAGGAAAAATGGATAATAATACCACAAATGAATATGATGGATTAGACAATGTATAACATAAGCAAACACGGAGGAGAGTATGCCTGTTGGTGCCTTTTCATAAACAAATTAATGTCGTCTCGTGTTTGTCTGCTATCGTATATTTTCTTGCGAACTTACAGCAGGCGATTACGAGATTTAGTTGGCTATAATAATCAAAGAATCGACTTACTTAAGTGCTGCTTACACATCTGTCGACAAAGTTGCTTTAATGCAAATCAAATCAATCAAAAAATAAGCTTTCGGAAGTAGTTAAATATTAAAACCCATTGCATTCTTGTATTCTTAGAAATAGAATTTTTTGGTTTTTAATCTCGAAATTTCGATTTCGTTTCTTATTCTGTGATTTGAGTAATAATGGAAGGAAGTGGTAACTATAACTATTATGAAAATGTACACTCATGAAATTTAAAACTTGGACACCACAATTTCTGTAAACAAAAGTTTGCACATTGTGAAGCGGGCTTAAGGGTATCATTTACAATTCTAACAGCAGGTAGTCTCAGCAGGGGTTATCTTATAGAAGGACTGTAGAATGAATCATTACACTAAGCACGTTTTAGAAAATAGGTAATTTACGTTGCTTACTTAATTTTTTCTTTAAAGAATATATTTGAAGGTATCGCTAATTAAACACCATAGCTCGATTAATTATCGAATCAAAATTTTGTTTAGGAAATGTTTACAAAATAAAATTAGAAATAATTTTGATTTAAAAAACGTCTACAAGCAATAACTTTTAAATTAAATCAAAAACTAAACATGGTTATTTGGGTTGACTGATTATTACTTATTTTTAAATAAATCTAACCTACTAATTATTGTAAGTTATTAAAAAAAATCATTAAACTCTCTATTCATAATATTTAGTCCTTACAAAATGTATATTTTATGACGTTTCATTTTTTTCTGTAGTTAATATAAAAGTGAAAATAAAAACTAAGGCAATTCTTATTGTCAACGTATATATTTAGTTTTTTGACAAGAATTTATTACATAATTATAATTAAGATACCAAGTTATAGTTTAAAATTAAATGAAAACTTTTTTTAAATAAAGGTATTACTATATAAATAAATATAAGAAATCAATAATGGGTGTGACCTCCATTATTATTGATACATTCTTGGAGGCGTCTGCTCATTGACGCTATCAAGGTATCAATATAATTAATATTAATCGTTTCCCATGCGGTATCAATGGCTGCAATTAGTGCATTACGGTTTACTGGTATAAAATTTGGCCCTTGTTGTCTTCGGATAACAGCAAGTATTCGAGCCCAAACATTTTCGATAATGTTAAAATCTGGGCTTTTGCTGGCCAGGGTAACAGCTCCAAGTTATTTTCTCGTATCCAATTGCGCACAACCCGCGAAGTATGAATAGGGCGTTGTCCTTTAACAACAAAAATACATTATGAAAATGTTAATTCAACAGATCCCGAACTATTTTTTGAGAAAGTATAGTGAAATAAGAATACTTACTTGTTGGAAAATATAATCTTCGTCTGGATAAAACACTTCGACTGAAGGTTTCATAATAGTTTCCAAAATATCTAAATACGCAGCAGAATCAAGACGTCCATCGATAGCCCAACAAACTCCTGGACCCGCGCGCTAACCCAACCCCACACATTCACAGAAAAATAACCACTTCGTTTTTTAGGACATATGTGATTATTTTCGTAACGAGTTCCTTCCATTCTAAAAACTTTTAGTGGTCCATCGTTGCGGCTATTGAACGTTTTTTTCGTCGCTAAAAATCACTCGATTCCAAAATTCCAAAGGTTCGTTCACATATCGCCTTGCAAATTCCAGACGACGTCTCATATTTTCGTCACTGAGAACTTCTTTCGCAGCAGCATTATACTTCTTTTATTCCCATCTCCTTTAATCTTTTTTGTGCAGATACGGCATCCGGGAAAATGTGTATCTGCTATAGCCCTGGAGTATGTAGCAAATGGTTGTTCTGTTACGTAATGAAACAACTCGAGATCTTGAGCACGTGTAGATACTTTAGGTCTACCACTTCCGATGGCTCTTTCCAAAGTGTGTTCAAGATTCCATTTTACTCAGTAATGCCCTACGGTGCTTTTGGTATATCTAACATACGTGAAATTTACGCACGCTACGGCCAACAAGGGCCAAATTTTATACCAGTAAACCGTAATGCACTAATTGCAGCCATTGATACCGCATGGGAAACGATTAATATTAATTATATTGATACCTTGATAGCGTCAATGAGCAGACGCCTCCAAGAATGTATCAATAATAATGGAGGTCACACCCATTATTGATTTCTTATATTTATTTATATAGTAATACCTTTATTTAAAAAAACGTTTTCATTTAATTTTAAACTATAACTTGGTATCTTAATTATAATTATGTAATAAATTCTTGTCAAAAACTAAATATATACGTTGACAATAAGAATTGCCTTAGTTTTTTATTTTCACTTTTTATATTAACTACAGAAAAAAATGAAACGTCATAAAATATACATTTTGTAAGGACTAAATATTATGAATAGAGAGTTTAATGATTTTTTAAATAACTTACAATAATTAGTAGGTTAGATTTATTTAAAAAAGTAATAATCAGTCAACCCAAATAACCATGTTTAGTTTTTGATTTAATTTAAAAGTTATTGCTTGTAGACGTTTTTTAAATCAAAATTATTTCTAATTTTATTTTGTAAACATTTCCTAAACAAAATTTTGATTCGATAATTAATCGAGCTATGGTGTTTAATTAGCGATACCTTCAAATATATTCTTTAAAGAAAAAATAAGTAAGTAAATTACCTATTTTCTAAAACGTGCTTAGTGTAATGATTCATTCTACAGTCCTTCTATAAGATAACCCCTGCTGAGACTACCTGCTGTTAGAATTGTAAATGATACCCTAAGCCCGCTTCACAATGTGCAAACTTTTGTTTACAGAAATTAGGTGTCCAAGTTTTAAATTTCATGAGTGTACCTATAAGAATATATCAGAAAACATAAAATTCAAATATTAATTTTTATTAGATATATCTATACCTATGTCGGAAACGTGTTATTACTCAATGTATGAAGCTTGAAGATTTTGGTATTGGATAAAATAGCATGATGTTCCTAACTACATAGATAGTGATAATAAGAAAGCTTGTAGGGTTCTCGTTAAGATTGATATCGTTAAACAATGGCATAAGTAAATAAGCATAAATATGAACCGAATTCAATATAGTGCAAGAAAATTCAAACTGCATTACTTTTTCAAGTGTTTAACAGAGTTTAATATCGTATTACAAATTTCAACGAGTCAGCCAACCGTTCTTTCCGCATGATGCGCTTCGCTTGCATATTAAGGGCGCCCTTGCTCTTAAGACCTCGTAATTAGCGGCCCGAAAATAAACAGAAGCATTGCCAGAGTTCGGACAGGGATAGCAATGGTAGGCAGGAATTTGTACCACCGGAATACTAAAGGAACGTTAGCGTGACTGTAAGCAGCGTCCGGAGCTTAGGTCCACTAATCACTTCTCTAATCACCAGAGTAATATTGTCAGATAACAACCCAGAACAATTTCTAATATGCGCAAGATATGCGATAAAAATAATCGGGACGATATTACCTGCCAATATGGAGGATTAATGGGAACATTGTTTCAATAAGCGGGCGCTTAAGTACCTCTCGCTCATTGTTGACCGTCTTAGAATTGCCCGTTGTGTTCTAATTACTTCCGGCTTAATTTCACTTGTTCGAGATTTGTTTAATTTCCTCTAGCTCGAGGAAATTTTTCTTTTATGATGGAAAAATTCGTTCGTTTCTCTGGTCGTTGCCTAAGTGCTCTGCGTTAAACCAATTTCCAGACGAAAATAAGCTCGCGGATTGTAATTTTGTAAAACAAATGAAATGAAATATGACGTAAGTAGAACATCCCCTTACACCACACCGCTAAAGGCAACATATTAACATGCAAATATAACTTCTGCACTAAATTCCGTTCCCGACCTCTTCAGCGTGGAATGTTTAAGTCCAGCGGGGATCAGATTTCAGTAGTCCAGTCGGTTTAAATAGCATAATCGAGTTATGCGGGCAAAGTGACGGGGCTTGTACGTCTCGTCTGCTAGCAAATTAAATCGTTCTTTTCTTTTACATAATTACCTCTTAACTTTGCTCTTCTGGCGGTCCACCGTATGTGAATTAACCCGACTCGACTCCACTTGATCTAATTATTCCATCCGCAGTCGAGCTCTAAGCTAAAGGCTAAATAACGCGTCTTTAATCTCGTCGAGCAGAGACATTAGCAGAGCTTTCCCTGAGCGCACAACTCCACGACAACCCTTTGCAAAGGGTATCATTTTCCTACTTACTATTTCACGGAATTCAATCGATTAGATTAAAACTTTTAGGAACAGTAATGTCTCTTTAAAATATATTTTCCCGCGTCTAAAACAGATAACAAAATTTTGCGCAATTAAATCGCAAACACTCCCCTTTCGTCTAATTACGAAGTATGTTCTTTACCTAAAAGTATTTTTGTAACTACTTTGCTCTTTACGTGTGTTTACTTAAAATTTAGTAACCAAACCCTGGGGACTTTAGTTTGAATAAATTTTCGTAAGGATCGCTAATTAAAACTTATTAATATGTATCGGAAATCTAATTTTTAACTAACATCACTTACTACTCGGAATTTAATTATACTAATTGGGACATTTGCATAAATATTTTAAACATACAAAAAAATTAACCGAATTTAACAAATCTTCTTTCGACGTCATTCGATGTAACAGAGTAAGAACAAAAACAAAGTATAGAGTTGATGTCAGTAAAGCTAGAACAAAATGGATTTTGCGATATTTTGGAATTGATTGACAAACAAAGAGAAAACCTTGAAGAAGCTATCTAAAATTTGACCAAGGAATTCAAATAAGGCAGAATGCATTTCATTTGAAAAATTCAACTTTAATATAAATTACTTTGTATAAACGATTCGATTGAAGTGGAAGTACTTTAAATTGAGGGCCTCTTACTATACCCGAGAAATATACTTCGAAGACATGCGTTAAGGAACCGACCATATTTGATCACAACAGGTGAAATAGTGATGACGAAGATAGGTTCATTTGATGAAAAACTAATGGATTTGAAAATAAAAAATTAGGATATTGCTTGAGGGCAATTTATCAGAAAAAATTCCATGTAAATTTAGAAAAAAGGGTAGAGAATAAAGGAAGTAGAAATAGGCTAACGGTAAATGGGATAAAATATAAAGTAGCAAAGTAATGGACACTACTCCCATTCCTCTTCTTTAAATTTGAACCAATCACCTCCTATGTTATCGACCGGTGATGATTCTTATTATATATATACATAGGTATTGTCCTAATTCTGTAAACTTCTTTAAGCTAGAATCTGATTTGGTTAACAGGTTAATTATTTGACTTTTAGTTGTCTACATTGAACTCTCGTTTGTTTCATGGTTACCATTTCGAAACGGTTCAATCACGAAAGACGTTTTTGTTTCAATATAGACTACGGTCGTGAAAATCTTCATATATTTTGGGGTAGGTTTGTTATTCAGAACACAATAATAAGCATTGCTGAATACAAAGATACAAATTAAGTAAAAAAACAGAAGCATGGAGAAGTAACCAAATAATAAAAAACAAGGAAAAAATAAAACGGACATAAACAAGATCAAGAAAGATGCTCAAAATTGCGAAGGAAGAGCAATGGAAAGCTTTTGAGAAAAAAATTGAACAAAACTATCATACTAAAATGCGGGAAATCGGCTGGATATGTCAGGATAATTAAATGGGTTAAATGATAAATAATATAAGAAAAAAGAGGAAGAAATTATTAAACACACACTACACGAAACCAAAAGACGAGACGTTAGCACTAATTAACTGTAGAGGTGTAACACTATTTAATATCTGGGTGAAAATATTAAAGAAAATAATAGAGAACAGAACTATAATGGTGACAAAATGTAACACAAAGTGGATTCAAACAAGGAAGGAGCGAACAGGATCACATATTCACAATAAAAAATTACATTCTTGGATACAGAGGATTTTACTTGGCACTCATAAGTAAAATATGGACATTACTGCCAGACAGACATGTTTAAAACTCGAAATAAATTATTAAATACATTAAATAAATATTAAAACCAGTTGAGAGTACCTACAAATCAGCAAAAAGCAAGACACATGCGGCCGAAATATAAAACGTAAAAGGCGTAACAAGAAATGATAGACTAAGAGCACAGATATAAGAAAAGAACAATCGTACTAACAAACATAGAGAAAAGATAACTGTAGTGGTGGGGTTATATAGTCGGAGTAAACGAAAAATACCTGTAAAGCAAATATAGAAGGCAACAAGTGAAAATAGAAAAGAGGAACATCAATAAAAACATGGAACGAGAAGTGGAAGAAAGTAGATAAAAAAATCTTGGGATGAAGCCGAGAAACTGGTTAGCACCAAGAAAGAGTGGAAGAGACTTTTAAATGAATAATAAAATAGTAAACCCGATTCTGATTCATTTAATAATTAACAACATCTTTCACGTTTTTACTCGTGATTATCGATAATCACGATGTCATCTGTTTTGTTATACAGCGTCATCTCCAAAGTCCGAACCAAATGAGAAACTTATTTATTATGGTTTTTGATGAAAAGGTATTCTTCATAAAAGTTTGTGCATCCTCTAAAACTAAAAATGCACCAACAAAATGTGGCGAGGTGCATTCGAAAATTTGATTTTGAGTCTAGAGTAAAGTGCCCTTATTTCAGTAAATATCAACAAAAATTATTTGAAAAAGTTGTTTATCATTAAAAAATACATCAAGATTTAAAGTCATTGCCTTCTAGGAGAAATTTTAATTTTTTCCAATTCTTTTAAAATGGTGGCTATAAGAAAAAAGATTTGTTTTAAATGACAATTAAACGATATCTTGTATACAAACGTTTATTTAAAAGTGCTTGGAATTTACAAATTGCCCAATTATTGTTCTAATTATTGTCAATTTTTTTATTCATTAGTAAAAATTGTTTAAGCAAAGTTCTTTTCATTTTTTGTTGACACCAAAAATTGCTTAAAACAAGTCAGTATCTTAACAAGAAGATAATTTTCAATAATATTGAGGCACTAAACAATCAAATTAAATTACATCTCAGTATGATGTCCATCCCGCAACATGCACAGTTAAAAATTTCCCTAGTTGGCCATGACTTCAAATCTTAATTTTTTTTTAAATGAAGAACAACTTTTTCAAACACAATTTTTGGATATTTACTGAAATAAGGGCACTTTACTCTTGACTCAAAATTAAATTTTCGAATGCACCTCCTATATTAAGCGTCTTTCGCCACATTGTGTTGGTGCATTTTTAGCTTGAGAGGATGCACAAACTTTTATGAAGAACACCTTTTTATCAAAAAACCCATAATAAAGAACTTTCCCATTTGGTGCGGACTTTGGGGATGACGCTGTATTTCAACTTGTTTTCGTTAAATAAACATCCAATAAAATAGATAGTAAAAACTCTTTAATTCTTATTGTAGGATTCAGTTCCCTAATTATTTGGGCCTTGTTTGGAGTTGAGGTAATCGAGTCAATGAAACAATTGTGTTTGTAGTTTTACGTGGTCGTGTGTGATTTTATAATTAAATATTATATTTGTACGATTTAATGAGAGGGATTTTCCCCGAATCACGAATCCTCAGAACTTCTTAAAAAGACTGGACACATGCCAGTCGATACGTTGAGTGAATAAGGTACAGTGTTACCGATTACCTCAACTCTAAAGAAGGCCCCAAATAATTGGAAAACTGAATCCATCCGATAAAACAATTATTCAAACTTACTTTGTCTACAACTACCAACAATATAATAATCGACATTATTTATTAAAAAATATTCTATTCCATTTGAAAAACAAAGTGAGGTTATGTTTCCACACTTCTGGATACTTTGTAATAATAATTAATAATTTGTTTAAATGATAGCTCGTCAGTAAAAGGGGATTATCTCTAGTGTTCTAATACTAAAAACTCAAAAAAACCTGTATTAAAAATGTATATTTTTATATTTTTACAACATAATATTAATCATTTATTACGCGAGTAACATAATGTATTATTATAGTTCATATGCTCCCATTATTTGTTAAAATTGGGTTTCCTAATTATACAATTTTAATATATTTACAAATAATATATATAAAGTTTTAATAAAAATTGTTATAAATAATTTAAGTAAAATTTTTCTGTACTGCTTAAAAATGACAGGCTTTTCTACTTTTTTTTATTTCCTAATTGTACAGTTGTAAAGCCTACGTCATTATTTGTATTTTCATCATCTCCAGAAAGAATTACAGTTGTTTTTGGTTGAATATCTAGACCATTCCCATCGCTGTTCCCAACTTCCAAAGCCTTAGCAAATCCTTCATTTGGAAGTTCTGGAACACCTTGAAAAATGTCATCGGGAATTTGTACTTTAGTTATAGGTTTATCACTGCCTAGATTTGGGTCGTAACTAGGAATACCGGGAGTACCAATAGGTTTTTGGTAGTCGTATCCATGACCATTTCCCAAACTATCAACAAAAATGTGTTGATTAGAAATTTCGGGAACAGTCACTCCAAGACTTTGTCCCCCAACTGCACCGTTAATTTGTGCAGCAGCTTCGTCTTTATTATTATATTTAATAAAGACAACTTTAGGTTGGGCTTGTTTGACTTCCAACTTAGAAGGTATGGTCACGGATTGCTTTTCATTAGGATTTTTAATCAATACGTAAACTGAAGTTTTATCTTCAAGTGCAGATGGTGGTGCTACCACTTCTGGAATTACACCTGCGTGATGAGGTGCTTTAACAAAAATGGCTTTAGTGATTTTCTTGGATGTTGGTACAACGTTAACACGGAAACGCGTATAAGAACCACCATTACTCGATCCATAGAAATAAACATGCTTTTCGTCTTCTGATTTATGTTGACCAGAATAATCAAATGACCCATGAGAGGCGGGAAGGTACGTACCCGAAAGCAGATGAGATGCGTCGGGCCGTGCATTAATTACAACTAATACAGATGCTAAAACCTAAAAAAAAAGAATACTTATTACAGAAAATATTAAAATATTTCACTTACTGGTAGAATATTCATTGCTGTAAGACTACGAAATGCACTATCATTTGTATTTGGTTTTATGCAAGACGCCCCACTTTTTTATCACGGTGATGGATAGCGGTAACATAACTAATTAAATAAATCATCGATTTTGTTAAAAAGTCTTTTATTGTAATAATGGTCATAATAATAAAAAATATTTTAAAAATGTAATAATTAAAATAACTTACGCAACTTTTATGTTTAAGAAAGTTAAATCGCAATTGACGCATGCACCGGTACATTTAAAATTTAAATAGGATAGTATTTTTAACAGTATCTTAATGTTTGTAGCAGTGAAAATTCATCAAAATTGTTTCGCAAAATTAAAAGCGACCGATTATTCTGTAATAATGCATTATTTTTGGTAGACTTATTTTAAGTTATGTTGGTTTTAAAGTGTCGCAATACGCATTCATTTTAAGTACCTACTAGATGAAATTGTTTTAATTTCTGCAACAATTCTTTGCAATGATTTTACGTGATATCTCCATTAAAACTGTAGTTATTTAAAATTTGTCAGTTCTTACGTTGTACTTATACAGGGTGGTCCAAACAATAGGACGCAAACTATACTACGCTACTAAGCATAAAAAGTTATGAAATTTTTTCTTATAAACGTTTGTTCAGTAGGGTTTACTTAAAGAGGTATGGTCTTGTAAAGTTTCAATTTAAATTAGTTTTTTTCTTATTATCTCAGAAATAACCAAGTTGTTATCAACTTCCGGTATTTTCGGAAGTGACGCAATTTTGAAAATATTTTAAAACAATAGATCTTGGTCACAAATGGCTGCATACCAAATTCTGATTTTCTCGCTATCACGGTTCTCCAGATATTTCTAATGGGTACTCAGCTAAAGACACCCTGTATGTGTACATAATAAATGACACTTTTTGATTATAACAGATTTTTTTTTCACTTCTGGTTACTGCTGAAGTGACATCAACTTTTGATTTTTAAATGGAACACCTTGTATATTATTGCATTTTTAAAATCTGAAAACTAAAAATTTAATTAGAAAAATTTTGATGTGTGAAATGTCACTTATGTGGATCATTGATTCAGAAAATTATGCAGATTTTAAAAATGCAATAATATACAGGGTGTTTCATTAAAAAGTTGGTGTTATTTCTTATAGTCAAAAAGTGTCATTTATTATGTATATGGGATGTCCCAAATTTCAATCGATTATCTTTAAAACTTAGGGAGAAACGGAGGGTGTACCAATATTCTCTTACACCCGGTATTTTTCAACCACCCTATATAAACACTTTTTTCTCATTTAGTGTAATTATTTTTAAAATTCCTTATCATTACTATTGTTGACACTGCAAAAAATTTCAAAGGTTGACCAAAAAAACAACATTTTGATTATTATTTATTTAATTGATTTACAGTTATTGTCCTATTTGATTAAGTTCTCAAAGGGTGTACCATTTGCAATAAGACAGTGTTATAGTCATTGCTCCAATTACAAACGTAGCTAATCAAAAGTTTGTCTGCATCCAACAGTTATAGGGATTTTTTTTTAAATCCTGGATGTCTAGTCGTAGGCGACGTTTTATACAGAACTTATTTAAATGACCTCATAGAAATATAAAATCTTCTCTTCAGACTGGCAAATTATTCAAATTTCCATTATAGACATAATTATAATTTTATAAACGAATGATGGATCTAATTGGTACGTATTAATTAATTATATAAAGATTTATTTGTCAGCCAATACTTTTATTTATTAATTGTTACCGGTTTCGACTGTATGATAAGAGTAAAGTCATCTTCGGACAAAATTTGTACAAAAATTAAACGCTAACAATAATAATAATAATAATAATAAAAATATCGGCCCGAAAACTTGTTTACATTAATTTTTAATTATAATGGCGTCGCGTCGCACAGTGTTCAAAATAGGCGAATTTGTGATCAAAATTAATTATGTTTAAAGAATGAAACCAATCTAGCTGAGAATATGAATTATTGGTGGGTCTATACATAAAGCAGATATGTATAAAAAATAAAAGGCGCTCTATTCAATTTCCACCCCTTGGGGGTGAAATATTTAAGAAAATTTTATATCATAAATTTAAACGAGTTTTTAATTCCTAGCAAATTAGCTTTATTGAGTCATCCGCTTATTCTTCACTATTGTTTTCATCATCCTCTTTGAGTTCTAGTTTCTCGCTGTCGCTAAGGTTAAGTAATGATAGAATGTCATTATCCATTTTTTTATGACGTATCTTTGTTGGCTGAGATGAACTCAGAAGAGGATCAGAACTCAATAACAGCCTGTGGAATAAATCTTAATTGATTTTAGTAAGACTAATTTTTGGGTATGACTCTCTCTATATTTCCTAATATCCTTATTTTTAGATTCTTCTGATAATTCACCGATGGGCAATAGAAATTCCTTAATTATCACAGCGCCATGAATGAGAATTTTAAGTACTGTAGGTGGCATGTAGTACCAGTTATACAACGATATGTATAATTTTGCAGTAGTCATATAATATTCTTCAAATTTGTCAATGTTTATAGAAAAACCACTGTTTAAAACAAGTAAAATAATACCAAATCTTTTAATCAATGTTTCGTCTATACCAGTAATTTCTGATGACAATGTTGGATTTAAAAAAAACCTTAGTGCAATGTTACCATTATTAGTGGGTCCAGCTCCCTGTTTAGGGATATCCACAAGTAGTCCTATTTTACTCCTAAAATCTTGCTGAATTTTCTTTTTTCTTTCGTCATGTGCAGTCTTGTTTTCCTTCGTGACCTTCCAACTCTTGATTGTCAGCCTATAAGCTACATGTAAAAGGCATTTGAAAAATCGTATGTAAGCATGCAGAACTGATAGACCAAACTATAGACCTTCCTGACTAATTGGGCGTGGAGACAAGTCGTTCATTTTGGAAATTTTAACGTGGCAAATATAACATGTCATGCTAGAGGTCTCAGTCAGTGCACTACATACTCTTTGTCCTTCCCGAATTTGCAAGAACGATGTATATCCTGAAGATCCGTCAAACCCCCATTTGTAAATTAAACAAAAGGTGCTTTTTTCAGATATTGCAACATATTTGAGTAAACTTTCACACGTCTTATTCAATAGTGTCTGAAGTGGAACTTCACATTTCGCCTCGTATATAAAAATATCACATGGGTAAAGATCCTTTTTGAGTTCCAATATTTTGTGGTATGGAGGATAAAGATCAAATCCATGTTTTTTGGCCCCACGTCTTAAGAAGTCTTTGTATAGCTCCACTGTCATATTTTTAGAAATAATTAACGATAAGGCTTCTTCTAATGAATAGCGAGAGAGAGGAGTACTAGAAGATTTTCGCCAACTACTCAATATTCGACTTGCTCTTGTGGGTGTAGTCACAGTTGCCTCTGTTAACAAATTTGAAGCTGATGTATTTCCTTCTTCGCCAAGATTCATGTGTGCAGCGAATAATAATTCCGCTGCTGTTTTTTGTTGTCGAATTTCTTCAGTCTTCCTACGTTTACTAACATCTAAACTCCCTTCAAATGATTTTGATGGACGACCAGCTATAACAAAATAAAATTTTTAATTTTATTAGTTAGTAAATGAAGAAGTAGGTATTTATTAACTTACCCCCACTTGTAGATGCAGAACCACTTGGAATAGCAAGATCTTGTTGACGTAATTTCAACCCATAGCCAATCTTGATATATCAATAGAAAGTTGTTGTCTTTCCTTCCAGCAGCTTTCCACCTTGTAAAATGGTTAAAATAATTGCCTCATAAAATTTTCTAGCGAACTGGTTGCCATTTCATCTCCATTGGTTTGGGTATGTTCTTTTATATACTCTAAAATACGAATTTTCTTCACGAAAAAATCGTCGCCTTGTACTTCCATAATTTTCTGATGTAGGTCCAGGCGTGTAATTCCCATTGTAATACAACTCCGACAATGTACAAAAACACTTAAAAACAAAACGTAAATGTCTTCTGATAACATCAACAAATAACACGCTCAAAACTTCTATGACCGTACATAATAATCTCTCATAACAGACTAAGTACCCCAGGCCTGTGACCGGCACTTCATATGTACGATCGGTTATTGCTTCTTGTTTCGCACCTTTGCGCAGGTTAATCCTTATGTCTTTAAACACCTTAAAGTAAAGCACTTAATTTATGTGTGACTCACGACGAAGCGAGTTAAAGCAATAAACGTACAGTTTCATTAAAAAGTAATTTATACAGGAATTGTAGAAGATTATAACGACCTATGATACCTGACGATAACTTGCCTTTCGAATTTAAAGTATATCCTTTCACCCGACATAATTACTTTTACAACAACTTGCTACCTGAGGAACATTGGAAATATTAAAAAAAGAGATAATATTTGAACATTAAAATACTCGTAGTTTTGTAGTGTTTGATCAATAATATCTCTGGTTCTAGCAGAGATAGAAACTCAATTCTCGGTGAAAAGTTGCATGATGACATTAACAAACGCATAATTAAATTTCAACATTTAAAAAAAAAGTTTTTGCAAATATGTTCACGTTTTCGTCAATTTTAAACACTGTGCGTCGTTTCGCTAATTGTTATTAGCATAATTATGCCTAAAAGATGTTAATTTTACTTTTCATTTGCCTTACAACAGTGATTATTAAATAGAATACGTACCTAATAATAAATAAATTAAACCTAAAATTATAACACATAGTTAGTTTCCAGTTACCGTCCTTTATAATGTGAAATATAAATTTTTATCTTTCTAAGATTAATTTAATAATTACATTTAGCCAAATTGATATCATTTGAATGTAAAACTTTATTTTAACAAAAACTAATTTAGAATACAAAAGCTTGATTGTAAAAACAACAATAGAGTCTGTTGTTAAGTAAATTAAGTAAATAATATTTCAAAACCAAAGCACAAATATGTTTTGGGATTTGAATGGAATTTCCTGACTACTTAAAAAAGGGGAAACGGTATAGGACGTTTGAACGCGACAGGTTAAACCCGGAAAATGGTATAACATCTTGTTTCGCTCGTGCTAACGTAACACGTCCAAAAAGTAATCTGTAACTTTGTCGACAGATATAAAAGCAGTTACATAGTTGATTCTTCAATTATTTATTCTTAACTAAATATTGGCATAAAAACAGTTTTGAATCGCCTACTGAAATTGTACAGGGTTATTCACTATAAATTACCCACCTTTTATTATTTTGAATATAACTAAGTTCTGCTTCATTGTAAACCATTTTGGTGACTGAATTAATGAAATGTCAATTATCAAACACAACATTTGTCATTTACATGGCTTACTTTGACAATGTTAAAAATCCGTAGTTAAGTAACTGTGTTATTCTACGATTAATAACTCAATAACGGCTTAAGACAAAGACCACATATGATATGTTTTGAAATCAGAAAAAACGATCTCTTCAAACATGTAATAATATACAGGGTGTTACATTTAAAAAATACATCATATTTTTGTTTTGCCCTGTAAACGGCAAGTAACTGAATTATTGACAGCATTTTAAGAAAATTTAGTTAGAACCATACAACTTCTATGCATATCTTTTGTTCCTACGAGCAATAATAACGATAATAAGGGGTGGTAATTTATAGTGAATAACCCTGTACAATAGCAAACACCGAGAATAACTCGACCGCTGTGTTTCGTCTTTTGGGACTCTTTAGGAGTGAGGTGTTGATCTAATAATAATAATAAATATCGGTTTACAACGTCCTACGTCTTCCGACAATTAATCTCCATTCCTCTCTATCATTCCACAGATTTTCGTCCAATCCTCTTTCTTGTATGTCTTCATTTATGTCACTTTGCCAGCTCTTTCTAGGTCTATCTTGCTTCCTTCTTCCTCCCGGCTTCCACTGTAGAATTGTTTTGATATTCTTGTTTCTGGCATCTTTTGTATGTGTCCGAACCATATCAGTTGTTTATCTTTGATGTCGTCTATTATGGTGTGTTTTACATTCATAATTTTTGCCATTCTTGATATGCTTGCTGCTCTTCTCTAGAAGTCCATTTCTCTAGCTGTTAATGTTATTATAATTTTATCTTTTGTTGGCCAAACTTCCGCACTGTCTGTTATTATGCTCTTTACGATGGTATTGTATATTCGTTTTTTGTTTTCTTTTGAGATGCTTTTGTCCCATAGAATGCTATTTAACATAGCAACCGCTTTTCGGTTGTTCTTTGACGTTAAAACACTGGTGATAATTGTAGATTTATGAACGGCGCTTGCATATCTGTAATGCCCTTATTGAGGCTTATTAGAGTTTAGCGGAAATCTAACGTGAGTAAATCATAATGCAAAATGGAAGCGCTTTTTTTAATTCTGTCATCTTCATTACCATCTGTATTTGATTCGCGTAATATAATAATAAGATAAAAAGCTTCTGTAAATTTTACCTAGCAAAACTGTACTGTAAATAGTACAGAAACATTATACTACCGTAGAATATGATTTAAAGTTAGAAAATGTGACAATTTTTGGTTTACACCAGGACAAGGTTGAAGAAACGTGAATTGAAAAATTGTGCACAATTCAATTCACTTCATAATATTTACTCATCGACAGTGTTATACTTTTTTGCGTATTTTCTAAAATGTTTAGTGTAAAAAGATGTTATTAAATAGAACTAGTTTTCAATAAAGCATTTTTTAAGAAACTATACGTTTCCTTAAGAGTAGTAGGTTGTTTTACAGAAAACTGTATGCTTTCAAATTACAGATTTTGACAACGTTCCGCGAGTGTGTTGTCTAAGAAGTACAGTCTAGTCTAGTGAATGTTTAATATCACTTTTACTAAATTCTTTACCCTTAAAACACCCTACTGGGTGACAGAAACACAAAATGACTGTACGTTTCAATATTCAAGAAATTAGATTTTTATTACCATTTCTCGTTTTGTAAGTTACTGGTGTTTAATATTGCGATAAGAGAAGAAAATGAACATGTGAAACTCCTTGGCTATTAAATGCCTGAAGGTACAATCAGAAACTCTTACATGCTGCTATAGCCAATATTTAATAATAATATCGACGAAAAATAAAAGAAAATCATAGACGTAAATTGGATTTAAATCTATTTAAGCAAGTATTTTTAATTGGTTCTTTTATTTTTTGATACATATACAATTGGAAGTGAATTTATAACAAATAACAGAAATTCGAAACAGGTACTAGGAATTTCTCCTAGAGACTGTTATAAAACTCATCCAGTAAGAAATATCTATGCAAATTCAATTATTATTTACAGTTAAAACGTCCAACATTAAGTAGTAGTAATTGCAATAAATTAGTTGCGCCCAATTAAAATTAAACTAGTTGTTACGTCACCTTTACTTGAAATAAAATGAAATAAAAACTTTCCAATCATAGATATTAAGTTCCAAAATATGAAAATGAACAATCTCTATAAAATCTTTGAACCATTTGGAGTGATGATTTCAGTTTCACCCTCACATGCATTCCAAATTGGAAATAAATAAATATAAATGCTTTTGTGTGTTCGCATTGTACGAAACAAATATAATATCGTCCCCTAGGGAAGCTTTGTTTTTGAGACAAAATCTATCGTGCTTATCTATCGCGTTTGTAGCACAAGCTCAACTTATGTCTGATTAAAAGCGAGATATTAAATAACGGACTAAGCAAACAATAACATGACGTAAGTGTTGGAGTGTTCTAACAATTTCGGTCTATGACACTTATGGAAAAAAACTTTCGAGAGCCTTCTCCCGAAAACGCAATTTGTTCCGCATCAACTGTTAATAAAGCAATTTTACTATAGAGAATTTAGAATTTTTTAACGCTTGTGCCATTTAGGCAATGTTTCCGCTACCAAGATAATTCCAATATCTATAAAAATAATGACGAGAAACTTGGAAAACCCAAGTGGTCAAGAAGAAATACGATTTAACGTCTAGAACAGTAATGTTATCTACAAATAGCCGACCTCCGATAACGATAAATGTTATAGTTCTGTTTTTATTAGAAAAGACTTTAGAAATTGTACACAAAGTTATATGGAGAAAGCGTTGCCAATATTAATTATATTAGAGGTCTTTGCAATATAATATTATAATAAACATAAAAATCTGATAAGTTTTTCTATAGAAACACATATTTTGTTTACATTGGAAATGACAATTTTGTTCTTAGTTCGATCGGTACTTATTTTTTTGTTTACTGTTTACACTTCGTATGCTAAGGACAAAATTTTTGTCTTAAAATCAAGATTTAAATTTATAATAAACAGAGCTTATTTTTAATATGGACCGTAATGGTTTGCTTAGTAAAAACTTTAACAAGTATTAATAGTGATTACATTAAACTATTACTTTACTATATCTAATTATTGCATGCCACTTTAAGACCTGATTTTTTCATCTCCATTTAATTTTTGACATATCGGTTAATTATCTTAGAAACGTGACTTTCTAAAAATTTGATTGGCTCAATACTGTGATTTCATAGTACAGTAAAACCTCAAATTTCGGCCACCTCTTAAAAGCGGCCACCTCTAAAATCGGCCAAGTTTTCCAAGTCAACAACCAATTATACGGAAATATCCATATTAATGACCCTCCTAATAGCAACCACCTCTCGATAACGGCCACGGCCACTTCTTTGTAAACTTTCTTGGAAAAATACATGTAATTCTACCTCCCATTTCTGGCCATTCTTAAGTAAGGTCATTAGTAGACAACAGCTTAGCGTTTAAGTTGTGCATAATATATAATTGTTTCATTGTGTGAGGCTTAAGTAATTAACGATATTTAAGAACGGATTTAAAGAATTTGTTTGACTTACAATAGACAGTCATTACAGAGAAAGTGCAATTCAAAGGCTCATTAAGTTCCCCCCAAAAGTCGTATTTTGCGCACATAGTTTGAGTTAGTATGCTTAACACTACTGTTACATATAAAGGTACAGAAAAATTACAATGTTGCTAAAAAGAAAACGTTTGTCTCTTAAAGAGAAAATTGATAAAGTTGTCTAAAATAATGTTTGTGCTGGAAGAACACAAGTTAACGATATTTTAAAAACAAATGTGATTTAAAAAAGCTATTTGAAGAAGGTTCCAATACAGAGCAGAAAGAAGATTTCCTAGAACTGAAGGTTTAAATTGACCTAGTAGTTTACAATTGGTTTTGTAAAGCTAGGAATAAAAATATTCCTATATCTGGACCTTTAATAAAAGAAAAGTATTGGAAGTTGCGGAAAATTTAAAATGACGGATTTTAAAGCTTCAAATGGGTGGCTTGAGAAATTTTGTCAAAGACATAACATAACCTTTAAAACAATTTGCGGGGAGTGAGCTGATATTAACCTGGACACTGTTGAAGCTTGGAACGCAAAGCTGTCAGTAATATTGAAGGAGTATTCACCCAAAAATGTGTACAATGCTGACGAGACCGGACTTTTTTACCTTGCGATGCCAAACAAAACGTTCTCTTTAAAAACGATAAATGTAAATGCTGCAAAACAAAGATTGACAATTTTATTTTGTACAAATATGGAAGGTGATAAGGAAAATCCGTTAATCATTGGAAAAAGTAAACACCCAAGATGCTTTAAAGGCTCTCATATCAACAAATTGCTCTTAGAATGGGTATCTAATAAAAAAGTTTGGATGACGGTAGAGATTATGACTTCCTGGCTAAAAAATTTGATGCAAAAATGAAAAAAGAAAATAGAAAAGTCTTATTATTTCTGGATAATGCCACGTCTCATACCAAAGTGACTCTTGAAAATGTGAACATTGTTTTTCTACCCACAAACACCACATCCCATTGCCAGCCACTGGATCTAGGAATTATCCAAAACTTTAAGATGGCCTACATGAAGTTTTTAGTCAAAAGGCTGCTAACATTCACAAATACCGAACGTCCTTTTGAAGATGCGGAAAAAAGTATCAATTTAACCAGCTCTTTAGTTTGGATATCAGTATCCTGGAAAAATGTTTCGCCTATTACAATTGCTAAATGTTTTGCGAAAGCAGGATTCTTGGAAAAGGTCCTGCAAGAAGATTTCGGTGAAGAAGACGAAATTCCACTAGCTTGGCTTTTTCCTGTATTACTAGATGATAATCAACGTGTAAGCCTTGAAAATTATGCATCTATTGCTTGTGATATTTTGACCGAAAGCCCCAATTTAAGTATTCAAGATATAATCAGTGAATTAGACTATAGTGAAGGCTGTGATTTGAACAATGAAAGTGGTGCAGAAGAATCCGAAGTTTTTACGTCAAACATTAAAGATATGGGTGCAATGTGTGAAAACTAAGAGATGTGCAAAGTTTTGTATTTTCTAATGATAAGAGTGAGCTAGCGGTAGAAGTACTTCAAATTTTATCAAAATGTGAATCTTCTGTTTTACAAACTAAACTTAAAAATGTAAAACAAACCTCAATACAAAAATATTTCACAAAAATGTAATTTAATGGTATGTATGTAATTAATTATTGTAATAGGTATAACGAGCAATTAGAAAATAGGTACATAATATTAAATGTGTGTATTATGTATTTAATATGTATAACTCTTCTATTATTATATCGTCTAATTATTTAATATTGCATCAGCACATTTATAGTTATTTTTAATGCAGATATATACTTAGTACCCTATAGCGAACCGTATTATGTTCCATACTTAAAAAATTTTAATAAACAACACCTAGAAATAATTTTTTTTCTAATAACGGCCACCTCTATATATCGGACAGTTTTGCAGCAAATTTTAGTGCCCGCTATTTAGAAGTTTTACTGTAGTTAACTTATGGAGGTGAAAAAATCAGGCCTACATTTTGAAATTGTTATTAGCATTGTTCACGCAAGAAAATAAAAAATATTTGACACTAACAATCAGCTAAGGTTACCCCCAATTTTTTTTTAATAATTTGTTTTGGTCTTATAGCCCGCTCTTTGTGGAGGTGTGGTGAACTAATTAACTCACTCCACCTTCCCAGAGAAGGGTCTATAGCACCAAATTAAATTATTAAAAAAAATTTGAAGGAAACCTTACCTGATTATTCATGTCAAATATTGGTTATTTTCTTGCGTAAACAATCTTAATAACAATTTCAAAATTTAGGCTTGATTGTTTTAACCTCTATAGGATAACTACTATGGAATCACAGTATTGAGCCAATCAAACTTTTAGAAAATCGCGTTTCTAAGATGATTAACCGATAGGTCAAAATTAACTGGAGATGAAAAAATTTGGTCTTAAAGTGGCATAGATATAGTTAGAAATCAGTTAAGCTTGTGTATGTTACCTATTATAATATTTTGGTACAATGGTTTGTTTCTTTTTATTCATGCTTGCTAGAAAAAAACACAACAAAAGGAAATAAATTTTGCTGTGTTAATGTATGGGACTGTAATAAACGTATGTTGTCACTTAATTAATAATTGGCATTTCCGTTTTGTTTTGATTGTTGGTTTAGTATTCCTTGTAAGTATACGTAACTGCATTTAACTTTACTATTTTTTCAAGAATTCACACCACAGTACATATTATACTTTTAATAACTACATAATTCATAAAAATTAATCTAAAAGAAATTTAAATAAAATGAGAGACAACTGATTACATTTACTGTTGTCGGTAATTCAGAAACCTGTATAAAAAGATCGTACTAGCGCCGACATACGTTTATAAAAATTATTTAGGCAGAATGAATCATGCGCAACCTTATATAATTATATACAATCGTCCAGTTTTAAACTAGTTATTATAATTTTAATTATAGATAATGCTCAGATTCCAAAATTATTCATATATTATTTACTTCAATTATCAATAACAAAGAAGCACTGTATAAGTTAAGAGAATAATAACTGTCCCTGGTTACAAAATAAAAATGCATTTTGGTACATTTAATGTCACAATTCCTGAATCAAGAATCCGTTAAACTCGAACATCAGTAGTTTTTGTTTATCTTTCTGTTATCAAATTAAAAATTATCGAATCTCCAACAATTGGTTCTAAATTGTCTTAGTAGTTTGTGATGGACTAGAATATAAGGGGTGTTAATTAATGTTTTTATCTACGATCTAGTTACTTTAACTTTTCAGATATAATTTCTTTTGTGCCCCTGTATTTTTTCTGGGTAATTGAGAATTTGACAATGTGTTGTCGATTTTAAGATTTAACATTGAAATGTTAAATACATCTACATTTTCATAAACGTCTAACCTACCATCGACTATCAATGACCCTGTATATTAGTTTTCGACAATATTAGAAATCCTCCTTTTTGTTGTGTAGTCGATTTTGCTCAGTCTAGTTTTGCAATTGCAAAGCAGTGAGTGACAATTTTTGACTTGTGCCAAAGTGGGGTCACTTTTTTCGAACATGTGCAATTCATATTTATGATATAGTTTTGACACAAATGACATATATTGAAAACCTTTGCGAACTTGCAAAACAAGTTTTCGCTTAGAACGTGACGACTCATTTTACTTACTTTAAAAGTTACGGTTTTTGATATATGAACTATACAGTTTGGTCAATATGAGCAGAAGTAGGTTGTTCGTATTTCTTTTTCCTGACGAATTTAGAGTTGTTTCTAAAGTGAGTCATGTTAAAGGACAGCCTCTGTTACAAAAAGAGGTATATTAAAAAAGTAACAGTCTATGAAAATTTTCTTAAACACGAGGTAATAATTATTTTTAAGTTTTGGGATTCACCCTGTTGCAGTACTAAAGACTAAGTCTATTTTGAGTACTTTGATTTCTAAAAACTAACTTGATTCTAAGCAATTCCGATATACGTGTTGATCATATGGCCACCACTATTTCTCTAAGAACAAGAATACCACACAATCATGTAAACAATCTCTTCCAAGCCATGGTTCAGCACAAATAAAACAACTAGTAGAGAGTTCTACAAGATATTGCAAAAGGGGTTCGGGAAAATATTAACTACACAATAACTTCTGGAAAAGAAATTGGTAAGGAAGATGAACTTTATTGATCTGCTTAAAACGTTTGATAATGTACCTAGAAATCAGCTATGACATGCCTCGCGGACAATTGAGACCAATGATTACTGATCACTGTGCCATAGTAGCGAACTTTAGACTATGAGGAAAATAGATGGAAAGTTGATGCCGTACGTAGAAATGGTATAGCTCCGAAGAAGCAGTAGAGTTTCAAGAAGGAACAAAATTACAAATGAAGACACTAGAAACCGAACGGCAACATCAAGGACAGTAACACAACAATTGAAAAGAGAAGCCCAAAATGGTTTGGTTATCAATTTATCAAGATGAACGTTAGCAAACTTATATCTGTATTTTGTTAAACTGTAATATAATACTGACGATTGTTGTTCGTTAAACGATTGAATGATTGCCTTCGACGTTTGCTGATTTTACACAATTTATCCAAACTGTAGTTTAGCGAATTTAACTGTTTTAGAACTATGAATTTTCCAGGGAATCTGATTGTTTCGTCTTGTATAAGTTCGGCTGCTGTTGACTGCAAACCATTTAGCAGAATGAATTCTTAGACGAATGGTGGGTAGTGAATCAGTCCAAAGCTCTTCTTGAGGGTATCGAATCTAGGTTTAACTTAGTGAAAATGTTTTACCATTTAAGATATTTGACATACCTTTGTTTTATAAGGCATGTTGTGCTTTCGGTTGCAAACTATCCCGCACTACTTCCGCGAGTTTTGTCTCGATGATAGTAATGACAGAATTATAGGTCTAGTGATAGAAACGGTTTTTCGAGTCTGTCGCTTGGGAGGAAGTATTTGTCACTCGGTCGACGTTGGTGAAGGAATCCAGTTCTGTTGATTTTTTCCTTGCACGTTATCTTACACTACCACTCTATTTTGTGAAACTTTATATGAAAAACTCCAGGTAAGAACTTAACTTGGCGATTGTAGATTAAGTGAAGTAGCCGAATGTGCCAAAATAATCTAATGTAACCTTAAAATTTGTATTCAAATTACATTAACATTCCCTTAATTTACTCAATTTTTCGGACACAGAGTCCTCCTTAATTTCTACTCGCTACCCTTCAAAATTATACATATATTACAACTACATTGACTAATGACGACTGTTACTGGTTGAACGACTAGTAGTTTTGCTTTTTCCTTATTCTAAGAAATAGAATGGTCGATATATAGTAAAATTATTTTGACGTTTTGGTTTAAACAAATATTTTGAATTTCCTTTAATTACCTGTATCATTAAGTTGGAACTATATGGGAAACCTTTTTATTTTTAGTTTTATAAAAAAAGTCATTCTTAATAAAAAGTTGTGCATGGTCTAAAACTTAAAATATAACTATCAGATATCAAATATTTTGACCGTACATACAAGGTTTGTCATAAAATATGAATTTTACTCAAGAGTAGAGAACCTCTATTTTTAAGAATATTGGGAATTGTGAGGAGAATATTGAAATAGTTTTGATTGTGGGAGATAATTATAAGACTCATCGTGAAGCTGCCGCTATTTATAACAACAGGCATCCGAATAGAAATATTCAGCATTCGACAGTTACAAAAATTGTAAATAAATTTAAGAAGTCTGGAAGTGTTCAAAATAATTTCAATAACAAACGTCAGAAGCGGGTTGTTAGTGAGGACACAGAATTATAAGTGATGCTATCTGTAGTAGAACATCCTAAAATGTTATTGAGAAAAAGAATATCTTTGATCAGAAATGAAGTAAGTAGAGGTACAATGGTAAACATTTTAAAAAGTAACAAATATTATCCATACAAACTCCAGTTTGTTCATACATTGAAAGAAAAAGATTATCACAGGATGTTTGAATTTTGCTCGTTAATACAAGGAGAATTAGAAGAGTATCCCTTTTTATTAAGAAATAAGTTCACAAAATTGTCGCTGGTGGTATGACAGTATTCCTCACTTTACAATCAAAACTCGCGACCATCATTTAAAAAAATTTTTTATTTATAAAGTAAATAGTAATAGGACCATATTTTTTCGACATTCCATGAATGCTCAACTTTGTCTAAATTTTTGTACAAAATGAATTATACAACGATTTTATTGGCGAATTATCCTTAGTGGATCGTGAACGTACATAGTTTCAATAAGACGGTGCTATATGCTAGACCACAGTAGCTGTAAGGGAATACCTTGAAACTATATTTAATGACAAAGTAATACATAGATATTCGTACATTTTTTGGTCAGCTAGATCTCCAAACTTAACCCCTCTGGATTATTTCTTATGGGGTTACTTAAAATATAGGGTTTACCAGCAAAGGCCTTTTCACAATATTGACCATTTAGAAAGGATATTAAGTGTTTCGAGGCTTTAGTCAATTGAATGAGAAACAAATTGTTTTATTTCCAATATGTTGTTATACATGTTATTTATTAGGTTTTAGATTAACCTATTTATTTTTTTATTTGCATTGTTACATAACTTAATAACTACCGTAAAGTAGGGTTACTTTGCTCCACTTTCAATATGAATTGTCACAAAACGCAATGTAAAAAAAATGTTTGAAGTAGATAAAATTTTAAGAGATTAAGTAGAGTTGGTAATGACAGGTTTATATAGCGGAGGGGTTTTGTGATTTTTTAATTGACAAAAATTTTTTCTATTTTTATTTTTTAAAAAAAATTTGTATATTAAGGAGGGGGGGGGGTATAATATATATTTTTTTTAATTTTTATTAAATGGGGTAAAGCATGCCAATGGCTGGGGCAACTTGCGCCATTTAAATAAAACCGGTTGTAACAAATAGTAAATTTATTTGTGGGGCAATGTAACTCTTCTGATTGAAGGAAATTACTCTATTTTATGTGTTAAATAGACAAAACGTTTTTTGACTGCTTTTTACATTGAAAACTCTAGGAAAATCGAAAAAAATCCTTTATTTTGTTGAATTCTAATTAGAAAGGACGATATTTATTCTTACTACTAGGTAGAAATATAACTTAAAAGTAACAGAGATTATCCAGCTAAGACCACCATTGTTTTAACTCCGGAATATTAACAAATCCTTTTTGGAAATCTGTACGGGTGGTTTTATAGATCCTAACACGTCATTCCACGAGTATGTCATTTGGTCCAGTTTTTGGGGTCATTTCCATTCTTTTAAAGATTTTTGCATAGCTTTGATAGTGACTTGTTGGTCATTGAAGTTTACAATTTCGCCTGGAAATATTTCCCCTTCGTATGTAAATGCAACAAATTGTCCAACTTCTCTCACAACATTTGAAAATTGGAAATCTTTTGTCCCTGATTTTTTATTATCAACATAATCAATCCTGTTCTTTTTATGTTCTTTAACCATCTCATCGAAGTCAATATCATCCGAGGAACGGTCACTAAAAATATCTGAAACAGTTTTCTTTTTTGCCCTTAATGGTGTTGTGGCTTGATCAGACAAATTTGTATTTTCTTCATCACTTTCCGTTTCATTGCAGACACTTTTCCCTGCAGGAATGTTTAATTTTTTTCTTCGCGTCTGGACAATTTTTGTTGAATCAGATCCTCTAGCCTTAAGATTTTGAAGAAACGCCGAATGAATTTCATTTGGATCGCAAGTGTTTCTGGAGAATGCGGTTTAAAGGCTCTTCCACATTTATTGGATGTATGCCATACTTACGAAAGCCAGATTTTAAGTTATCTGCCATATTTAGCGCAAGAATCTTATTTAATAGCGGTGGAAAGTGCTGCTTTTGTATATTAGTGTTGCGCATTCCATCTGGACTGTCTTTTCATTCGGAGAGCACTTGCCTCCATGCAATTTTTAACGGCCTGAACATTGGCACATCAAGTGGCTGCGTTAAATGTGTGCTGTTGGGTGGTAAGCATATTAGGCTGACTTGATTTTACCACAAAGTTTGAGCGCGTGCACAGTTATGTGGGAAGAAAGGTTATCACAAATCAAGATCTTTTTCTCTTCCAATTTTTTTAGACGTGGTATCATTTGATTTTTGAGCCAGTCGGTGAAAATTGCAGCATCAAATCATCCCGTAGCGCTGCCATTATACCTGCAACTTCTCGGGCCATTTTTCATCTCCATGTTGTCCACATATGTTAAGCACGATAAACCACATAGGGCGGGAGGAGTTCTCCATCAGCATTTCTAGCAAACATAACCGAAATGGAAGTTTTTGACGCATTTCTGATGGTTTCTGGGTACTTGCAGCCTTTTTTAATTAAAACCTTTTTTTTTCCAGGATCATCCACAAGTTTTGTTTCATCGAAATTCCAAATATTTTTTGCTGGAACGTCTCTTGCTTCTTCATCTAAATTTTCAATAAAGGTCCTTAAGGCAGTTTCATCTACTCCAGCCCTGGTTCTTTTTACATTCTCTGCAAACCTTTTAGAAAGCGCTACATGCCGCTTTAGAAATGATTTAATCCATTCCCGCCCTGGAAAATTATTGTGGAATATTTTCATTGGTCTTCCAGCCTGGTCGAGATAATTTTCCATGATGTGTCGTAGTTCCCATAGATTCACGGAAAAACCAAATTTTTCTATGGATATTATACATAACTCAAATTGGGTTTTATCCTGGTCATTAAACACTGGTTGTTTGCCAATTTTTTTCGGGTAATTTTCTTTCAATTTATTAAAAATGGTTCTTCTCGGAATTTTGTATTTAACCTTGGCTTTTCTGGGTGAAATGTTTCCAGCTTTAATTTACAGCCAAACATGCTTCAAGTGTTTCTTCAGTATAATCGTCGTATCTTCTCGCGTCAGTGTTTCTTTTGTGTTGTCTAGGCATTTCTGAAATAAAAGAAAATCTGTAAAAAATAAACAAGATACTTTGCGCCACTAATGGGAAAGGTATCCAACACATGTTTCTAAAAATATAGGAGTTACTTTGCACCAGTAATCATGGGGAGAAAAGTATCCCCACCTTTATAAAATTTTATCAGTTTAGAGAATTCTTAGTTTTTAATGTTTACAGGTTATGTTAAAAGGAAAATATTTTTGGAACTATAACTATAAAATAACCCCACATTACGGTACCAAAAATTACTTTTTCATGGCAGATGGATAATATTGGAAATCTGACAATAGTTTTCTATTATGATTAACTTTTTTAATAACAATTGTCAATATTCTTAAAAATAAAGGTACTTTACTCTTGAGTAAAATCCATATTTTTTGACAAACCTTGTATATACGGTCAGAATATTTGATATCTGATAATTATATTTTAAGTTTTAGACCATGAACAATATTTTATATAGAATAGTTACAACTTACTTGGACACAGTGTATATAATTTTAATTCTTAAATTAAAATTAATGTTATGTAAATCGTTTTAATTGCTTCAATAAAAATTGTTCTAAAATAAAAATTTTTAAATCTATTAAAATATGTATTTGCATTCATTAAAATAATTAACGCATTTTACAACGAATTTCAGTATAATTTATTCAATAAAACTATCTCTAATTCTTGTTAAAGTTTTATCATTACAACAATTTGTCCCCAATCAATTTGGATTAAAAAAGACTTGCACATTTTTGAATACACCTTCGAATACAATTATTTAACAACTAAATAAGTTGGACCAGAGTTTTACAAAGTTACAATCCAGACTGAGTATTGTCTGAAATTTAAGTTGTTGCTGCTATCTTCGTAGAAGTACTCGAAGTGAAGGGTCTCAGCTCTCAAGTCACGTGTTTGCTCAACTTCTGGTCCGACGGTATTATTATTATTACTATACATGTTCATATCGTGTAATAATACAAGTCATTGTGTTTTAAAAGGAGCAAAGTTAAAATTGAAATTCAGAACAAGAAAACGATCGATTCAATATAAATTGGAACATGAAAAAAAAAAGCGTTCGCATTTAAATACAAATAGGTGTAGGTGTTAACGACGTAAAAGATGTGAATGTTGCAAATTCGTGGGGTTATTTCATTGCGGATGATGTTTTCTGGTCACGATCTCAACTGTCGCCGCAGATTACGGGGGTAGACGTGTTAACTCACTGTATCTGTTTTGCTTCACTCAGTCTAGAAATGTCATCATCCAATTTGTTGTAATACATTTGAAACTACGAGCAAACATACCCTGTATCTTGAAAAAGTTCGTCATATCTTATCATTATTGGTTTGACGAAGTACACGATCACCAAGTAATCAATTTGTAATTCTTTTAACATGAAATGTTCAAGCTATTGAAGTTTTACTTACAATTGCATAAATGAAAGTAACAAATAATCTAAAATTTAATTTGAAAAAGATCCATATTTTTATATTCAATTGAAATATTGTTCTTTTGTTGTCTTTCTAATATTGTTTTTATTATGACGAACATAAACATGTACAATGGGAAGCCAGTATACTGAAAATGACTTCCCATTTTGTCTCAACATATAATTAGTAAAGCCGAAACATGTAGGTATATGTTCATTATAATAGAAACAATATTGGAAAGACAAACAAATTTGTTTGTAGAATAAACAGTTTCTAACTACATTTTATTATAAATAAGAAAATAAGCAATTTGAAATGTTACCATGATCAAGATACAAATTCAGAAGGAATTTTTGTAATTGCACCGTTACTACTTATCAAATACTTGTTTATTTAAGATAACAATATCGACTTTATTTTCACAAACTGGTGAAATTTTATTGAGCTTGCCACAAATAATATAACTTGTAAATTTCAATATTGCTAGTTCGATGCTGACGGTGTAAAAGAGAAAGCTGACACGAGGTAGCTGAAAGTTAATGTACGCCAACGAAATAGATAATTGAATTTTGCTATACAACGGTTTACACAAAAATAGGTTATTATCTCTCGCCTATGGTGTAGAGAAACGAAATCAAACCTATTAGATGTTAAACCGGAAAGATGGTATCCTCTTGGAGTTTAAAGTTTTTTACCCACCACTCAAGTGTATTAATAGATTTTTGAAGTGAATCACAGTCTTCCAATGAATTGGTTTTCCTAACATTAGCAACTTTTCGGCAATGGTCCAAAGTTAGAACCCTGCGGTACACCAGTCTCGAGAGTAAAAACCTCATAAGTGAACCTATAATATCTCACGAATTGACGTCTGTTATAAGCAAATTTGATAGTAGCAAAGAAATCAAAGTTGAAAACGAATTGCGATATAATTTAGAAGCTAGTGACTAAATATTAATTCGATTAGCTGAAAATAAAGACTGTATCAACCGGTCTACTAAAATCTAAAACCTCACTTAGATATTGGTTAAACCAAGCCATGTTAGTGAGCGGGTATCGTTTCTTAACAAAACCCAGCTGTTTGACATTGCAGAATCATGAGAAAGGTTGATTGTATCTGACTATATATACACAGCACTGAAATGAGTTGCAGATAATCAACAAAGTCTTAAGAACAAACCGGACGGTGGAAGAATTGCACACATCGTTCTCGTTCCTTCCATCAATATTCACTTATTCTGTTGAATTCACCAACGTGATGGTGTCTATGTTGCCAAACAATAATACGGTACAATATTTTTTATTTCTGCAAAATACTATGATTTCATTGAAAAATGGAGGTTACTTCTTTTGTTTAGTTTTTGGGAAAATTTCTGAAGTGCAAAATTGTCAAAATGTGTTGCTGAATTTGTGTGACACTCATTTTTTTTTAGAAATTTTGTAATAAATTTTTTTTTATAAATATATATACAGAGTGTCCAAGATAAGGATGAACAGCATGGGGATTTCGGAAACCGTGACAGATACAGAGTCGATTAAATTTGGAAAAAGTTGCCCACTCGAGAGGTCGACATTTTGCTGTTGAGAAATTCGCTGAGTTCGGCTTACTTTCGAAGATGCCCATTCGAAAAATCGATTATTTTGTGTCATTGTGTTGGGTCAGAAATTTTGAATAGAGATTTTGCTTTAATAGTGCCTTACAGTTGGCATTTTCATCGTACTCCTGTAGTACAAAATTGTGAGAAAATGCTTAATTTCATTTGCAATCTCGATGTCGGGAACTCAGTACTACATCGTTCGCCGCAGATATACAGGGTGTCCAAGAAAAGGATAAACAGCATGGGGATCTCGCAAACCCTGAGAGATACAGAGTCGGTAAATTTGGAAAAAGTTGCCCACTTGAGCGGTCGACATTTTGCTCTTGATAAGCTCGCGGAGTTTGGCTTACTTTCGGAGATATTCGAAAATATCGAAATTGTGCCATTTCGTTTTTATTATATTCTGAAGTTATTCGAAAAGTTACCAAAATCTAAATGCACTTTGTCATTGCCACTCTTTCTGCTCTACAAGATGGCGTTTACAAATTTTCACTACAACGTTTCGTTTAACAATGAATAACTCTTAAGACGGGTTCAGGTACCTGGTTGTTTAAATTTATATTTAAGTATGTCTAAGAAACTATGAAGTTGCTAGTAAGTTGCATTTTTCAGGAAACTCTAAGAGCTGTCCACAACTTATTCTATGATATAGGAAATTGTCGATCACATTATGCTAATATAAATAAAATAAATATTGTCTCTATCTACAATTAATGTATTAGTAATCTTAAACCTTAAGGGAAAAAAAGGCACCAAAGAACGTTAAATTCTATAAACTAAGCAGAAAAATACAAATACTAGCCTACTAGATGAAGTGTCCGTTATGTGAATGTATATTTGTAAGATATTGACCTACCTAAATTTAAACGTTTTTATTATCCATCCAATTATGTACCGTTGCTTCGACGATTTGTGCCCTTGCTAGCATGTATGTAGTCTATTTGTACACGTCGCTCATCTTCAACATTAATTCTATGATACAATGACAAAATTATAAATGATTTGCCTTTCTATGGAAAAGATAAAATCTCTTGTAAATTCAAAGTTTAGCACTGGTTATAATCTTCTAATTGTGTTTCTACAGTTTTTTCCATTTACAATGAATATACCCCCCGTTTGTTTAGTTGTAGGACCGATTTCGATGGGATTGCAGGATATTTCGGTAACTATTACTGTTAGAGCAAAACTATTCACGTAGCATTAGGGCAACTTTTTGAAACAAATTAAACAGCGAAATCAAAAATTTTCTTTGTTTTGACAGATGTGCTGTGTTTCATTGGTTTAAATTATTGCATCGCCTACTTACAAAAGTGCAAACTAACAAATTCGCTTGTAATTCCGTAATTTTCTAAGAAAAACCTCTATAAACTATATATTGTTGAAAAGCTTACAAAATAAGGATTTTAATGAAGTCAAAGTAAACTATGGTTTCCATTTAAAAAAAAACTAAGTTTATGTGGCATCTCGACTATTGGTAACCGAAGTTAAAAATTGACTACACCATTCGATTCTATGCTAAAACTTGCACAAGAAATGTCTTTACAGTTTTTCCTGAATATTTATCAACCGGTGAGATATGGAACCCTATCGAAATTTGAAAAAAATCAATTTTGGTCTTTGCATCAAAAATGAAAAAGATAACAAATATTTGTTTTCGTTGTTAAATTTGTCTCAAAAAGTTGACCTAATGCTACGTGAACAGTTTTGCTCTAACAGTAATAGTTATCGAAATACCCTGCAATCCCATTGAAATCGGTCCACCCCGTACAAATTGATAATTTATCACAATCGTCGAAAAAAATAATAAATACTTTTAAATAAAGTTTAAATGTAGTGAAAAAGTAATTTTTGTAATTTGGATAATTAAAAGTTTCTATTTAAATCGATAAATGATCAAATGTTAGTAAGTAATTTTTATTAGAAAAAAAAACCGCCAAGAACTTCTGTGAAAATGAGAATCAATCAAAAAAACTTAACTTTGTGTGTGGGTTGATTTTGATGCAGGTTAAATTTGTGTTGTACGAAACTTAAATGTGAGAGGTTACAGACAATTCTTATATGTTGAAATGAAAGGAAGTGAGCTATAAGTGGGACACAAACATTTAAAAAAGATAATACTGGACTTTGAAGGCTATAAAACGAGAAGAGGGGGTGCATGTTGGACTTTGAAGTAGAAGGTTAAGCGTTTGGCATAAAACATTCTTCATTGAGCATTCATCGTTTGAGTTTGAACTTCGAAGTTCAATACTGAAATATACATGATGATAAAAATTACATACTCATTAAACATGCAAGTGATACCTAATTGCTGCAGTTAAAATTTGTATGATCGATCAATCAAAGGTTCTACAATGATTAAAAAAAAGTGCACTCAACTAATTTAGAAGAACCTACGATAACAACACAGCAAGGATGATCTCATCATCTACAATTAAAAAAAGTCGGTTAAAATAACAGATTTACAAAAAAACAATTGTTTTTAATACTATCTGTGATACTATTGACAATTTTGAGCTGGATTGGTAAACAAAATTCACGTAGCCTGTCAAGGAAAAGGGATACTTCAAGCTTTATGTTAAAACGCGATTTTAACCTATAAAACTCAAATTACCCGTTTTTCCTGACTTGCTACGCAAATGTGGTATAGGAATTTGAATTAAAAATTACTTAGTCTGGTCAATAGTATTGATTTATTTTTTTTATGTAATTTTCAATTCATATTGAGAACAGTTCAATTTAGCTATAGGTTACGATACAAGTGGAATTCAAAAATGTGATAAAAATAGGGGTATACATTTAAAAAAATGAATTTTGACATATCTTTATTTAGTTCACACTATATACAGGGTTATTCACGACATACGACACGGAATATTACAGCCAAGCTATTCAATAAGGTTGGAAATATATACCTGGGATGGATAGTTACCTATCGGAGGAATATTTTAAAATTACTTTCGAAATATACAGGTGTCCCAAAATACACAGTTATGTGAATAACCTTGTATATGAAGTTTAGCTTAAAAACGCGCAATTAAAATCAAAAATCGACCTGTCCAAGAGTTTGTCTCAAAAAAGCTGTCTGAACTTTAAATGAGTTTATTCTAAGCTTTACGTGCTCCCTGTATAAACATTAGACAAAGGTTTTTTTTAAAAAAAATAATTTTTTTTAAAATAACAGTTTAATGGTCTACCTAATCCTCATCTTCTATGTATAATTGGAACACTGTTATTGCAATCCTTGCTAAAGCATCCAGAATAAGTTGAGTTGCAATAAAGCCCAATTTTCGCGGCAGCTACTTAAGACACCGCATCTTTTTGTGTAATTACAAAAAATTATTTTCAAAGGTTCTTTCAGTAAAAATGTAGATCGTTATGGTCCGATATGAGCTTTTTGAATTTTTCGAAAAAATTTGATTAGTTTTGTAATGAGAACTCATTTATTTTTTATGATAGTAAGTTCACCTATCTACCTTTGCGTAATTTTTTTAAGAACTATAAGGTTATATAAATTAAATTTCTTTAAAACCCTTAGTTTTAAAAAGGGTTGTGTTTAAAGGACTCAAACAAAATTAAACTTGTTCTTAAATACAGGTTTTAAACGGTCATATCTCACTAAATGTTTATTGTTTAAAAAATATACGCAAAATCAAAACGTGTTGGAATTTAAAAAGCTAAATTTTAATTCCCTAGCATTTTGTAGGTATCTCCAGTAGTTTTGAACTTATTTGGAATTCTTTCAAAATTGAGCATTTTAAAAAGGCCAAACTTCGAGAATCTATTAATAATACCTAAATACAGAAAATTGCAAAAGGGCAACATTTTAATTTTAATTAAGTTGGTAATTAGTGGGTTGTTTTCCCTGATTTTTTTGAGAAAAAAGTATAGACCGACATTGTTTTCACTATAATTTGCAAAATTTTTATGCTTATGTTTACAATGCTACTTTGAAACATATTTTTTTTGGTGTTTGATTTTGAATCTCTCAAATTAAGCGTTTGACGAACAAGAGCTAATTGTCAACAAACCGTAGCTTGATTTGTATTGATTGTAGAGCAATTATTAAGCTACAATTTTAGTCTCTACAGTCTATTTGGATAAAACAAATACTTTCCAAGTTATTCGCAAAAGACCCATTAAAAACGATTTTTTGATGAAAAACTAATACCTTCAGTCATGAACAAATCGAAAAATATTAATTTTACGAAAAATGTATAGTGCATTTTTTGCTTAAAATTAATTTTTCTATCGATTCTTGGTTAAAACTACAAAAAAAAATTTGCCATCGTTTAGGGTGGATACCATCCCCAGGGTAAAATCTTTCCTCAATAAAATAGATTTTAATCATTTCACTATTTTTTACCTACTGTTAAAATCTCAAATAAATCGATGCATTTTGAAAGAATTGCTAGCAGAACAGCTTCATCTCCTGGACTACATCTATTATAGGAATTCAAAAAGGAAAAAAAAATAGTTTGCATTTCCGGGTGTAGAGCATAGGTACAATTTACTGCATCCTCTATTCAAATATATGTTTTTAAATTTGTTGTTAATTTATTAGTCTCTTGTTAAACTTAAGTCTTAGTGTATTATGTTTTTTGTCAATATACGGGTTGATTGTAAATTCAGGGTCACTTGGTTTACTCTTTTATTATCCATGATAGACAAAAGTTTATTAAGAAAAGTTTTACAAGTATACAAGATGATTATTTTTCAAACTTCCGGTTTAAGCGGGAATTATATAAATTTTATTTATATAGTATTTTTTAGGCTAAGGTGATTCTTTGATAAATTCTCTTTAAAAACGATAACACAAGTATAGCGCTAAAGTTACTAATAAATTACTTATTTATTATTCAAAATCTAAAGAAATGCTTTCGATTGGTACAATTAATCTTAGGAGGCTATAATTTTTATAGTTTTTAAAGAAAATTTATTAAAGAATCACTTTAGCCTAAAAAATACTGCATGATTCATTTAAAAATAAAGTTGATGTCATTTCCGCTTAAACCGAAAGTCGCCCATTTTGTGAAAAATACTCATCTTGTATACTTGTAAAACTTTCTTTAATAAACTTGTTGTCTATCATGGATAATAAAAGAGTAAATTAAGTGGCCCTGAATTTACAATTAACCTGTATAGAACCTGATGAAGAGTACACATCTTGAAAAAATCGTTCCCGAAATGTAACTAATAAAAATCAGTAATAATTTGGTTTTTTTGTAAAAAAAGCCCCATCTCCTAAAAGAAGGATTAAGATTCATTAAGAAATGCATCCTCTAAGTTTTTGCTCACAATTTGGTGCCCAACATGTAAGCTAAGGGCATATTAAGGTTCGATTGTTTTGATTTTTTCTATATAGTACATTATTGTGTTATATCTTCTCGTATAAGAATTGAAAAGATAATGCGTTCACTTTTTGTAGTTTTTCAATAAATGTTAAGAAATTATTATAGACTGCACATTGTTGAATGCAGCATAATAAACATGACATAAAATTAGATATGTTTCAATTCAAAAACTTCGTATGGACCAATTTAGTTTTTACAACTCTTTTATCTACTTTTTATACCTCTCTGTACATGTTTCAAATACTAATGAAACAAACAAAAATATTAAAAATAATCATGCCTTAGAATGTACATTAAAACCCTTACGTTAAAGAGAACGAGTCCAAGAATAAAATTTAATTTAATAAGAGTAAAAGAAAAGAGACGAGCTCAAGGATCTATATACCTGATTACAAATCTGTAGAAGAATAAACTTCTTGAAAGGTAACAAAAGTCACATCGAATCCAATCATTCGTCTTAAAAGAGGGCTTTTGTTTTGAACAGACGATTCGCTTTAGAGAAATCAATTATTTAACTTTTGAAACTGTTATTAAAATAAGTTGGTACGAATCAAAGAAATTTGTTTTACGATTTTAACCAATTAGTTTAATAAGTTTGCAATTATACTTTATATCGTATTTAATCTTCGTACGTTGCAATTTTAAAAATTAAGAACGCGCCCCCTACTCTTCCTTTTTTCGATATTATTTAAGACTATTAAAAGAATTCAAATAACCCCGTAACTTTTAATTAATAGCTATTGTAAGTTGTAAGTACATTGTGTATTTCTTTGTTAAAATATAAATAATGTTCTCGCAGGATGTGACGCAATTGCGTCTTTAAAAACTTTTGAACAACTTTTAAAAATAATTACCTCTTTCCACTGAAGCGAGTTGTGTTAACCACGTTAGTAGAATTGATACCGGCGCTAATTTTCATTAAATATTGTTCTCAAAGTTGAGGGAAATGAAAAATTATCGAGACAATGAAGAAGGAGTAAAACTTGGTGTACTGCACCTTCAATTAAGACATTCAAGGGCTTTATGAAATAAAAACTCTCACAAAAGTTTCTTGAAAAAGGAAGAATAATTACAGGCGTCTAGTGGGCCGTGAAAGAACAAATGAAAACATAAAACAAATGATGCCGCATCTTGCTGCGGTAGATTGATAATTGCGTTACGGAAAATTTTAAAATATTATTTTCACAGGCATCGGCGTGAAATTGTAATTGGCAATATTGGTAATTTATTCAATTTTATGTTTTTATTAGGGTGGTCGTTTAACAGATGATTTATTTCGTTTCTTTCATCGAGAGAAATTCATTTTTGAATAGAAATACGCTTCCTTTTTAATTTTAACGGTATTCCCGTCACGTGAGACTGATTGTGAAACTATAGAAGCGCACATTCTTTCAGACTTTTGGTGAAGTTCTGAGGCAGTGTTGAATGCAGATGTAAACATTTCTTAAGGCCAAGTCAAAAATTTTAACTAGACATTGGTATAATATCATCGCACTTTCAATTCTTTATAGAAAATCTTGAAACCAAAATTACGAAAATATCATTGTTACTTATGTTTAGTTCATTTATTACAATTAAAGCTCACGAAATATACACTTAGGAAACCTTGAAATGTGCATGAAAAACATTCTGTTACAATAATTATTGTTTTCCTTAGCGTGCGCTATCGCAAATTATTATTATTATCATTCAATAACCGCCAGGATCATATTACACTATTAAGAAATCATTTTAACACGTACAATATTTATAATTCCGTTACAATTAGTATTACACGTTACAATTTATGTTAACTCGCATTAAGTAACAACTCACAACTGTTCCCAAAAGCCACATGAATATCCTTTTACAGAAGCCACAATAGTTGTAGAATATTTTCGAACACTTTAGAATATGAAAGTTCCGATCGTTCTAGAATTGCCGATAATTCTTACTCATTTTCGTAAAACGAACGAACGAAAAAAATAGCTTTTTGTTTTTTTTGTTACTGTAAGAACTATATACAAATACAAGAATAATAAATTATTTAATGTAATACATTTTTTTTACTTTCTATTACACTAATTTGTAGTTAAAAAAAGTGACTAGTAATTAACCTTTGCTTTTATTCATTCGGTCATAAATTTTATTATTATTGTTTTTCTTTTTTGATTTTCTTACGCCACTGGAGTTTTCAGAATAAATAAAATAATCGCTGCGTTTCAAGAACTCTATTCGAAAATATTATCTTTCATATATAAGAGTCACCTTAAATTTAGGAATCAGTTCGAATTTATTATTCGTCATGTTAAGTTAACATAAATTAAAACGTGTTAATAGTTGATGTGTATTTATACGACTTAAAATAACTATATGTGTAAAATAAATACTAAGTGTAACTCGATCCGCTATGTTTATTAATCTTGTGCTTTTAAATGTGATAACAAAAAACAAACAACTATAAAATCGTTACAACTGATGCCAAGTGTGGAGCATTTTGTTTTATAATCGCAAGTGCAAAGTGCAAGCACAGCATACTTACGTGCAAGTATCTGATTTTAGTATAAAAACTACCTATTTTTACTATTTAACTTTTTAAACTGACTATTATAAATTAAAGTGTGTATGTATTATAAACTAATTAAGTGTATGTGAAGGAAATAGTTATATAAATTCTTTTATTTTTGATGACCTTACCAAGATTGCAAATTAACCAAATGGTCAAAAGATATTTGAATATTTGGAGGCTTTAAAAGATAGCCAAGATGCAATGAGAAGTGGCCAGAAAGCAATGAAAAATGCTCAAGAAGCGATGAAAAATTAAATCGTTATTGAAATTATCTGAAAATAGAAGAGAAAGTTATTGTATTAATTGAAGAAGAGAACAAGAAAATATCCGACGGAATAAAACTTCTAGAAGAGAACCAGGATCTTTACAAATAGCACCTACCGACGAAGACTTACGCATCAGAATTACGATAGTAACTCACATTTACAGCAAGTTTATCTCGCGCAAATTAAAGATCGTCTACAAAAATCTACTGAGAGCCAGCAAGAATTTAAACCCGACTTTGATATTAGCTCGACCAAAAACATTAGATGAATCTTTTACCCATGCTTTAGTGCTTTAGAATTTAAAGGGGTACAAGGGTAGCCAAAACTTTGATATGCTGGTACAGAAGAGCTCGAATCGACTAAGAAAAATATGGAACAAATTGCTCGCCGAATATTTCATGAGAATTTACTACGTGGAAGACTACTAAGATACTGGAACTGTGGTGAAGTGGGCCATGTTTAACGACGCTGTACGTAGCCCACTCGAAAACCAGAAGAGCGGCCGTAAAACTAGAATATGCCAACCAAGAGGAGCAAAAATCGTCCTCAGAAAAGAATGCCCTAGAGTTTTCTATTTGCATAGCATGGTCGACGAAAGACATACACAGCATCTACATCGAGGGATCTATCAGCAGATGGTGCTTCAGAGTCTGATTGATACAGGAGCTACAAAGACCATTGTCCTCCCCGATGTAGTACAAAGACGTAGCAAAATATTCCTAAAGGGAGTGTCTCTTTGAAAGGCGACGGGCAAAAGAAAATTTCTACGCATGGTCAGATGACAGTAACCATTGGTTTGGGAAACGGAGTACTCAACTATAAAGTACTAGTAGCTGACATCACTGATGAGGCTGTCTTAGAAATAGACATAATAAAGAAGTATGGGTTCCATTTGGATATGAAGAATGATGTTGTGAGAATAGACGGCGAGGAAATTCCGTTCAGTTCGCTAGAGCAGGCAGCAGTACGAGTTTTGTTGAAAGAAAATATTAGGCTGTTCGGAAGGACTGAGACAGTTGTGATGGGATGCCTGGATGAACATCTCCGGGCTAGCAGCACTCCCTGTATAGAAACAATTGAGACTGGCTCCTTAGGTAAAGTGTTACTGATTGGCAAGTCACTGGTAAGGGCTAAGAACGTGGTACCAGTAAGAATCTTAAACGTCAACCCGAAATCTTAAGAAAGATTCAGCTTGAACTTAAAGAGCGGCTTCTGGCAAGTGGATGTTTATGGTCATGCCCTTCGGGTTGTGCAACGCCTCTGGGACGTTTGAACGGCTAATGGAAACCGTCTTACGTGGACTGTCGTGTAAAACGTGCTTGGTCTATTTAGACGATGTTATTGTGGTTGGTAAGTCGTTTGAAGAACACTTATCAAATCTGAAGGAGGTGTTCCATCGACTGCGTAGTGCAAGCCTAAAGTTGAGTTCAAAAAAATGCTACATCTCTAGGAAAGGAGTACAATATCTGGGACACTTAGTATCGAGAGACGGAGTGCAGGCCGACCCTAAAAAGATTAGAGCAGTGCATGAGACCAGCAAGATATAAGGAGCTTCCTTGGGTTGTGCACGTACTACCGTCAATTCGTTTCCGCATTTGCCAACATTGCGAAACCATTAACAGAAGAAGGATGAGAATTTCGATGAGATCAAGACTGTGTAGACGTTTTTCAACAACTTAAGCAGTCTCTAGTTACCGCGCCAGGTCTTAGTTACCCTCGCGAAGAAGGAAAATTTGTGCTAAACACTGATGTGTATCCCAGATTCAAGGTGGTCAAGAAAGAGTCATCGGGTATTTTAGAAAGATTTTATCGAGACAAGAGAGGAACTACTGCGTGACTAGAACAGAACTTCTAGCAGTCGTTCAGTCTGTCGAACTTTTCTATAAATACTTAAACGGAGAAAATTCTTACTGAGAACTGACTATGCTGCCTTGGAATGGTTGTTACAATTTAGAAACTCAGATAGATTGAGCGATTGCAAGAATATGACTATGAGACAAAACACCGTAATCACCGCAACGCAGACGCCTTATCCAGGAGATCTTGTACTCATGAAACCCTGGAAAGTGTCGATAGTACCGAGAAAAAACGGGCAGCAACAGTGGCATACGTGTTACGTAAAGAGTTTTTCTGTTGTTTTGGAGTTCAGATCAAGGGGGGAACTTTGAGACAACTTTATTCCGAAACGTCTGCCAACTGTTAGGAATCAAGAAAACTAGAACGACGCTTCTTTACCCCCAATCAGACGGTATGGTAGAGCGAATGAATCGAACAATGGATAAATATTAGGCAAGTTTGTCGACGAACATCAGAGGGATTGGAACCAGTATTTACATTTATTTCTGATGGTATATCGATTATCCGTTCACCAGAGTACACAGGAGAAACACCTACCTGTGTAAATGCTTGGTTGTGAAATACGTTTGCCATGCGATCTTCAATTTAGATGTAGATCTGAAGAGAAAGTTGCAGGGGAAGATTATGTCAGTAAACTCTAGAAGAGATTTGATGACATACATGATACTGTCCGAAAGAACGATTTGGAATTGTTATACAATCCTCAAAGAAAGCGTGGGCTGTGACCGAAACTGCAACGTCAACGAGAAGGTTTATTCAAAATTATGGCCAGACTTAATGACGTCATTTACCGTATCCAAATACCACAGAGGGCTAAATCGACAGAACAGTCTTAAGGAGAGGGCAATGTTATGCTACTGGAGTTTCCAGAATAAATTTTTATAATTCGTTTCTAGAACTCCCATTGAGAACATTCAGTTATCTTCTAGAATATTATCTTTTATATATAAAAGCGTCATCATAAATTTAGGAAGTTATTATTCGTCATGTTAAGTTGATATAAATTAAAACGTGTTAATAGTTGATGTGTATTTATACAAATTAAAGTAACTATATGTTTAAAATAAATAATAAGTGTAACTCGATCTGCTGTAATCTTCCGCTTCTAAATGCGATAACGAAAAACAAACAACAATAAAGTCGTAACAGTATCTACTAAGTTACTGAGATTATATTCACTACTCGTTTAATTTCAACAGTAAATTAATAGTTTTGAAATATTTTGTAAAAATTGTTCAATTAAATTATTGCTTTATTTTATAATTGGTATATTACAACCCTTCAGCAAACTGAATTAATCTTGATTAAACTTTCCTCAAGAGCAAATCATGAAGAGGGTCAAAAATTTCGTAATTTCTTAATTTCTCGTATTTGGGCTACCCCTTGAGGTGGTAATCTTACATAGTTTCTGTTAGAATGCCCCTTGAGGTGGTAATCTTACATAGTTTCTGTTAGTATGGATGGCATTTAAACTTATTTTATTGATTATTGCAAATTTGTAACTGATGGTTGAACTGAAATACTTCCATTTTATGGTTGTGTCCGTTTTCTCATAATGAGGAATTGAATATAATAACGTTAAATACCTTAAAATGACCATGTCAATCTTAATTTTTTTGTATGAGGTTTGATATGGTTTGAAGTCGTAATAGCGAGAGGTGTTTCCTCACTTATAGACATACCGTTTAATGTTGTGCTTGTTTAACGCATTTAAACACATAGAAGAATTACAATAATAGGCACGTCAATTAATAAAGTGATTAAAAATATAAAAATAAAACACACAAGAATGTACATGCTGACTAACAAAATTTGTTAATTCTTTGATACCTTAAAAAAGTTTGCACCGAAACGTCGGATAAGATGCAACTTGAATGTCTTTGAATTAGAATCCTTCGGCATACTCCTTGGTGATTGCATTTATTATTGAAGAAACAAAAAAATGTTTCAAGTGTTCATCGTACAATAATATTGATGAGAATATGACTGTTTACTTTATTATTCGTTTGAAACTGTCATTTTTTGGAAATTAGGTTAGATCGTATTTTTTTAAATTCCAACCATAGTAGACTTTGGCATCATTAACTGGCTTATTTTTTTTCTGTTTTCAAAGATATAAGACACAAGATGGCTTTGATTTCAAATTATCTAATAAACATCAATGTTTCTTAAAAATCGGGGATTGCCACGAAAGAATTATAGCTAATGTGACCAAACTATTTTAAAACTTTTGTTTAGATTATGTCAATACAAAACTAGGACGAAATGTTGTAAACATATAATTAAATCATATTTATTTTATGATATACTTAATTAACAAATGAATGGTAAGAACTGATATTAACTTATATCTATAACTTAATGTATTTTTATAATTACAAAAAATGCTCGATGTGATCACCATTGTTCTCAATACCAAACCTTTTGCTATCAATTACTGCACTGGAGAAAAAAAATCAAGAGGTGTCAGATCGATGGCAATCGGATGGGACCATGTGGTCCAATCCAGTTTTCTTCAAAATGACCATTTAAATATTCTCTGGTTGTGAGCAGGTGCCCAGTCATTTTGGTATAAAACTAAATATATCAGATTCCGTAGTGGTATTATGATTCCACACCAAACATTGATGCTAAATTTTATTTGACGTCTTGAATCTCTTATGAAATGGGGATTTGTGTTTGACCAATAACGAAAGTTATTTCTGTTGAACAAACCACTATTTGAAAAGCAAGATTCGTCTGCCCATAAGATTTTTAAATTGTACAAAATTCAATTTGAGTTTGTGATCTCCTGGAAACAGTGCTTGACTAATATTGGCTTTGTAAGGGTGGAAGTGGTGCTTCTTTAGTATTTCACACACTTTTTCTGAGAAACGTTAGTTTTTGAGCAATTTCTCTTGTAGAAGTATGCGTATCATAATGTACATAACCCAGAACGTTTTCCTCACTCTACCTATTCCATATGTAACGTTTTGGACGTTTAGTCTTGAAGCAGTTTCTCGTATTTGCTTAATTTTTGGAAACACAGTTTTATGCGGTAGGACTTTTGCAGGATACTGCTCTTGATACATTCTCCATGTTTTGACAGAATTTCTGTAGCTTCTGATGTACAAAACAAAGATGTCAACTAACTCGTCATTCGTACCTATATCTATTCATAATTTCAATGAAATCACAATTTTAATTTTAAACACTGCATTAAACTAAGATTACTTAACTTATTGTTAATATTTATTATCAAAAAGATAAACAATTTGTTATTTGTTTGCAATGACAGTTGTCAAGATCAACTAATTTCAGTTTGAGCTTCAATTTTTCCACGGCAATCGCTGATTTTTAAGTAACATTGATATCCATTAGATAATTTAAAATCAAAACCATGTTGGGTCTTATATCGTTGAAAAGAGAAAAAATAAATCAGTTAATAATACCAAAGCTTACTATGGTCGCTATTGAAAAAAATACGATGGGACGTAATTTCCAAGAAATAACAGTTTCAAAAAAATAATGATAACGTAAACCGTCATATCTCCTTTAAAATATGTACGATTGTTACTTGAAACATTTTCTTGTATCTTCAATAATATATGCAATATTTAACTTTTTTTGGTTTTAATTAATATCTAGTAAGCTGTGACTTTTTTGGCAAAAGTAAAATTACATTTCATTTCTGCTCCTAAATAGACCATTTTTTCCAACTTAGCTGACTCTCAATCTACTACCGTTTCCAAAACCGCAATGGTGTCGACATGAAATAGCCGACACCCTATACCTCGGTATCTGTCTATCCATTTCCATATTTGTGCTGTGCTAACCAATTTATCAAAATTCACCAGCTTCTGTATGTCGTTTCCAAACACACTCTTTCGCATTTTCCACACCTGCCCTACTATTTTCCTTTCTTCGCTAGCTTTCTTATGTGTCCGTCGTTCTTGTTATGATATCTCAACGTGTATCCTAAATAGTCCATTCATCCAGGCAATAAAATTTCTTCTCTATTTAGCACTTAGTATTCTAAAACTAAACCGTAAATAATTCCCATTGACTAATTACTGTTTTAAACTTACCGTTTTCCTTCACCGAGTGATTTTTTTTTCAAACTAGCATCCTTGTTATGTTATACACATACTTTTGAAGAACCTCTACTTAATATCCAAAAAATATTACAATATGAAAAAATGTATATATGAAAAATAAAAAACGAAATAATCTGTTAAAGTGTAGGTTAAATTAAAAAATTGATAAGTTATTGAGATTTGTATTACAGACATACTGAAAGTCTTCCATCTTTCTTTAACACCAAGAGGTAATTGAAGTAAGTATGCGATAGTAGACTACATTTTTAGACGTTTAACGTTATCACATAAAATATATTCGCAATTGTCCAAACTATCGATTTTTATGTTTACAAACTCTTTAATCAGACGTCCATCAGTCATACCTCATTATGAATATTATCTATGGCGGCGGATCAAGAATTTTTTGTTATGTTTTATGTTTAAGAAATTAACTTACATTAACTAGAAAAAAACATTGTTTCTGATACTATACTGAAAAATTCTTCCAAATCTTTTCTTTCTAAATCTTTTGCAATTTACTTCACCACGGTCTTCACTTTGGGACAACTAAACAAAAATGAGAATTTTATTAACTCTAATTTTAAACTCCTGTATTTTGCCAAAACATAATATTTGATCAATTTTGGTGTAAGGTTTTTGATTTCTTTGCGCACAGTTTTTTAAATTTTGCTTTTTGAGCACTGATAAACTGCATTTTATTATCTAATATTTTCATGAACCCACAACAACGCAGCCACCCTATAGTAACCGATTAGCCATTGGAAAAAATAATCATAGTTTGGCAAATTTCATTTCAACTTTGAGATTTGAATACATTAGTTTAATAATGCATTAATTAAGATTTAAGCAAATCTTAGATGCTGCCAAGCCTTAGGTAATAACAACAACAATTTCGGCAAATTATCATCTCATATTTTCTTAAGAACACATTTATTTAAATTGATTAGTTATGCTTATATTTTATACGGCTAATCTTAATTGTGCATTTGTATTTTTATTATAAATACAAAGCAATGATTAGGTAAGATAAGGAAGGAATGTTATCTATTGCCCGCAGATGTGCAGTGCTTATCGTATTTTCTATGTTTGAACCTGTTTAGACATTTACTTACCGTGCAGTCATGGTTACCGTGCATCCAATTAAGTGTTAACAACAGAAGTTTTTGTTTGAAATTAAAAATGAGAAATTCTGCGTGTGCTAGTCCCAAATTTCGGTTGTCCAAGAACCTATTAAACCAAAGAGCAGATTGCTATACCTAACTAAAGCATAAAGGTGCATAGATACTTAATATTTTTTGTCTACCATTTTCAAAATATTGTATATGCTGGTATTTTGATGAAAAATTCAATTGTTATTTGACTTTCTACCACTGTTTCAATACGTACAATAAAAAACTTCGGTTCGTCACTAAAGTACAAAAAAATCGGCAGTAAAGTAAATAAAACCGACACTAAAGTAATTCATTACACTACCATTTTTAAGTTCACATTTTCGCCGGTAGAGATGTTAGAATCGCGCATGCGGGGTGGAAACATTTGATGTAAAAAAGAAAACAGCTGAATACATTTGCTACTTAAAGAACGTTATAAAACTTGTAACGGTTAAATAGACCATTTTCCTACAAAACATTGTTTAGTTTTCAAATTCACTCGCCGAAGTTAGGCCCCTTACAATACACCGGTGTTGAACCGAAAGATTTGTCAACTTTTCAAAATCGGCGAATCCGGCGTAAACTCCGAAGTGCATTGTGGGAATATATTAAAACAAACGTCCTTCTGGCTTATCGGTTTCCGTTAAAAATTTCTCGATCGCAAGCAGCCATGTTACATTACTAAACCTCGTGTGGAACATCTACTAAACTCGGTCCGTAAGAATGAGGTTTTTTTCCTAAAAATTGGGTGCATCTATACCTTTCAAACGTGGGACGCATTGGGGACGTCCTTAGTAACGCTCGTTCTATTCAACAGGAAAATATAAGAAATCAGTTTGTTGCTTCCCCAAAGAAAGGGCATACTTACAAGTGAATGTCTTCTTACAGAGGTTTTTTTTTCTTGGTTGCTATATAGGTATTCCCAGTTGGGTTATTCTTAGGTATTTTGATATTCCTAGTTGACACATGAGTTCTCGGGATTAACTTGAATGAATTTTATTTTCTTTTGGGGAAAACACCATTCTTACTGGATGGTCCCCAGTTAATAATTTTTCTCCCTGAATGGGATAACCCGTTCTTGGGCGGGATAAGGATAGTTCGAGTTTTGGTTTATTAAGACCCATACTATAGTGGATTATTTCCTTTGAGAACAATAGTAACCATGTGTTCTCCTTAGTATTAAGTTGTTCTTAGGCTATTAGGGTCTTTACTTAGGTTAGTTAGTTAGTTTTCTTTATGGGTTCTCAAGTGTAACTCCCTATATATGCATATAGAGTTCATAAGTTGGGTAGGATTTGCTTGGTGTTGATGATGCTTGTCCGTGGAGGATGAGATCCGCTAGCACGATTGCTAGTTTTTTTTGCGATCAAGGAATATTAGGTCTTGTGGGAGAACCACAATGCGCCAATCTCGTGCGGTGGAGCGTGCCCTCTCGTCTATGGTAGCTCTTTGGTCAAAAATTTACATTTTTTTTCGGGCGTTTGGTTGGGCATAGACATAGGGATGTTCACTATCTCCGTTGGCAAGAATATCAAGTCAACCTTGTGTTGTGAGTGTTAAACATTTTTTTTTCCCGTCTTCTTTATTTTTACGGGGAAGAATCAGGAATCCCGTTCTTTTCCTCGTCTTTCGCTATTATCCTTCTCTTCTTTACTTCTTGCAAGAGGGTATCGCTTTGGCTGGGGACTGGCGGGTACTGGCGTGAGGGGTGTCGGAGCTCCTGTTCCTGGTAAACTTGCTTACTGCCAGACGCAACAACCTTCGGGGGCCGTAACGAGGCGTGCGAGAGCTGGGGCAGGGGTAAACCGATTTCCTTTAACCTCCGTCAGTAGATCGTTGGTCGTAGCCATGCAGAACCACAGACTGAGTCACTGCCCCAGTCCTTTATTTTGGAATTTTTGGGCAAAATTTTGGGATCTTTCATTTCATCCTTCTATCATTACTATAGGGCAGGGGGATATCCTCGGGTTTTCAGAGTCGCACTCTTTAACTGCATGGAGTATCATTTAACCTTTGGGTTCACTCCTTTCCTGGGTGGGGGAAGTTAGCGTTGGGAAGGAAAAGTACTCAGTGTCGTGAATGGCGTGGGAGTGGACCTTTACTGGGGGCCCAAGGACGCGATCGGTCTTGGTGGGAGTGTTGCCTGGTGCCACTCACTCGACATACACGCCTATTAGGAAATTCCCAACCTCGTTCATCTTCTTAGGGTGTATCCTAACCTCTTATATTTGGGCTCAACCTTATCTTTGCTTCCTATCGGCCCTTAAACCTTTCCTGGGGTCTCTTATTTTTTTGGGGGCGTATATTCAGAATGGGTTTTATTTAGTGGGGTTGGTTGTCATTTGGTTTTTCAGGGTTCTTTGATCCTTGGCCTCGGCCTAAACTTCCTTTCCTGTGTTGGTTTAACTCTTATATACCTTTGTGTTAGTGTCTGGTTGTCGATAGAGTTTAGTAGTTGGGTCTGATAATTTTTCTGCCTTTTGAGGCATACCGCTCGAGTAGCGATTTTGGTATCAGTATCTTATTTTCGATAGTTTTTTTGGCTTAATTTGGATTTGCTTTCTTATAGGGAATTATCATTTCGCTTTATGCGGTTTAAATAGTATTCGACTCGTTTGTGACCATCCCATCTACGAAGTCTTGACTTCGTTCTAATTTATTTTCGAATTGTTTAGTTTTCGAATTCACTCGCCGAAGTTAGGCCACTTACAATACACCGGTGTTGAACCGAAAAATTTGTCATCTTTTCATATATTAAAACGAACGTCCTTCTGGCTTATCGGTTTCCGTTAAAAATTTCTTGATCGCAAGCAGCCATGTTACATTACTAAACCTCGTGTGGAACTTCTATTAAACTCAGTCTGTAAGAACGAGGTTTTTTTTCCTAAAAATTGGGTGCATCTCCACCTTTCAAACGTGGGATGCATTGGAGACGTTTTTAGTAACGCTCGTTCTATTCCACAGATAAATATAATAAATCAGTTTGTTGCTTCCCCAAAGAAAGGGCATACTTACAAGTGAATGTCTTCTTACAGAGGTTTTTTTTCTTGGCTCCTCCTCCCTCTTTTAGCTCTTTTGCCGCCGTCTCAATTGTGCTTGGCAATCCGCCACCGATTCCGAGACGCACAAATTTTCGTATTGCGAACCGTCTACGTCGCGGAAATTTTCACCACCTCCAAGGAGTTCCTGCCATCGAACAGGTCGTACAATTTCGTTGTAATTTCTTTCTCGTACTGTCGGACTTTACTTACGTGCGCGAACTTGCTCTTTGTCCTAAAATTTAAATAAGGATTGATCACCTTCAGAGAGCATGCCGTCGCGCTCGTCTATACTTGCTGAACGTCGCTGGTAGAAATGTACCGTTCGAGCGTAATGGAGACTGTTTAACTTTAGAATCATTGCTTGTTACTTAAATCGTATTGTAGTAAGATTTCATGCTGTTCGGGACATGTAAGGAACATTCGTTTATTTGCTATCAAGACAACCCTTTGGAAGGGAAACCTCCTTCAGCGCCGCGTTAGTGCACTATCGTAGCTTCACTGAAATTTTACTAAATAAATACTGGCATTTGCTTCTTTAAACACATACTTACACGAACCCTCGGTTTGCGTTTAATTACATGCGAGTGTAAAGAAAAGTCACAACAACCGCCATACTTATAAAGCATAGGCGTGCGGTCTCGCGTACATTTATAAATTGCGAACTAATCAGTGACGGCGTGAAATTTTATTGTCTAGCTATATTATTAATCTTCTTGTTTCCTACGTGTATGTTGTTTGTTTGATGTGCGCTGGGGTACTCCCATTGTGTACACCTTCGTTGTTATGTATAAATATGCTAGTGATTGACTAAATATATGTATTTTTCGTATTGGAGGATTTACATACTACCGGCGTAAACTAGAGTGAATTTTGAACAGAACCTTCAGCTTACTGCTAACAACTAGTTCCGAGTTAGTACTCGCTTCAGTTAATTGGAACTTGGCGCCCAAAATAAAAGAAAACTATTAATTTCTAGTATGATGAGAACCCAACGTGTAACAGTTCAGCCCACAACCCAACTCTCCGACTGCAGCGTATTTCTATAACGGCTGATTTGTACTTTATTATCTTTGTTCAATTTTCTTTCACTAGTACACCACAATGCTAGTAACCAGGTAACAAACTGTCGGATTTTGTTCATATTTTGGGATTTAAAAAAAATATAATATGTACCTCGGCACTAAAGTTCTTTTTCATGACTCACGTGTTTTATTTGCCTAGGCTATTGCCTCTGCAACTAAAACACATTTGTCACGAAAAATCATACTTTAGTGCCTTGATACTAAATAACTATTTTGGTCCTCCGTTAATAATCACTGATTTTGCATCACTCGAAAGCGGCTAACAACGCCTCTTTTCTTGTCCTCGGCTGGCAAAAAGTTACTAAATGTTGGGAATATCACATTATACTCATGACACTAAAATCAGTGCAATCCTCATGCTGGAATACGTAAATAATATGTTGCAGTACTCTTTTACATCTTATTTTGAATGATTTTATTATATTTTTTTAGTATATCCCAAAATGACACCGTGTTAACAGCTACCAAATGGCATTACCAACAGAAAATGTTTTGGCATATAGTCATATTTGAAAATTTAAATTTCAACAAATTTGACTATTTGTCAGCCAAAACAGCGTGTGTACCACGTGACCAGAAACTGTTTTTGCGAGTGGTCGGACTTCTAAACCATCGTCGCACTTGTAAAAGGTCAGTTTCTGTTCTAGTCATATAAATAACTATTTCATGGAACGTTTGGTTTCTTGAAAAGTTATTGAGATTCACCAGTGAAGACAATGATAAATATTGTTTTTAGGAATTATTATAAGCACATCGTAATGATAACATTTAAAACTACGTTTTAGTAAAACGTACCATTTATTAAACAAGCGTTTATCGCAGAACTCCACATAACCTCGATAAGCGAAAATAAAATTGCATTTTAGAAAAATGTTTTAAACGAAAGCTATATACAATATAATTTTCAAAAACTCTGGTCACGTGATTGTTATATCTCAGTAATTCCTTATTGGATCAAAAATAGTTTAACCGAAAAATGCATGAAATTAAATTATAAGCAACTTTTACAACAAAAATGTGTAAAATGATTATAGAGCGTGACGTCATAGTCCTTTACGATTGATTGACTGTTCTTCAAATTGATGCGTATAAAGTTTTGGTCCTCTAAAGTGTAGGATTAAAAAACAGATTTAAAAATACTTCTGGGTTGTGTCTACGGTCGTGATAAAAATGACATAAAAATGTAAACCAAAAATGTCTACCACCCCCAGTTTATACTTATCTCGTTTTGCGATGGATCGCGTTTCCGATCCATAAAAGAGTATATTTAGCACTACCGCATTCTGTATCCGTGTTTTAGTTACTTTTTAATTTTCTTAGACTACAGTAAGCTGACATTTCCTCCTTTGTTTTTGCTTATATCATATCAGGATACTATTGTTGCCATTGAACAATTGAATCACACTTAAATTTATCTTCTTTTCTTACATTTTTTTTTGTTTTCTGTGCTTCTTTTGTTCTTGCCCCTTTTATGTATTGTTTCATTCTAGAACATCTTTGTTTTCCAGTTTCATTCTTTGCCTTTGTTCACTTCTCTGTTTACTTTCCTATTTTTTTTATTTTAGGATTTCTTGTGGCTAGCTATTTCTTTTTTTTCTATCATGTTTTCAACCCTTCGTTTCACCAGCAATTTTTTTTGTTTATGGTTTAATAAAACATTTTTGTTAAATACTCTTTGTGTAAGACCTTTTTTTATTTTTCAGCGTCGTTTTGAATTATTTCATTTGTTGCTTCTTGTATTTTGGTGCTATTTTTAATTTGTGCAAGAGGTCTAATCACCGTTTAGTAATTCTACGTTATATTAGTTACCTTCTACCTCATTAGAGGATCTGCTTGTGCTTCTATGTAGATAGTATGGTATAGTTTTTAGTAAGAAATGACTTGTACGGCAAGCTCTGTAAGCTCTTACGTCCATCGCTTTTATTTGAGAGTTTTACCTTTGGATCGTGTATTATACAGTGAAGACCAAAGGTCCGTCGGTCTTCCTTTAACTTTTGATCGGTATCAGCTTTTGCACCACAACTTTGCGTGTTAACGTGTTAAAACGATTCATCGATTATTATAGCCATCTAAGTGTCGCCTGCTGTAAGAGTACTTCTTGAGTTTAAACGGCACACGAAGGTCTCACATAACAGTTGGATGATGTTTTGGAGAAAAGGTCGTGTGATATCTCATTTTAAGGGTAATTTCATTCTGAAATAAACCACCGAATTTAAAAACATTTGAATAACTTGTATTCACATGAGGACAAATTTTGTTTTCAACCGACTGGTATGGTGATACATTTAAGAATTGATTCTGAAAGTACTATAAATTGTGTGTTGCTATGATTTTTGGACTTTGATACTTAAGAGCCTGCACTAAATTTAAAAAAAAAATTAGTTTCCATTTAACACAATGCAATCGCGCGCCATCACAATTGCAATACTATTTTTTTAATTTTTTTTCAGCAATAAGATGCTTAATAATTAATCTACAGATTGTCCGAACAGTTTTTCTTTAAATGTGTAATAAAATGATTATCAACAAAATTTGTCTAAAAGGGTTTTCAATTAAGTATTAGGAAAAATCTTTTGAAGGATGTGTAGTTTTCTTTTTCTTGTTTTTATGAATTAAAAATAAAACAAATTAATTAATTTCAAATTAAGGTATACTGGCGCGAAGTAATCAAACAAAAAATTCAAAAAAAGCTTCCTTACGTAACAATCACTTATCCCTTATTGTACGTGTAGTTTTTTTAACAACATAAAAAGTCTTCGAGGTAGTGTAGGCTCTTAACTAGTAGTCAAATTCCAAAATTTATGGAAATGACAGTGTTTCGTTCTTAATATAAGTTAGAGAGGGGGCGACCAACTTTTGATCCTCAATGATGGACAGGAGTCGGCTTGTTGTTTGATGCCAGGTAAATGTATGTATGTTTTAATGTTCGAAGTAACCGTTAATTATTCTGAGAACAAACGTCTGACATATTTCTATCAACCTTACCACGTGTTTATTGGCAGCCCTCTTTCGAGATCTTTTAATGTCATCTTTTCAACCGGTTCTAGCATTTAAATCTACGGTTAATATTAATTCTTTTCTGTTGCTTTGTATCACTAAAGAGTTTCGTCAATACTAGCATCATCTGATGGCGCGTTTGCTGCTAGAATCATCGTACATGTTTCCATTTTTAATTCCATCATTACTATCCTTCACTAATTTTCTGCTAGTTTTGATTTCAATTTTCTAATCTTTTTCTGAAGTACGGTAGCCACTCCTACTTTTGCTTTTTTATGCTTTCCTACTTTGTTATAGAAAACAATATAGTTGCCTAAGTATTCACTACCATGTTCTTTCTTTTAGTTTCTCTCAGTATTCCGATATCAATGTAATCTTCTTTTAGTTGATATTTCTTATGTATTCCACTTTTCTGTTGTCAATTTTTAACCTTTCGATCTTTATTTCTTTTTCTATTTGTGATGTCTAGAACATTGAACCGCAACTAAATCCTCAAGTATTCAATAAGATATTCATTTAATATAAGTTGTATGAGGGTTGCTATTTATGTATTGAGAACTGGCAACTCTGGTATTGCTACGTGAAATCTGACAATGCCATTTTTGACGTTAGACATACTCAGAACGTTTTGTCGTGCTGGCACTATTTGTGTCGTTTACAATAAGTTGAAAAAATTTCATATCGGCCAAAAGTTAGAACTTACTCGCGAACATTTTCGAGCTATGATTTATTATGACTTTCGACATGGCCTAACTCAAGAACAGTACAATTGAATTCAATTTTTGGAGATGAAGCGACATCCACAGCCACTATATATCGGTGGTACACTGAATTCAAACGTGGACGTAGTTCGGTCACGGACGAAGTTAAAGAACGTCGTTCAAAATCAGTCGTTGCGCCGGAAAATATCGATGTTGTGCGAAAGTAGTTGAAGAAGATCGTCATCACGAAATCCAGAGATGTTTAGGCATTAGTATGACCAGCATACATAAGATTTTGCACGATCATTTGGGTGTTCGGAAGTAGTGGATTCTACATTTGTTGACAGATACTCAAAAAAATGCTCTAGTCGTTTGGTGCAGTAAAATGATTTTGAGAACAACTGTGGTGCATCCAAAGCCGTATACAGTATAGTCACAGGTGACGAGTCGTGAATTTATGCGTATGAGCCAGAAAGAAAAGGGCTATCGGCAGTTTGGGTCTTCAAAGTGAAAACCGGTCTTGTGACAACTGTGGCTCTCGAAAATCAAAAGACTGTTAATTCTGTTCGGCTGAAGTTTTCAGTAAATTGAGAAAAACTAACCGAAAACGACGAATCATTTCGCATCACGACAATGCGAGTTCACACACATCACATGCAATAAACGAGTATTTGGACACACAAAAGATAGAATTGATGGATCGTCCGCCTTGGCACCCAATGACTTTTCTTATTCCTAGTAATAAAAGATAAACTACGTGGGGAACAATTTTTATCGCCTGAAGAAGCGGTCGAGGCCTTTAAAATGCGTGTTTATGGCTATCATCTTCTGACTGGGTAAAGTGCTTTGATAAAATTAATTTATTTATTGTTTCTATTCTTAACACATTAATAGCAACACTCGTACCTCCCAAATCTCTCCGAACTTAATGCTACAACTTGTACTTCTTACAGTTGAAAAGATATTATTAAAGATCATAATTTTAACTTGTCCATGTTCTTTTCTTTATTTCTTATTTTTCCAAATTAACGCTGGAGTTTAGACTACATCCGAATAGAATAATATTTAATTTATTTGTGTAAATTGTATAAACCGAGATTTAATTGAAGAGTGTTTTACCGAAAATTGTTTGTTTAAAATGTTTAGAATCTTGAATGGATACTTAACAATGCAGGTCGGTCTGTTAATGTATAGGTATAAAGGGCATGTTTGTGAAACGGGCAAACATACAGTGACTAATTATACTAGGAAAGAGTCTACAAGCTCTTGATTCAAAATTAATGGAAGCTAGTTGCCACACTAACGCTTCTGAAAATTGTATGAGACAGTTTATCTGGAGTACCTGCAAACTATTTTAGAAGTAGAAGTACATCAAAAATAAACGAAGCACTTTTTGACTTCATTATACTTTAAGGAAGGTATCCGAAGTGGCTTAGTAGTAGGCAAAACTACACCGAGAACACATTAGAGTTGTAATTTGTTGCCGTTCGATATTCCGTAACATCATTAGTCGCTTAGGCCTGAAAGTACGGGAGAAGTGTGGACGCGCCGGACAAGACATTAGCGGCCCTAATTGCTTTAAGGGTAGAACCGGTGACACGGGTCCCTCTAGTCTATGCAAAAGGCTTTCGAATAACCTAGTAAATTATGAGCAATACTGAAGTGCTTTGAAACGGTCTCAGAAGAACCGCCGTAGATGTTTGTGCAAGAATTGGATTACCTTTGGTATAGAAATCAACCCTTTTCAAATTGTTTAAATCTTGACCACTTTGTTGGTCGGTAACTGCTTTTCGTGTTATTTTTAGCTCGTATGCTGCGTAATTTTCAAAGATTGTTTAATGCGCGTTCACGAAAATAAGGTAGAACAGCAATTTTGCTTTCATTTATAGGATGTAATTAAATTTATTCCAGAAGATATTACAGTTTAACACTGAAATACAAAACTATACAATTATACATTTTAATCGTTTTTATCTAATACATACATTTTTAGATTTGTTCTGAAGTTTAATAAATTCATAATAATAATTATTTGACACATAATAGTTTTTACAATAAAACTCATGTAAACAGATTCATTCCTCTTTCATTTTTTAAAATTATAAACTCGCAACTGCCACACTGAATTAGTATGTCAATTTTTGGTGAGATCTCTGGTAACTCGCCTGATGTAATAGTTATTTGTGTCACTAGGCCAGAAACTGCCTTTTTGCGAGTGTTTAAAACAGTTTCTGGATGTGTGTCACACAAAATTTCTTAGGCCGACAAATATTTAAGATAAATCTTTTGTGTAAATTTTTGACGCTAAAGAATTATTTTTACGGTTGGTATTAGCCGAATTTGTCTTCTAATTTAAATTCAAAAATCAAGTAATTATCTACTATAGATTTTTCATACTTGTTTTTAATTTTTATAAAAAAAATTAATGGAAGATACAAATACATCGTACGTCAATATGGAATCCGTTTTGTTGGCATATTCAAAAACTTGAAGCACCTAATAAAGATTACCTCTTGATAAAAGTATTATGTATCCAAATAAGTGGCTATAACTAAATGTAAATTATCCTAAACTAACTTAACGTAGAAGTGAAACTTAAGTAGGTATCTTAAACTAACTGAACCTACAATATAAATAACTTCGAGTACATATTCAGAAGTTCCAAATCCATGGACTTCCTGCAGAACAAAACGATGACGGCTTATTATAGTTAAAATTTGTTGTCGTAAGAAGGGAGCTGATTAAATCGACAAGGGGACTGAAAAACTAATGTAGTTGCGAAAAATATTATAGCAGATTCTGTAGGTGGTATAATAAAATTAATAATCAATTAGAAAGTTAACGAGCTCTCCCTTACCACAACAAGTTCATTTCCTCTATTGATGTTGAAACTTTTCAATGCTTTTCACAAATATTCATCAAATTTGTTAATGTCTTGTAATCAATTACATAAATATTCACCGTACATTAGTAATACTTTTATTCATTATAATTTATTATTTAATGTATCATCATAGTATGGCAGTCAAAGTGCTCTCCAGATCAGATGGTACCGTAGCGATATTTGTATCTATACATAAATCGTAGAAATTCGGGACTTCGAACTTATCTGTAGCCCAAAATTGAACAGAAATTAAGCAAAATAGAATCTTAGTCCAACAGATACATTGAACTCAGACACCAATCCAAGTTATGTGAAACTCAACACTTCACTAGAATAGACACGTTACTACCTGACAATTGTCGAGTTGATTATGGATTGCTTGTAAACGCACCAGTGTGTTTGACAAGGAAACGAATTCGAGGCAACTATTTCTTATGCAACTTTATTTTAAGATGAACGAATCATTTGTGCTAATTTCGATTTGCAGGTCGGATTTAGATTTAATAAGTTACAGAACTTAAGTGCGTCCAACGCCCAGGTAATAACTATGTTTTAAATAACAGCAGGATTTAATGATAACCTACAATTTTAAAAGTGTATAAATGTACAAATATATTTTCATGTTACCATACAGCAAAACTTCCAACATCTTGGGCCTTGCAATTTGTGATTAAGTGCAAACCTCTGAATTCTTGTTTTTAGTTAATGTTGATCCAAAATCTTACATGAAACTAGGTTTAAATGATGGTTATCAACAATTGTAATTATTATATGACACATTCCAACAGATCGACCTGCCCTCCAGCGTTAACAAACTTTACTAAATTTTTGCAGGCTTAGGCCGGTAATCAACGACTTTCTGGCCGATTTGGACGATTGTAAAGTTAGTGTTTCTGGACGGAGGTCTAAAAATTAAATTTCACCATTTCACAAAAGTTATATATTTGTCTAATTTTTATACAAAAATTTATTAAATTTTTGAGAACTTATGGTGAAAAATAAAAATAAAAACAAATGGCTTATTAAAAAATTTAATAGGGTGTGTACAAAAGTTTCTATAAGATGGCATTTTCTTATTATTCTTTTTATTGAGTACATATTTATGAATTAATTTTGGCATTTAGATGTTTAAATTGATTACAATCTCTTGGTGAAACTGAAATAATATTATCACTGATGGAAGATGGAGATTGTGTAAGAGTATTGTATATTTTAACTATATACACTTATATTTCTGGAACACAAGGGTATTTGTTGATTTTTATTTTTATAGTTTTTAATTCGTTACACATTATCTTTATTTGACCTACTATGATCATTTTATTTTCATACTATTTTGTATGATATTCATACTTTTTGTGCAGAATTCAATTAGAGGTCACAGTTTCCATTACGTAAAACTATATTTTTATTATACTTTCATGAACGTTGTTTTTCTCTTAGTTTCGTTTTATCGGAATTCTTCTTCTTCCAATAATAGCAATCCACCTAATAAACTTCAATGAATTATATTTTTTGTATATTTTCAGTTTCTGTTGTTCCAGTTTAATTACATTCTTCCATATATGGTTCTCTGTTTTACTGTTTCTGTATCTTTTCTATAATATCATATTTAGGGTGGGAGGTCTACATTTTGTACAAAAAAGTGAACCAACATGATGAAAATTAATGAGTAGGAAAGGATAGAGTATTGATTACATGTCATACATAATTGCAGTTTTAGTTAAAGTCCATGACTACAAGGTACTGCATGACTTCAATCTAGGCAGTACAAAAATGTGGCAAATTTTATAATATAAACCAAAAAGATACATTTTTTTCTCTTGGCACGATAATCTTTTAAGAATGGGAATCTGTTAAATCAATGACAAAAATTAAAAAGAGAAATTAAAGATCTATTATTAATGATGTAGTAATTTCATCTTCAGAAATCTACAAAAATTTCTGGGTTGGATGTAAAAAAGAAACCTGCTCCGGATGGTCTTTGACGATTTTTAAATTATTTAAATTCTTCCTCTTCATAAATTTCGTTCAAAACCAAATGTTTCATCCTTAAACAACATGGCTTTACTATTTTGATACATTACTTTAGATTTTGTTAAAGTTTTGAAATAGGTAAGTATAATTACCTGATTGTCAGTTGAGAGTATTTTTCTTCTAATTGTTGGTTTATGGTTTAAAGTTGTTATCCTTCTAGGTGGAGGTAGAGTTAAATATAACTGTTTGAAATTACATATATGGCCGACGTTGAAAAATAGTACATTACACATTTAATGATCAAAGTGAGGAATTGTTCAAAGAGTTAGATATTTTACTCACGATCTTCAGCATGTGAGGACAATGTCCATTTTGTTTCAAATAAAATTTTATCGTTACTTTGTTTTGAATTTTTCATACTAAATCAAGGTGTTAGTTTTGGGTTGAAATTCAGTAAACAAGTAACGAAAAACTGAAAAAATTTTATCTGTTTTTACGCTGTGCCGTTTGAGTGGGGGAAAATGGTTAATAATGATACTAGTGATACTTAATCAGATATTCCAAATACTCCACCAGAAATTACAAAAATACAACTGCAACAACGTTACACCTGCTGGCTGAAAAGTTCCGGACTCGGTACGAAAGAGAATATGATATGTTTGTAAATGGAGGCAATTGAAGAAAACCAAAAGTCTTTCTAAAGCAGTAGTTTTGGCATATATTGAAGAACTGTCAAAATAAAAAAAAGTCATTAACTTTATAGAAGTCATTCACTTTATGGGCTCGATATTCAATTCTAACAAGTTGAAAATGCAAGGCATTGTCGCAACGAACTTCGTATTATCCAAATATGGAAAGAATGGCAAAGTTATAATTAGCGCCAATAGACCGTCATTGCTAACTTTCTATTATCCAAATATGTGCCACACATTGATTTTGGACATATTTGGATTTTGAAATAAACTTAATTTCCCGAGGGCATCGGGTATCTGTGGCCTGATTTTATAGGGGATAGGATATTTCAACTCAGCTATGCCAGAGGAGTCTAAATATATGCCACACATTGATTTTGGACGTATTTGAAATGATTGAAATTTTTCGACGGAATATCGCGGGGCTCGGCGTCCCCGTTGCCCGATTTTAATGCACATCAAAACTTAAGCTTTGGACACCAAGCTGAATCGATTGATGTATCACACAATGATGTCCGACTATTAGAAAGGCCTCGGACGGACGCACACACGGACGCACACACGGACGCACGGACGACAAATCGATTTCATAAACGAACGAAGTTCGTTGAAAACAACGTTATGGATTAGAAGTGAGGTTGACATTAGCAAATACCTCAATCTAAAATATGTTTTATAAAGATACAATCAGTTGGATACCAAGCCAAAAGTCAAAACTCTTCACAAAGGAATATATTTTCCAGTTTTTAAATGCATTACCCGATGAAGAGTATTTATTAATGAAGTGAAATTCACATTGTTTTCTGCAATTTGATTTTAAAACTAGTTTGTTGCTGCAACGAATAAAAAACTTAACCATTGATGATATTGAAGATTTACAATCTCATTTGGTTGTAAATATACGAAAATCGAAGACAGGAAAGGCTCGTGTTCATTGTAGTTTTTGTGTTATTAAGCTTTGAGACCGCTCAATGTATCTCATCGGCGGTTATTTATTAATTTATAATTGCCAAGTATACTATCTGAAAATATCTGATGTTTCCTCCTACACTGGGCATTGCGGGAGAAGAAAATCAGCCACTCTATTAGTAGACGCAGGAGCCGACTCTGAAACACTACGGTAGGTAGTTGGGTGTCGAGGGGGATACCTTGAAACAAAATTTTTGTTGCTACGAAGATTCTTGAAGATAATAAGCTTTCTAAGAGTTCATCCAACATTAATAATTCCAACAGTTCAACAATTTTGACGGGGCTTTTGGTGTCTCAATTAATTGCAATAATTGTCTTAATTTCTATGTTAACAAATACAAAATGTTTGACTTTATTGATTTTTACTTTCCTCACTAGTGATTCAAATGCCCACTTTCTTCTTTAAATTCAGTGATAAAAATGTCACTTTCATAAGCGACGTTGGAAAAATTGTGACAAAATTTTCATATCGATTACGAATTTTTAACTAAATAAATTTCGTTTACGTGGTATTTGATGCCTGGTAGTTAGACAACCAAATTGGTGTCGGAATTCAATAGATACGTTGCGTAGAATTCGTTCTTTAGAATGTCAGTTTCTCTTAATTTGATAGCTGTTGTGGAAATCGACTTCCTTCTGGCTTATAATTCATTATTTGCATTTTCGAAATATTTGTCGTTAGTGGCTTCGACGATTGTACACGTGGTCTTTCTTATTGGTAAAGCTGAAGTACCTTATTTTATTAAATGAAACCTTCGAACTATTTAATTACTTGTAGGTTGATTTTATTTACAAGTTATCTATATAATGTACACTATCAAATGCCGTAAGTGAAGCAAATTTTCTTATCTATGTAAGAGTCATTTTGGTATCATTTTAGAATTTCTACTGAAGGGACCAACCTGTGAATAACTTTCATTCTTTATTTGTACTGCTGGTGTTACCTATCACAACCTTTGTTCTACAAGACAGGAGTTATTGTAATTTTTCCGTACCAGCCAGTAGTCAATCCATCAACTTAATATCTTCCTGCATCCGTATCAATTGGAAATTTATTTGAAGCACTTGTCGTTTCCGCACTTCAAATAAAACAATTTGACACTTAAGTACCTTAGTTTTATTTTAGGTTTTATGCGTATAGTTTTGAAACTCCCATGATTGTACTTGCATGCGTTTTTAAAACCCATCAGTTTAATTCCTTAGTAATTGATAATTAGCGCTTTTTGGGATTGCGAGGTCTCTTGGAACAAAACGGTTTAACTTATGTTTGTGCTCATATTTCGGTATTACTACAGAATATATAATATGCTACGCTTCAGAAGCGAAAGTTCCACTTATCCGCGTGATCAAAAATTTAATACTATAGTAGCCATTGCTTGATGGTTAACTTGTCAACCTGTAACTGTATAACTTATATGTCAAAAAAGGGTTATTTTCAAAATTCTGTGTAAAATTTTGTATTGTAAATGCTTGTATTTAACCTACTGCAAGTAGTAAGTATTATTCTGTGACAAAATGAAATGTAAGTTGTGTAACCTACAAGATATTATTCAAATCATTTAAAATTACCGCTTAAAACAACCGAAACTATGGCGTCAAGGTTACTCAAATTTAACCTCAAAACATCAAAAAAGCCGCGAGGAGTTTCGCTTCTGAGCGAAGCGCATTCTTTATTCTGTGGTGTTAGTTTAAATTACTTTCACGGTTTAGTAGCTATAATTACAGAAGTCAACGTAACTTGTTTGGAATTAAATTAATATTAGAATAATTACGGTACTTACTATCGAAACGTCAATTCGTTATTCGACGTTGGCCGTAGTACTTTCTTCGTGTTGGGGAAAACCGCAATAGTGCTGTCAGATAATTTTAGAGTCAATTTATATGTGATACGATCTGTTATTGTTAGTTGCTTAAATGTATGTGTGTTGCCTGTGACATAAGTGGTAAAACAAGCTCTATATCGTTAAATTATACGTTTGTATCTACAACTGTAGGGTGGCGCCTCTTCGTTTTGAACCATCTTTTCTATATATCACTATTATATCGCTTAAAATCGCTCATGGTCCTTCACCGATAGTAGCTATCGGGTGGTGCTTCGAAACGACTACAAATTTCTTTTAAAATAAATTTTCGACAATAACAAAGTGTTACAAAATGAAATTTGCAACATATCTTGCGTCGCATTTATTCTTGTCCGTGTAAAGATTATTTTTTGAGTTTTTTTAAAGATATCTGGTCAATCAGAAAAAAACTATTGATTACAACACGGGTAAAATGCAAAAATATGTGCCACGGCTGCCGATCCCTCGGGCTTCGCTCTCGTGATATAACAAGCAACCTGCGGAAATATTTTATTCATATATCTCTATTTGTAATAATAGCTATATTTCATTTATTTTACCTTTTAAGGTAAATTCAAATATACAATCCAACATACGGGTGTTCATTTAAAGTAAAACCCTGTATAAATATTTTTTTTAAGATCTTTTAAATTGTTTGAATTGATGTTAAATTAGGTCAATACATGTAGCATATAATAAGTATAGATCTGGTCATTATTAAAAAAATGTAATAATGTAACCTTGCAACCAACGCCACTGTCTCTTAAAAGGTAAGATGTTATTGGTTCAACAAAAATAAGTCAACAAAAAACTGTAATTCGAACACGTGTTTCAATAGTTATTATATATAACCAATTACGTTAGAAGTCTAAACAAAAAAATTACTTAATTACTTACTTACAACACAAAATTAAATAAATAATTATTGCGGACTTAAAATTTTTGAATTTTTCGACTAAATTTTAATTTATTTGTAAATACTATATCAAAATTTCTAAGGATATAGATACAAATAAAAAAAATATTCTTGTAAACACATGCGAAATACATCAATTTGTAAACATTTTGTTAAAAACTGTTAATGTTGTTAAAGTAAGTTTGAAAATGTTTATTAAAACTAATGGGTATTATAGAGCTTTTTTCGTGGTTTATTAAGCATAAAATAAAATAACAAAACTAAATGCGAGAATATTTTAACAAAACTAACAACGTTAATACAACCAAGCTTTGCAAATGCGTTTATTACAAAGTTTTTGCTAAAAACTCCAAAATAAATTTAAACTTAATTAAAAGCGACCAGGCATTTGAAAATTCAAAGTTCTGTATTAATAATTTCCAAAGTTCCAAGTTAGGGACATTTGACTGTCCTTGAATTCCCACATAAGATGTACTAACTTTATGTATAGGTCTCTTGACTACACATTTCAATACGGCACATTATGAGGAGATGGCATTAACTCTTTGTTGTTGTAAACTTAGGCCGTTGGTCACTCGAAGAGCTGTTTGTGTCGACCCAACGCTAATGGTTCTGCCGCGTCCGCAAAGTGATCGCATGTGGTTTCATTTTAGTCGTGTAAAATTCAAGCACAAAGGCTATCTCCGTCCTCATCTTGCAATTTCAATATTTTATGTTAAAGTTAGAGGAGAATATGAAACCGGGGTTAGTTTACAGAAGTGAGAAGCGGTATCAACCAAGTAGCATAGTTTTGTACCTCCAGCCTAAGTTGTGCGAACCTCTTAAGATAATGGCTGTATTATAGCTTGGCCTCCGCCTTGTTGTGGCTACTACCCGCACCTGTGTCATATTGGATTGCGATTATGATTAAATTGTTTATTATTTAATAGTTCCGGCCCTGTTTCATAATGCATTGCTTTTGAATTACACCACAGAGATTAGCCATTACCAATTAGTTTAAACTCCTTACAGATTCCTTACACACCCTTAATATACTGCTTTACCTAAGTTTATTATAATCAAACGAAACAATTATGCTTTTGTTTTCCAAAATAGAGATTCGATGTAAAATGTACGGTATTGAGATAACGAAATCAGTATTCTAGTTTTACGTGAACTAAAGACGACAGGAGGAATTATGTGGTAGATTAAACATAATGCGAATAATTCGCTTTCGCTGATGAATATTCTATCAGTCTGCTAACACAACAGTCCATATGAAAGCACAAATTGTAGAATTAGATAACGTGATCCTATCTGTTATTATTTTTTGTTGTAGTCGAAGGTGTTTGTCATTTAAATTGTATAAGGAATAATTTTTGTGGTTGGGAAGAGTAAGCAACACTGTTGATTTTGTTTTATATTTTTGAAATCGATATTTAAGTTTTTGATTAAACGTAATTAATTAATCGAATATCGTAATAGACATTTTTCTATTTCGCGTCGTTTACAAAGCTATAATCGCACTCAAAGCGGTGGGTTAATAGAAATTCGAGTGCGTTTATAGCGCTGGTGTACTTATATCTTTAATGTTGGTAACACTAACACTGAATGTCAGAAATCTACGTACAGTTTACCTAACCTTGATTTTTTCTTGTTCGATTATTTATTAATAAATACAAGTAAACAAACAAAACGATTTACTTTAATAATGTGACGAAAATGTACAATTATTATAAATATTAATAGTTACATTGGAGTTTTGCTGAGGATTAATGTTAACACCGGCACCAGGTAAAAGATTATGGGTCGATACGATATTGTGCTGAGAATTATTTATATTAGGAGCTGTGTGACAGTCGCTGGAAGCAGAGGAACATCCGGGCAAGTTAATATTGGTGGGCTCCGATGAAAGCATTTGAGAAACTTGAAGTTTGTTTTTCAAAGACGCGTCAATATAACTTTCTGCAACGGCAGAGGATTTCCATCCCCGTGACGCTTAATTGTTAGTAAATCACACCCCCCGATCTGCCAAGTGTGTGGCACTGGTTCTCCTAAAACAGTGCCCACTGAAAAGTTCAGGGTTTGGCAATTTCAAGTATTTGGCAATATCCTTTGAAACTCTTCCCATGATGTTAATCCCAATTGGGCTGTTCACACATTTACAATTTCGGTAAGTTAAGAAGAATCGCTTATGCGTTGCTGTTGAGGGTCGTAGTCGTTGAGGGTCGTAGTCGTAAATTAGCATATTTTTTTATTAAATCGATTCAACTCGGATTGGTTATGGCAAAGACTCTTGGCGCGTTATTTTTCGTTTTAGGGACAGAAACCATTATTGAATCAACTTTATATTCAATGTCGTCTAAACTCATGCTGGTTAGTTCTCGCGCCTTAAAGCGCCACAGTACCCCATTATTAAGATGATCTGAAATTAACGCTACCTATTCGAAATGAAGCTGTAAATATATATGATACCTACTTTCATTGCCAAGTATGTTTGATCATTCGCTTCCTTGATAAATTTGCTAATATCTTCTTCTTCCAGGATTTTGCTTTTTTTTGAGCGTAACCTTCAGAAGAAGGTTTTAAAAAAGCTTGCAACTTACTGTATTTCGAAATATCAATATTTTTGTTTATGCTTAAACAAGATCTAAGCATAGAATAAATTGTCCACATTGTCGAAGGCTTGTAGTTTTTCTTTGTAGCTCAAAGTAAGCTAATAAAACGTTCTTCGAACATACTTGTATTTTATTGGCAACACACCATTCGTCAAAAATTTTATATTGTTTTTCGTGTTTTAGCCTAGACTTACTAGGCAGTAAGTTGCCAACAGTATTGCCAGCAATTTCTCGTATTTCTGGAGGAGTACACGGAATGCTATCATCAGAACTCATTTTTAATAAATTTAATTATATTAAATTTTCGAATTCAAAAATCGTAGCTAGCTACTGCCAACTGCCACAAAAGTCCCTAAATATCTCAATTGTAAGTTTTCCATTAAAATGGGTTGAGAAAGGGGCAAAGTAGAAAAAATTCTAATTATATTTTAATATTTTATTAATGCTTTTATAGGAAACCATTTAAGTCTATTTGATAACATTGTTTTGATACTGTACTACACGCAATAAACACAAATGCATTCGAAGTTGCGAATTCTGCTGATGAATGGATGATTTAATGGAAACTTATATCCTAAGTCTGTTTCAACACCACATATGTTTTATTTCCAGTGATCACGGTAAACCGAACAAACAAATTATCAATGTATTACATGGTACTACCTATGAACAAACTCCTATATGTTTTTACTGGATTCTGAAATCATAGAAATCGTAATCAAATTAAGTACAATGGAAAGTTGCCAACTCCTTTCTTATGATTTTAATAAATACAATATGAGAAATTCTTTTGAAACAACCATAACATTTCTTGTTTATTGCGATTAGAGTTGCCAGGCATTTCGATTAATTGGGATTCTCACCGATTTTTAAGCCTCAAGATAAAATGTCACATTAGACTCTCAGGATATCAAAAATTTAAGTTTTCGAAATTTTTGTTGTGGATGCCTGTAATTTTAATAGATTTCTGGTCCACCATACATAGCAGAAACCAAAAAAATTAATTTACAATATTTTAATTGATGTTTAATGTTGTTTTTATAATGTCTGCGTTTTTGTTTTGGCTATTGTTGTTCGATTTAATAAAAATTAATGTTCATATTTGTTGATTTTACTTTATATTATACTATAAATTAGTAGAAACTATATGGAAGACGAAGTGAGTCAAATCCCGAGGAAAACAACCTTGTAAGGGTGGGATGCTTTTATTTCACTTGAATGAACTTATGGCAACCCAATTATAAGAAATGCTTAGGTGTTTAAACGCATTATCGTTAATTTCTGGTGGAATTTTAAATACTGTATAAATTTACATTCAAAGTTCCATAATCTGACAGTTTGTATTGCCAACCTCAAAATTAAAAAATATCGACATGAATTTTTATTTCAAAAATATATTTTATTTATTTTGTAAAAGAGGCGCAAAATAGAAAAAATATTGTATGATACTCGTTTATAAGGCATTTTGTCCCACTTACTCCTTTAAACCCGTGCGTCCACCAAAATGCTTCTTATAAAACTCGTATCATAATATACTATTATCTTACTTATGTACGATGAAAACCATCTCTCTGACTAGGTAAAGATAGTACGTATATCACCTGGTACTGGTACCTGTTTCCAATTCAATAGGTTTGGAGGGATTGTTGTTTAGCGGTTTTTATTTTTACTCCAATACCCCATATTTTCGCTATTCTCGACGAACAAGTGGTATTAGGTGTCATGTCACATTTTAAAAGTGATTTCATAATCTGAAATTATTTTATTTAACTTTGAAATTCAATGGTGATAATTTCAAAAAATATATATTTTTAATTATACATAGTGCGGCAGCATAACTTCCTTTTTTCAAAACTTAATAAAACATATTGTATGAATCAGAAAACTTTTATTTTCTTTTACAGTATAGGCGCATATGTAAGTTTTGTTTTCATAGTTTTGAAGATCATATCAGGTAGGTGACATTCTTCATTTTCCATACACTGAGTAAACCGATGTCTGGCGTTTGTCGTAACTCTTGCCAGCATATCAGGCGTTACGTTGGCAATCTCTTCCTGGATGTTGGTCTTCAAATCTTGTATGGTCTTTGGACGGTTCACATAAACACGGGATTTTAAAAAAACCCATTGAAAAAAATCGCAAGGGATTAAATCGGGAGAGCTGTCACTTCAAATCGCTCCTAATTGAGATGACGCGCTCCGGTGGTGTTAGTGGTTGTTGAAGCGGTCGTTGCGTTTCATCTTGACGGGTTTTCCTCGGGCGATGGCGTTGATGAAACGTCTTTGTTTGTGGTCCATCAGCCCAAGCTGATGTGCGTTACATCAATGGATAAGGTGAAGGACGGTGCCGATGATGTCCATGGCGGACGCAGCAATGGCACATGTTGTGTTGACGAGTGTCGTCATGGCAGGCTTGATGTGACGGGTGTGTTGTCGGGCGGCGGTTGGAGCGGCAGCGAGCGTAGCAGGCCCAGTGGAGGTTGTTTTCCCGTTCATGTCGTAGCGTAGGTATAAAAAAACTTTGCAATTATACTTGATGTTGTTGCCGTGTTGCTCCTCGTTGAATGTTTGTCCTTCTCTGATTTAATCACGTCGGAGGTCACCACTGTGGTGTTTAGAGTGTATTACTCTAAACACATGTTTGGAATCAGAGAAAAGGTTGCGTTTGAGTTGAATTCAACAGCGTTTATCATTGTACATAGCGTAGTCAAGCTATACTAATTTTAATGATGAATGGAAATGTTGTTGTCAGCACGTAGTAATCGGCGTACTACGTGCTATGCGATGTCACCTGATATTCCGGTGTAATTGGGAGGTTTCAGGTATTTTGCGAATTGATAGGAAAACCGTGGTCAGGACCCTTGGCCCGATTTTTGAGACAAATTCAATTGTCTAAATATTACATTGGATAATAAAATACTAGATTTGGATACGAAAGCTGTCACATCTGCCTATTATCTGTCGAACACCGAAGACTTCCTATTTATACAAGCTAAGTTAATTCGTGTGTCGTACGGAAGGCGGTGGCCCGGAATGGATTACATCGTATTGATGGCGAACTGGACTGTGTGTTGGCTGACGAATTCGTGAACCGAACTGAACTGATGAGACGAACTGTTGAACCGTACCTCTTTGCCGAACTGAATTGTGTTGTTGTACCTATACTCAGTATACTATTGGCGCGGAGTAATAAACCTGTCAGAATTATCGAATCTCCCGTATTGCATTGGCGTAGGTACCTAATACATTTGGAAAATCATATTTTAGTAGGTAAATATATTATAATAGTAAAATCTACCTTGATATGAATTATTATGTGGTTATATGTTATTTATTTTATTTGTATAGTAGATCACATTACAAATTTTACTTCTTACGTATTATATACCATTATTTTTGTATCTTGGTATAATACCCACATCTACGGCTATGATTCTCGTTTCGTCAGTACCTGGGCTGATGGCAACGTGTTTATACAGATTAAACTATTGTTCTCAGACCCTAGATGGGTCGATATGCTGCAAGAGTGGCACAATGATCGTATTTTGTTAGAATTTATTGGTTTTTACTTAACCGTAGAAGTACCGCTTTCACAAGAAAATAAAGAATTATTTCAAGCAATTATGATTTATTACTCCGCGCCAATAGTATACAGACTATACTTCGTTTTATACATGCGAAGTAAGTTAGTGTGTTTAATAGGCAAGGCCGTTAAGCAAACTGAGTTTGCATTTTCTTACTTGCAATTGTTTGTTATTGTTTCCGCGTTTACTACATACGTAATACGCGGATGTAGAATTGGTTAGAATGGGGTTGCGATGTCAACCCCACAAAACAAATGTAAGTAATTGTAAGTGTATGATTTCTTGTAAACATACCCTATTGAATGTAAAACAAATCCATACTTTTTGAAAATTGAAGAAAAATAAAATTGTGGAATTATTTATATTGGGTATGTGATACCCTACCACACAGGTTCTTTATAAAAATTCTACCACACTGGCGACAGCTTAATTGTAAAACAAAACGGATTGTGGAAAGGAAGGACAACAAAAGATAATGTATTCACGCTAAACAATTAAGTGAAAAAACAAAAGAAAAAACCGACAGACCTATTATGCTTTTGTAGATCTAACAAAAACGTTTGACTATATAAACGACGGTTCCCGCAACATCACATCAAGTTTATTGTGTATTATTGCTGTGGCTTCTTTGGTGGCACGGCTAACCGAGTTCCTAGGTGGTGTGTTGAAAAGATTTTGCACGTGCACTGCCGACTCACTCGGTCGTTATTGACGCATTTCGAACCCTCCGGTTTCGAGATAATTGGCGATACTCAAATTAACTAATGGTCCTGATTCTAATCACACATCTTCTGAGCGCCTGGTGTTTAGCGGGAACTTGTTGGCTGAGGTTGTCGGGACTGCATGACGGCTCATTGACCTTGAACCCATAACTCTTATCACATAGATTTCAGTTGTTGTTGAGGGACTCTGTTTTAGATGGGCGCTCTGTGTCGCCGGGTCAAGCTGCTCTGGGCGCTGGAGTTTGCACGAGCGACAGCTAATACGTGGGCCGTATGGTCTAAATAACTAGGACAAGAAAATCGTAAATCAAAGCCTGTTTCAGCCATCGATGTTCTTGAAGTGTGCGCCGTTGCGCCATCTTGTTGGAAATGCCACCTAAGTCCAACTCATCTAGCCGTGGGAAAAAAATTCCTGTAGCATGTGTACATACCGGTTCAAATTCACTGTAACTGTGACATCATTTTCCTCAAAGAACCACGGACCAATAATTCCAGCTGAGGAAATTGCACACCACACTGCGACTTTAGGTGAATGCAAGGGCCTTTGATGCAGTTCTCGAGGATTGGTGTCAGCTCAGTAGCCCATGTTTTGTTTGTTGACGGTTCCACACAAATGAAAATGGGCTCCGTCACTAAAAAAACAATAGCGTCTATTAATATTTAATAGCAGATAGCAATTAGTTATTTAAATAATTGTCGATGTGCTTAGATTTTTATTTATTTAAATTTTCCACAACTCTCACGAAACAGCACAATACAATCTCATATTATTTTTACAACGTTGTCACGTCCGCGCACACACTCTCGAAGTTTCACGATCATAGAATTCTCGTGCTTTACATTTGAATTTAATAGCGTCCTCAGGAACGCCGTCGAGAAGACCCTGCGTTTCTCCGACAATTGAAGACACGTTCAGAAGACACAATGGAAATGAAGATCTTTATGAAGAATTCTCCTCACAGATCGATCTGATAGTCCAAGGCAGGCGCATGTTGGCGCGCAGAACGCCGTGGTGATCGCAACACTGAAGCTCTCACTGCCTCAATGTTCTCAGGTGTTCTAATAGGCCGAGGGATTCCAGTTCTTTGTTTTGTTGCACTTCCAGTTTGTCTAAACCTAGTGACTCACGCAACACTTAATTTCCGGTCCGAAACAGCGGCCAACGGGGCTAAATTAAAGTGATTTCGAAAGACGCGCTGGATTGCAATCACAGAATATCCGCTCGAAATGTAGGCTTCAACGGCAAAAGCACGCTCCACAGCGTTCCAACGCATGATGGCGACTACACTGTGTCAGGAAAAAAACTTTAAAGTACTACCTCTCGAACAAGACCATTAGCGCTCCGCTACGACAACAACCGACTGAACAGCGGGCATTTAAAAAAAAAGAAAGTATGTTGCGGCACCCTGTAGTTGTTCCCCAAGGAGGAGCGGGCCTTCTTTAGAGAAGTTTTGAAAGTGATGCTGCAGTGCAAAAAACACCTGGTCCTTTATTCAGTGTCGATGTTTCGACCGAAGAAGGTCGGTCTTTATCAAGACATCTAAAAAATTTTGTGATAGTTAAACACTCTCATAAAGCAAAAACATCTTTGGTCCAAACAATTCATTGTTGTGTTGAATGTATAACTGTCGAGTATATTTGTTATTAATTGTTATATATAAAATTTTAACGTCGATAATTAAAAATTATGCACAATGCGGCTGGACAGGGAGACACCCGGATATATAGTGGAGGAAGAAATGAAGATTGAGATTGAGAAAATAAGAGTGCAGACGGGAAAGATAGCCATGAGATATCAAGAAAGAATAAGAAAATGTAGACAAAACGAAATCTTAACTGAGTGCTGGAAGGAAGTAAGGAATCAAAAGATAAAACACGGAGAGGATGAGAGAAGACAGTACTACGAAAGGGGAGGATATGCGAGAGAATAAGTAAAAATAATAAGAGAAGAATGAAGGAGTATAGAGAGGAGAGAGACACAGATACAAGAAAGAAGAACAAAAATAAGAGAAAGCCGATACAACGAAAAATATATTAGTCTAGTTACAGAAGAATTACCAAGATATATTTTAGAAGGAAAAAAAATAATAGCAAGGTTTAGGTGTGGTAACGAGGAGAACGAAAACAAATATTAGATAGAAGATGACAAGAGGCGATGTAGGTTGTGGAGAAAATATAATGCATCTAAGAGAAGAATGTGGGGAATTAAGGGAAGAAGAAAGAGAAGATAAGGTATTATTGGGGAGGGAGGAGAAGGGGTGAATTAGATGAAGCCAGTGATTGGAAACAGACAGAAAAATTAAAGTAATTTTATAGAGAAAGAAAACAAATATTGAATAGAAGATGACAAGAGGCGATGTAGGTTGTTGTGGAGAGAGGTGGGAAAATATAATGCATCTAATAGAAGAATTAGGGGAATTAAGGGAAGAAGAAAGGGAAGATAAAGTATTATTGGGGCAGGAGGAGAAGGGGTGAATTAGATGAAGGCAGTGATTGGAAAAGACAGAAAAATTAAAGTAATTTTATAGAGAACGAAACAAATAATGGATAGAAGATGACAAGAGGCGATGTAGGTTGTGGGAGAGTGGGAAAATAGAATGCATCTAAGAGAAGAGTGTGGGGAATTAATGGATGAAGAACGGGAAGATAAGGTATTATTGAGGGAGGGAAGGGAAGGGGTGAATTGGATAAAGGCAGTGATTGGAAAGAGAGAAAAATTAAAGTAATTTGAGTGAGTGAAATAATAGGGGAATAAGTGTGACATTTTTTTAAATCTTGTTTATGTTTGTCAAGTTTATTGGATTTTTGTGAAACCGAGTCATTTTGTTTTGTATAAAAACAAAAAATAATAAATACATACATACATACAATTAAATTTTATCAATTTTTATGTATTTATGTTTGGACCAAAGATGTTTCTGCTTTATGAGAGTGTTTAATTATCACCAAATTTTTTAGATGTCTTGATAAAGACCGACCTTCGTTGGCCGAATCGTCGACACTGAATAAAAGACAAGATGTTTTTTGCATTCCAGCATCACTTTCTAAACTCCTATAAAGAAGACCAACCTCTGCTTGGGGAACAACTAAAATTAAAAAAATATATAGTGTGTCCAAATTAAGAGACGTACCATTGGTCTCTCGGTTATTTACTAGAAATACAGCAACAATTAAATGGAAATGTTTTGCAGAATTCAATCGTAGCATCAAGTCTGATTTCATATTAGTTCTTACATTTATCAATTTTAAAGAAATTCAATTTCAATTTTCCCCTGATAACATGGATACTCAGGATTGTAATTTCTATTTCATTAATTTCTTCATTTTTAGTGATACCCTACAAATAAAAATCAAGTGACGAAGAACAGGTAATCTCTCAGGCCATTGCACTAATCCATTATTTAAAATCAATCTCATTAAAGTTTTCCTTCAACAATTGTTGCCCTTCATGAGTGTTGTATGGAGGGGAAACATCCTTCTTAAACCTAATGTTTGCATGTTGTCAAATTTAATTTATCTCCAGCAGACATTATCTTGTTTATTAGTAAATATGTGCCGCTTTTGCACTGGACACTTACCGGCTAACTGCTGCGGCGGGTTCATTAACGCTCCTGAATTGGTTTTTGGTACAAGGTTAAGTTTACAAACTCTGATCAAATAAACATTAACTTTAACTTTATTATTGGGGACCAACTATGATATAAAACAAATTATAAATTACGTAAATTAACCCTAAAAAATAGTTAACGATTAGTGTTGAGGCCATGTGATAAATCTCCGGCTGCTTTGTTGAAGTCGGTTGCTATCAGCTCTACAATTAAACGAATTCGATAGAGGGAATTGATCAAAAGATTGCATTAAAAATCCGCAACGTCACAAAAACCCTTGGTACACAAAACGAAGAAAACGAATTATAAAAAAAGCAGCTCTGAGCTACTTTTTCCGAATACAAATACAAAATACCATACAAGTATACGATTAATACTGGGGTTGCCCTAAAATATAATTATTAATAACAACTATATTATTTTGAAATTTAAAAGCTTCGCTATAGCACAACTTCAACCTTTGAAGGCATGGGTGAGATACCAAAATTTCTTTCCCATTAAAGATGCCAATCGATAAATGATAACAATATAAAATATTATTTGTACAAAAGCATAATGGGTTGCCTATGTTAAAGTAGCAATTGGATTGCTAGACTATCTCTTTCCAAAATAGTAAGATGTTGTTTCTTTGTTGAACATTTTGGAATAGGAGGACAATAACCTAAGTCTGGTTCTAATACTACACTACTAGTTACCGAAAAGTTTGATCTAATTTTTTTATTTCGTACTCGAGTTTCCTCAAGTTCGCGACAGTATTCGATTAAGACGTTGATAGTCGGAATTTAAATTAAGGCCAAATGACTAGAAAAATTTATTTAAATCGACCTTGAAATCGTATTTTAATGATAAAATGTGGATTTTGATAGACCAATGTTGATAGTATTACGTCAATAATATTCCACAATTGAAACATCTTGTTTCCTCTGTCCACAATACTGTTCTAGGAAAATAAAGAACATCTCCACATTTTTCAATATACATACCACCTGCTAAACTCCAATCAGTTGTAAATTTTACAAGAATAATACTTGCTTTTCTGTAAGATCTTATATGAACAGTGGATTTTGATATCCTTGTTTCTCATGTAATTCGGCAAAATGTTGAGTTTTAACAACTTTTTTTAAATGAAATGTAGACATTCTTTAGATCTTTTTGCTCCGAAATGAGTAAGGAAAAGTGGAATTTTAATAGATGTTACAATATTATTACTAATTATTACAATAGTTTTAAAAATTGCGTTACTTAGTTGTAGTAAAGGTGTTATATAAATCCGTGAAAATTAATTCCATTATCCTCGCGAATTAAACCTTTTTCGAGCACTAATTTCTTCTGTGTTGTTTTGCTTTGTTCCACTCGGAATGTGGATCTGTCATAACAGCGATGCCACTAACACTAAGAAGTATTATGACAAAAAGAAATGGTCAACTGTTTGTTCGTCTTTTGTACGGGCCCTATCTCGAAAAGTAATTGTTGGAAGACTTTGGGTAAAGAAATTTATTACTAAAGTAGCAAAGAGAAAATTCTGGAAATTATTTAATTTTCTAGAATTGATGCCAGGGGGCGTAAACGCATTCTTAAATTTTATTTTCCGTATTTCCAATATTACAGAAAGCTAAAATGAACCCCGTTTTAAAGCTGAGATAAATTTGCTTCTTTTTATTAAATGCTTTCTGCTCTACCTCTTAATGGAAAGTAGTGGAGGGTGTTCGAATATTTTTGCAAATAAATGTGACTAACTTTAAAACGGCTAAACGGATTTTGTCAAACTAGGAGTCATTAAAAGAACTTTTCTTAGGCTATCAACGCTGCGAATTAATTTAGATTCTTTGTGTCGTCGCTTGAGGGCGTTTTGCGAAAACACTACAAATAAAATATATTTTATCAAAAAATTAAATACAATTATTATTCCAACAAAATTTAGCCAAAGAAGAATCTAACACACTAGTCAAGACCGCATTTTAATATCTCTTTCCTAACAAAGAAAAATAAATTAAAATTTAAAATAATATCGCATATTAGTGAATATTTTTAGTATACCTGCTATTATTAAATCGTTGGTTTAAATGCAAGCCATTTTACTATTTAATTTTGAATATTACAATTATAAAAATTAATGTTAATTAAAGAAACGAGTTTTTAGAATAAATTTTAAATTAAATTTAAGGTTACTTAGTACTTATAGTTTATTTTTTGTCTCTCATTAATGATTAATGAATTTCTTTTAAAAGCCCCTTTTTACAAAAAAAAGGTGTTGCGCCAAACAAAGGATGGAAAAACTCAAGAATGTTGTAATTGGCACCAAAACGAACATTTTGGTCGCTAAGCTCTAACCGATATTTTCGCTAAAAATTTTACTTGACTATACTAACATTGTAATACTTCAGAAATGCACCACTACTACAGCGCCAAATTAAAATTAAGTAGACGTATTTTCCTGTAGAAAAATTTAGTTGTGTTTACTAAGGCAGCATAATAATTAAATGAATTATATTATGTGTAATATGAATATCAACTGTAAAATAAAAATTTGTTAAACTTAATTTTCGGAATAATATTTTACTCTTTCAAAGGAATTTCATAGATATTATTTAAATTAAAATAGTTATTATATCACATTTAATAAAGTAATACAATAAGAGTATACACGAGAAATGTAATTCATGAAAAAATATAATTAACATTAAAAATTGGACAGAAGGTTTGAATACAATAATAAAACCTATACAAAGTAGTAAGTAGAATATAATTAGAATTGTTAAAAAAGTTTTGTTATATTTTAATTATGGAAGTATTCATTTGCAAACATTTTAAGTTTCATCAAACTTTAGTACAAGTAGTTAACTTTTCATTATATACTTTCATTTACTTAAGGTTTATGTTGATATAAAAAATATTTCTAGGTAATTTTACGTTTTATGGACTGCGTGCATGATATGACGTGTCGTTGTATTTATTTATATTCTGTTCTGTTTAAAATGATATGGACATAAGTCGGAATGGATAGTATACATTATCTTTCTAGAAATAAAAATTATGGCTGTACATATATTTGGATTGAAGCATTTTCATTTTAAAATCCATATTGGTTTTGTACATAATAATAATAATATACTGAATTATTAAGTTGCCTTAATAAACACTACTGAATTTTTCTGCAAAAAAACTGGTCCATATAATTTTAATTTGGCACTGTAGTAGTGGTGGATTTCTACAAATTATGTACATGAATTTTCCTGCAGAAAGATTCATAGTGCAAATAGTAAAATGACTTGCCATAGATTTAGCCAAATATGAACCTATACAAATTTACTGTTGAAATACCGACTTTACATTTAAAATGTGAATAAGAATTGAATCGGTGTGTGAAAGAACCAAGTCCAAACATCAGGTTTTGAGAAAAACGCAAAAAACATTTTTGTTTGACATTTTGATTTACAGACAACTTGTAGCCTTTAAAATTAAAAGCACTTTTACAAATCACAGAGCAAATAATATGTTTCTGGACAAAGTATCGTTAAAAAAACAGAAAAAAACTTGAACTTATTAGGTTATTCCACTCAATGAAGATAAAAGTAAAATTATTAAACTTTTTGTTAAATAATGATATTTTTATACAAACATAGGTATGCTCTGCACTTTTCGTGGACTGTTGTTTTGTAAAAAATTTCACCCACAGAATCACAATGTCCAGAACTTCGGTTCTTCCACTCATCGCGATCACAATGTGTCTATTAAACTATTACGGAAGCTTTAACTTACTTTGTTTTTTTTTGCTTAGATAGATCGCCGCATTTTAAACATTTTGGCTATTTCAGTTTAAAATGTCTGATTTTGGGCTTATTCAGTTCTTTTACTCACCGATTCAATTAATATTCATTCAATGTGATTGCATTGAACAAGATGGGTACCATTTCGAACATTTGGACCCACACATTAATTGTTATTAGAAACTTTTGTAATAAATTGGTTTATTTTAAGACCACAACTTCGTTTTATTTGTGTTATTGTTATAACCCGTTGCTTTTAAACAACGACGAATGCAAATGTTTAATGCTTAATTAATTAATTATTATTGACATTTTAAATGTAATGTTAGTATTCTGACATGTGTTTTTTACAAAGTTAACAACATTTAGAATTTATTCTTAACAGTTGACACCTAGTAATTATATTACTTTCCCAGTTAGTTGTTGGGCCTTCTTTTAGGAGTTAGAGTTTAGAAATGGGTCATGAATCTATAACCAATGGTTTACTATTCGAACAACTAACAATAAATAGAAAAATTAAAATTTTATTATCTTCATTATCTTCAAATGCCTCGATAATGACCGGAGTATTCCAGTCGAAACGTTGGCAAGAAAAGACCATTGTTATAGATTGATGACCCATCTCTAAACCCAACTCTTAAAGGAAGACCTAATAACTAACTGGGAAGCCACCACTAATTTAGAATTTACTAATAGCAGGTACACTGAAATAATTCACAAAGATATATGCGAGATTATTTCGAGCTTTAACTTTTGTTACTCATAATTTAGGTTAGGAAAGAGATATCGAAATGCGGTTTTTATTAGTGGTTAAACCATTGTTTAACTATCTTTTGTTAAAGAAAAAGTGATGTCGTTGTATTTAATATTGTTTATTATTTTTAGAGTTGTTACAAAACGCCCTCTAGTAGCGATACAAGCAATCTAAATCAATCCAATTAAGGCAGCATTTATTTCCGAAAGTGTTCAATCCCCCTTCACCACTTTTTCTTAAGGAACAGAGCAAAAAATATCTACAAAAAAGCACATTCATCTCAGCTTTAAGGCAGTAGTGTTTATTTTAGAAATCTGTAATATAAAAATATTTCTCAAAAACAATATTTAAAATTCAAGACTGTGATTGCGCCCCTTGGCGGTCATTCTAGAAACTAAAAAATTATTTCTAGCACATTTTACCTTTACCTTTAGAATTACTTTTTGACATAATCCGCGTGCCCTTCTTAATTGGCCACCTGGTACATACAGCGTAAATCACCACCAACGGGAAGGAGATTTATAGCAAAATGGTAAAAGTTTTACAAATATTATCTTTAGTGGCTTGCAGGTTGATAAATTTTATATTTTAAAATTTATTTGAATTATATAGCATGCCCTAAAAAAGTGTGGCGCATTAAAGTTACATTTTTGTTAAGGGACACCCTGTATTTTATAGCGTTTCTTAATTGCCCGTAAAATATAAGGTATACTATCATAAAGGTTTCCTATAGCTAAACACTCTGTTGTTCTGAGTAATGTTTTTAATTTTTCTTAAAATATTGAGTATTAAAAAAATTCATATCTTCTAATCCAACAAATCATAACAAATTTACTCTTACTACTAAATAGTTGGATATTTGATGAATGTATTCCATGATTAAATATTAAACACATCTTTACACGGTGTCAGAATTTACAATATGTAATATGAGCCTTATTTTAAATGGAATACCCTGTATTTTATTGTAGATAAATCAATAAGTAAATAAAGGATATACTGGATCTTTCATAACTGTCCCGGGTGACAAAACAACTTTGTGTAGCTTTGTCTTGAATATCAAAGTCTTATGTTGTGTCGTTCTAGACACAACTAACCGTTTTTAGATTTGAACGAATAAGAAAGGAAATTGCATTAATGATAGAAATCAACTAAGGTTGAAACCCTGGTTACGATTGATACTGTTGGAATGTCGATTTGACAATCAACAAAAATGTCAAAACCTGTCTCGTGACTACAGTAGCGAAGTTTTACACAGCCACGACCGATTTAGAAATCATGTCTTGCGGATATAAATTTTACAATTCTATTTTTCGACAATTCTTCTTTGATTGTCAAATCTTCATTCGTAACTGCAGCTTAGAACTTTTATCTATGTAGATTCTCATGATTAACCCCACTACTGGTCATCCATAACCTTTTCCAAGTTCTAATCCATTAGCCATGAACTTAAGAATCCTGTTGTTTCTTGCCGTAACCTGAGTGATGGCCCAGGTATCTTTCTTTTGCCAAAGTATCGTAAAGGATTTGATCTGCAAAAATAATTGAATATTAGTTATAGTAGTCGTAAGGGGGAGAGAGGGTTTAAAACATGTCTTAGGATATTTGTATTTGAAAGAATCGTAATCGGATTCGTTGCGAATCCGCGAATTTTCGTAATGTTATGACGTAGGTGATGTAGGTCTTTGTTGTTGATGGACTAGAGCGGGCTAAAGGTGCGTTTAATTCTTGATCGTTTGAAGTTTTGGATGTGAGTGGCTGCAGCGTGGGTCTAAACGTGAGATGCGTAAAGTGTGACAGGGTTTATAATTGACTTGTGAAGAATACATTTATTTTTCGGCGATAGGGAACTTTTGCAGCATAGAAGAGGTGCGAATGACTTAAAAGAGCCGCGGTTTTTGTTAGAGGCTAAATTAATGTAGAATGCAAAGGGTATTTAATACCGAGGTATTTAATAGATTTGATCCAGATTGAGAATAGTTAGCTGGCTGCCAGGTTTTGTCCGCATTAACAGAAAGAAGATAGTGAGAAAATCAGGATTTTAAAGCGATTGTAGGTTTGCACTAAGGTTTTTGGATTAGCAGGATGGTATTAGGATAGCTGTTAGTCGAAGTATACTGCTATGATAGCGGGTGGAGTATTTTACTTGGTTTAGATTGATTTAGATTCGGTGGTGAGTCAGGATTTGTGAATTATTTGGGTTAATCTTGAGTGGATGTTGAAGTGGATCATTTTGTAAACAAGGCGAACGTGCTAAACACGGTCAAAAGCCTTTGAGACACAAAAAAATACTATTCCGGTAATAAATCATGTAGCATTATTTTTTTTTAGCTGTTTTTGAGAGAAGGAAGAGATCGGGCGGTGGTTTTATGGAAATTTAGTGTTTGATGTTTGTGTTTCCATACATAGAACGCGTTCTATAGGAGCTGGATATACAGGGTGTTTCATTAATCAGTACAGAAAATGAAACTGGAGATTTCTTGCAAAATTTAAAGGAGGGTTTAACATAAAAAAATTTCCTTAAAGCCTCCCCTGAAGAGTTAGACAATCTGTAGCAATGCTAGGTAGCGTTAACGGAAATTTGTTCAAAAGAATAAGAGCCTGTATTCAAGAAAATGGTGCCCATTTTGAACACTCTCTGAAATAATATTGTTAATTTAAATTAAAAATGATAGTTAATAATAATATTGTTATTTATGTCAAACTTGCATACGCAACTTATTAATTAAAAATTCTGCAAGTTCGCTTAATTTATTTTTTGGTGAAAAAGTATTGAGTTTACGTGAAATTTTAAGAGACAAAAAGTTTTTAATTGAATTGGCTCTCCAAAATCTGAATTTAATGAAAAAAAAAGTTAGTTAAAAAGTTCTGGTAAAAAACTCTAAGGGGTAGTAAGACTTACCCCTTGCAGAGAACAAGGGTGAATAAAATTATGAAATTATGGAGGCTTCTAGGTAGTAGTATTTGAATGTCTAGATTTCTTTTTTATTTCAAGTCATTTCAGAAAAAATCGATTAATGTGAATTTTTACACATCTTTAAGGGGCTGTAACTCTTCAGGGGAGGCTTTAAGGAAATTTTTTTTATGTTAAACCCCCTTTAAATTTTGCAAGGAATCTCCAGTTTCATTTTCTGTACTGATTAATGAAACACCCTGTATAACCAAAGAACTAAATTATTCTATAGTCGACGTTCGTTTCGACAACTAGACTAGACGATAGAATAATTTAGTTTTTGGTTATACATCCAGTTCCTATAGAAGGCTTTCTATGTAAGGAAACTACTACAAATTAAAAATAATAAGAGGAGCCATCAAGAATTTCAAAGGTAACAAATAAGCTGAGTGTAATTTGGAGGTTATGATTGTGATGAGAAATGCCATATGTTTGTATGGAAGGCGTTGGATCGCGAGGTTTGTGATTTGATGGGGGTCGAGATATTTGCGTTTGCAGAGGCAAGGGATGCTTGACGGATTTTTGTAGAAGATGTAGGCGTTATGGATTTGATGCGGGAAGAGTGGTTTAGGTCGGCAATTTTATAGTTTGGGCTGCGATGGGATTATAGGTTGTTGGCACGGGATTTGGTTTGTTTTTTGGGAGAAAAGACTATGTCTTTAGTTAAGTAGATGGGATGCTTAAACGATTGGTTAGCGGTGCATAAAAGTCTTTAGGTGATAAGGTGGTAGGTGTGGATTGTGGTGGTAAATTGAGGGAGTGATTTGAGGACAGAATTTTGAGGACAGAAAACGGGGGGTAGGTTTATATCATGACAAGTGTTTATGATAGGAATGGGATCTATTTGGTTGGTTAGGAGTTGGATAAATTTGGTCCAATCGGTAATTGACGTAGTTTCGAAGTGATCGAGAAAAAGATTGTGGCCCTGGTTTGATGTTGATTTCGTTGGGTCACGGTCGTTTTGGAATAAATTATGGTTTGGGATTTTAGCTATACGAGGATATCGATGCTGTGATCTCTAAGGAATTTGTTGAGTTCGGCAGGTTTTTCAGAAGGAAATGATGAACTGATAAGGGATAAGATAAGGTTGCACTGTCATGTTAATTGTTTAAAATGTTAGAGAAAGCAATTAGTGGGTATTGTCAAGAAAATACTTCGTGACTTCTTAGTTCGGGTAAAGGAAGACAACTTGTTGCCAAAGATACTGGCTTTTTGTTATTGTGGATTTATCGTAGGAGGTTTGTTGTGGTTTAATACGGTTCGTGCCGGTTTTGACGGTAAGCTAGGGAATAAGGTGGTGAACGTAAGTTGAAAGGTAATACAGGCAATGGTTTTGGCATTCGGACATCCGCTTTAATTTGTTATGTGTGGTCCCCGATAATTGGCGCATTTGTCGGGTTGGTCGAAGATTTTGGTACATTCATTAGAAAGCTAGGATTTGCTGCATTTTACGCAACAAAATGCAGCATTTTAAGAACCTTAAAAATTTTTTTTGTACATAAGTCTTTCCCAAATTACCCAAATTCTTAAAGTTTAGTTTTTATTTCGATCTCTAACAATAGTTATTTGTCCAACAAGTGAGGAAAGCGATTCTTTTTTCCACTCGAGCTTTTCCGTTGTTGGTTCTTTTTGGGAAACCTCATAAAGTCGGCCTGTAGGATTTCGACCATATTGTTTAGGTGTAAAGAAAATTATTATTTAGTAAAATAAATTATTAATTGTGGATTCGCTTGTACAAATTATGCATAGAGCATTTGGCGTAAACGCCTTAGTGGTAGAGTTCATTAGACCGTTATGTTTCCCTCTTTAAGCATAGGTTTCGATTCTGACTATGGTAATTATTTGAATATTTTTCTTTCAATAATTCGCAATAGAACAAAATTACCATTATTTTATTGTATTATAAAAACAAAATTAGTAACATGAAGTTTAATGAAAAAAAAAATAAAAAAAGGAAATTGTTTTTGTGATTTAAACACAAAATAGAAAATTATTTTTATCATCGTATTTAGTTTTTCTAAAACGGATTTATTTATGTCAATAAAGTAACAAATCATTTAGATTGTTGGCTTATACTTATACGACATAAATTAAAAATTCGAAAATAAGTTTAAATCTTGTTTTCACTTTTAAACATTACAATGAAGACCTAAATGTAAGTCATTAAAGTTCTTATAAAATGCAAATGTTATTTGACCGGCACGTGATTCCGTCTGTACTACTTCGCTTCGCATATGCACGTTCGTTTACCCTCAAACTATCCTTTGTAAGGATAACAAGGCCGCGAATGAAGAACTCAAATCGAATTTCAGTTATTCACAATTCTAGGGTTGCCTCTACCGAATCTACATACATTTGTTGAGGTGATAAGGTGTTCGGACCGGCAGACCAAGCGTGCATTTTATACTTTATGAAGTTATAGATTCGCAAACTATATTCAAACGAAAAAGACCTATATTCGTTTCAAAATTCCTACCCAAAGATACTTTGTTGAACGCATTATATGAATATAAATCCACGATATTTGCCTATAAAATTTATTGTATACTTAAAAACGTGATTCTCAACTTTACGACGAGTTTTACACGTTAGTTATAGATATTCGAGTTGTAAATAACTTTCATGTCAACACATTTATGGGTAACACTCATAAACTATTTTAGTTCCATCATATTGTCAAAATTACGATACAAACATGTTTATTTTATTATTTTAGTTTTGTATGTAATAATTAACGCACTTTTTCCATCATTTCAACACAATTTTAAATTACCTTCCATCTGCTTGTTGGTTGTCTTTTACTCACATTATTACAAATAACTAATAAGATTTTCAATGGTCTTTACGTTTTCATAAAGTTGATAACAGAACGTTAAATAAGTTCATCCATATTTACGATAATTACTAAAAAGTATCAAATAAATCTTCTGCTTTTGACATTTTTCGTTACCCAACTTCGAGAAATAAAAACAAGCGTTTCGCGCAGAACTCCACATTCAATCAACGTACAGTAAGTGTGGAACTTTCGATAAAAAAGTGAAAAAGAAAACACTATAAACAATAACTTATTGGATAAAATAATTAATAAATATAAAAAGAAACTATGGAGGCAGCTTAAGATCACTAACGATGAGAACATTTTTATGGTTATCTTCGTAAGCAAAGTCTCTCGTGTAACTGTCCCAGTTGTTAGAAACTCATCGGACACCCTATGTACTGCTAACATAGAAACTGCTAACATATTCGGTAGGTTTTTCTACTCTGTTTTTACACCAATTTCTATCGTTTGTAATCCTGTTCTAAAATCTTCATTTTCGGGTGGCACTCTGTCAGATCTGTATATTGATGAAGAGGCATTATTGTCTGAAATTCAAAACTATTAGTAAACAGTGCACCGGGGCCAGATGGTTTAACTCCCAGGATCATCAAAAGATGCGCTGCATCTTTAATCGGTCCATTAATAACAATTATGAATATTTCGTTAAAAAAGGGTACATTACCGGCAAAATAGCTGGAGGCTACCGTTACTATTATTTATAAAAGAGGAGATAAATGCAACGCTGAAAATTATAGACCAGTAAGTCTCACTTCTATAGGGTGCAAACTCATGGAAAAAATAAGTATAAAAAGTATACTTGATCAAATACAACATTATGCCTCGTCACCAACACGGTTTTGTACCAGAGAGGTCTACTACAACGAACCTTCTATCTACGATAAACGAACGGACCAAAATAATTGATTCGGGAGATACACTAGACGCTATCTTTCTAGATTTTTAGTAAAGCGTTTGACAGAGTGCCTTACGGATTACTACTTTTTAAATTGAAAAAGTTTGGCATTTCAGATAATGTATTAACTTGGATAAAAGCATTTTTAACAAATAGATCATTTGTAGTAAAAGTAAATAAAAGACTTTCAGACAGGTTTCTTGTTAGTAGTGGGGTGCCGCAGGGTTCAGTTCTAGGACCAGTATTATTTCTGGCCTATACGGAAGATTTGTCAAATAACATTCGTAGTCCGCACTCAGCTTATGCAGATGACTTGAAAATATTTGGCCTTTCCTGTAAATTTAGCAAGATGCTACAACCTACACTTGATTTTATAGCAGACTGGAGTGGAAAATACAATTAAACCCTGAGAAATGTTCTGTGATTCACTTTGGCGGCTCAAATCCAAAACATGTGTATTCAGTTAATAATCAAGCTATTTCCGTGGTGTCATCCCAGCTCGATTTAGGAGTTTTAGTTGATATTAAATTGTCGTAGAGTTCTCATTGTGTTAAAGTTGCGAAAAAGTCTTTTGGGTTATTATTTAATATGAAAAAAACTTTTGTCAATCCATCTCCAGAATTATGTGCTAAACTTTTCATTACTTACATCAGACCTCACTTTGAATATGCCGCATCGGTGTGGCGTCCTCACTACCTTAAAGATCAACATTTGTTAAATATGGTCCAACATGCTGTAACAAGGTGGCCACCAGGCTTTACTCAATTATCATATGCAGAACGCCTAAATAAATTAAACATCCCTTCTTTAGAGCAAAGACAAGATAGAAGTGATTTGATAGAAGTATTTAGAATAACCCATGACTTATTTCCCAATACATCTAAGGATTATCTAACAGTCGACTCTGATTCACGACTTTGAGAGCATAAGTTTAAACTAAAAAAGGAACCATTTAAATCTAGTATCAGACAAAAAATTTTAACTAAGAGAGCTTTTGATAAATGGAATAATCTAACAAATCAAATTGTTGAATGCACTACAGTGGCTTCTTTTAAAAAACTTTATAGCAAACAACCAAATTAGAATAAAAAAAAATGTTTAAAAAATAACCTATCTTAAATCTTACTATATAGGTTTACCTCAGCAAGTAGTTCTTTAATAATAATAATAATAAATAAATGTTTAGGTTTTCTTAACTTTCTTAGCCCTAGAAATGTATAATAAAGAAAAAAATAAAATTGAGTTTTAGAAGAAAATAGTTCAAATAAGTCATGTGATTGTCATGTCTCTGTAATTACTTATCTTAACAAAAATAGTTTAAACAAAAGTATAATTAAATTAAAAAACTTTGATTTGAAGAAAAAATGTGACCGGTTTCCAAACAAACATTTATTTTAGCTTCATTATAAAGCGTACTAACACTAAATCGTCGGAATAAGGTTAATAATAGGGTTGTTAAAATATTTTGTTTGTAAACAGTTAAATCAACTTACCATTTTGTTATCAGTGGAGTAAAAACAAGCACACAAAATTTTATTTTTTGAAACTTGATCAGTTGATGTGATATAAGGTGGCCAAATAAGCGAATACGCTGGCTACATCTCGAAGACTATTTTTCCCATTATCTCTGGAAAAAATATTTTTATAGTAAAAGTAGACGCAAGACGTTTGTTTGCTTAAGAAATTTCAACGCACTCTTGTATTGGAGGATGGATAGAAAAACTTTTGAGACTGGTAAACTCAATTATTTTTAAGACTGATCCGATAAAGCATGTTTTACGAAAATATCCTCCAATTGAAGTGTCCGTTGAAATTTCATCGGTAAACTAACAATTAAAACAAAAATCGAGAGGAATCTAGCATATCACCAAAAAATAGTTTATTTTCTCCTAAAATTTCCACAATGAGGTACAATTTTGAGATTGCCATTTTATAACCTATATAATTTTGCGATTTTTAACAGGAAAGAAGATTTTTTAGACAAAAATTATTTTTTGCAACATTTGCAGTGTTAACTGTTTTCGTATCATAAGAAAATTTGTCATTAAAAATTTTATTTTTCTTGTTGTTTATTTTTATTTATTTTTATTTTTTATTTATTTACTATACGGGGTCCATCCCTTTGGTTACATAAAAAGAAAAATATAAACTTACGTAGTTGGCGCTTAAAGATATCTATAGAAACACTGAAAACTTTAAGATTTGGGTTATGATCAATGAGATAATTAAATTCTCTTATTATTCTTGACAAAGATTCATAGTAACCATAATTTGTATGATAGAAGTTAGAACGTAGTAATACATTACTTCTGGTAGTACAACCCAAAGGTTCAAACATGAAATTGATTTTATTTAATAATTGTGGACTATCACAATGTAGTTATTTAATAATTTGAAAAAATATATAAAATTGGCTAAACGTCTTCTACGCTCCAACGAATCCAAGTTAATAATATTCAAAGAGTTTATAGTCAATGTTACTAAGACATAAGTTTTATAAATTTTTTTTGAACACTTTCTATTGACCTATTAAGGTTTTGTCGTGAAGGTGACCAAATTATAGAGCTATATTCAATTTTTGACCTAACCAGTGAAACGTATAGAATTTGAAGAAATTGTGCACTAAAGTCTTTACAAGGCCTACATATAAATCCAAGAAGCTAAAACGCAGATGATATTGTTAGCAATATATGCTTTTGAAAAGTAATACCTAAATCTTTCACTTCTGAAACAATGTTTAACATGTTATTTTCGATGAAGTAAAAGAGTACATGGATTTTGTTTTCTAGAATAAGTAATCGATACGCATTTAACAATATTATAGTTATAAGTCATTTGCAAATAATAAAAAGTTACTATATTTAATATTGGATATCATTAATGAAAATGTTAAATAATTAATATAGGACCGCAATGCCAACCTTGTGGAACCCCAGATAATACATTCATTGGTTTAGACAGTGTTTTATTAATGTGATTTTCCTGTTAAATAACTTTGAATCCAACTAACAATGTTATGGGAAAATCCATAACCAGAACGTTAGATTCTAATTTTTTGGTGATGTTTGTTCGTGTCTAACTTCAAAGTCAAATTTTGTTTATCAAATGACACAATATTTCATCGAGTACAGGATTTATGTTATCTGAAAAGGAACAATTTTAAAACCTTTACCAACTACTAACTTTTTATTTTCCAAAGCTATTGAATAAAACCATTTTGAACAATATTTTATATATTTGAAAACCATAGTAATAGAAACCCAGATTATTTATCCACTCGTATCTTAATTTTGCATGCCTGTGAATGGGAGGACCCGCTAAGTTACATTTGATACTTACGATTTTCGGAACCAAATAATTCAAGATTTTTAATAAAATCCAAATTTGTATTAAAATTTGGTAACCACAGTAACAAAGTATTCATCTAATTGAATTTAGCATGTTTACACGTTATTCTGTAAACATCCTAAATTCAATTGGATTATTATTATTATTATTGTTATTATTATTATTATTATTCAACAATTCCAACAGAAAATAAAACATTGCATGCGTAGAGGCAAGCAAATATTTGGATTTTACTATTATAAACATCGGTTTGTTACGCAACCTTGGTCGGATCCTTTTTTCCCTAAATTATTCTGATTTATTACAATTACGTTTTGAAAGTACGGCTGTTTTCGCAGCTTTTGTCGTGAAGTATTAAAATCCTTCCCAATTTATTAATTGATCTTAAATTAAGAAAAGCGTCTGCACACAGTTTGAGAGAACGTTTTAGATAGTGAAAAATAATCTTTAAGAATATTTCAATTGCATATAAGGGTGTTATTCTGGCATAGTCGTGAAAAAATTGACAAACTTGACAATTTTTTGGTCAATAAACTGCATGGATTTGTTTGATGAATGCAATGAGGTGTATGTAAAACATTACTAAGAACGCCAATCTCATTGTTACTTTTAAAAAAATTATCTATACAGGATGTTTAAAAAAAATGTTTGCTTAGTAAAAATTTTTGTAACGCTATCCGTATCAAGATAAAGGGGTTGAAGAAAAAATGTATACACATTATTTACGATTTTGCCGAAACTACTAGCAACATTGTAATGAAATTGTATACGAATATGTTTTGGAAAGTGATACATTCCATAAACTTGTTTTGATATCTGACTCTCATAGAAGTTTCTTATCAAGTAGTATTGAACATAAATTTTTAAGGTTAGATTTATTAATCAAAATTTCAAATGAACTTAAACATCATTCAATTTTACACAAAGGTACTTTAGCCACATCCACAGATTGACATTTCTGACGTGTGAAAATTTAAAACTGAACCCTTTTGTTAAATTTTTAAATTTTTTTATTTGATGACCTATATTTCACTACGTGTCGAATAGTTTGCTTCATTCGGTTTCTTTAATTATTACAGATTTTTTGTCCGTTCGTATTTTCTGGAATTACTTTGCTTGATGTCTGCGGAGATTTGATTACGTCTAGAAATTGTGGGTTGTCTCCTGGAACCGTTCCTGCCTTATGCTGTTGTAATTGGAAGGATTAACCTCTTGACTCTTACTTGTACTCGAGGAAGTGATATGCGGAAATAAACCTATGCTGTTAGGAGGTGCCGATTAAAATTCTGTTACGCAAGATAGCGGGGATCAGCGGCTTTCAGGAGTCTCGTCTTAGCACCGGAAAGAGGTTTCCTTCAATACTGTGCCACCGACCTAAATCGCCATCAGTGCTTTGCTTTGCCGCTATTTCAATTCTAGCGTGTGTATCCAAACAATCCAATTGCCAGTACCAAACCATTTCTTAATTATAACTGGGAACTATCGATGTCGAAGGCTCCAAAAGGACGCCTTAATGAACGATACACGTATGTGATTCTAGTTAATGTTAATATCAAAGAATTGTGGGTCGCTGGATCAATTACTTGTACTCGACGGTTTCTTATCATATTTGTTCGTATTACTAAAGTCACCTTGACTGCTTTGATAAAGTACGTTTTAAGTGAAGCTGGCGCTTATAATTAAATTACTCATTGTTACATTCGAATCCACACGCTTTGTGTGTGTAGCTAGCAGGTTAGGTTCAACGTTCAAGGAGGATAAGAACCCGTCTCACTCGATAGCAACGGCTATCGAGTTTTGTCTATTACCGGTTTGCTCTGTCGCTACTTAATTTATAATTATATGTGTGAATTTTACCGAGAGAGCACAATATTCTGTATCGCTACCGATATAGATTTTTTGTACATGACGTATTATGTGTGTAACCGATTCAACAGCTCTTAAACCGATGCAACTATGTTTTTAATTGCCCAGTAACCTATGATATTGTAACAACCTCTACCAAACCTTTCGAATCCCATTTTGAGAAACTCCATACCTACGGCCTGTGTATGTTTCTGGCTCTTCAATGTGGGCAATTATCCGTGCACTGGCATTATGATCACATAACTAAATTTCAACAAACACTGACATTTGTCAGAAACAGTTGAATCGTAATCAACAAACCGCAGATAACAGCAACTTAATTGTTAATCAAATATAAGACAATTTGATTAAAGCGCATTATAAGGTATTATCGAAAAATTGATAGTGAACCTATACTTACGCCGCCCAATTTATTAATAGAATATTGAATAACAGTACGCATAAAGTGGGCATTTCTGGACTTTACAAACTAATTTATTATGTCAGCAAAAAAGAACTACATACAAATTGTGTACCAACTGAAACAGAATTTAAAACAGTAGGTACTCTATTTAGAAATTCAAAACCTTTACTTTTAAATCCAATTTAAAATAATAGCATCTTCAAGATGTTTAAAAGAAAGAAACAAGTGTAATTCAACAATTTGAAGTTTTGTCTTAAAAACAAAAAGTGTTTTTCTAAATTTGATTTTAATTTAGGTAGAGGTAGCAAACCTAATTGTATAAGGGGTATGTAAGTAAAATGCCAGTGCCTCGCGAATCCGCAGTTTAACAGTTCCACAAGTGCGGGAACAGCTGGAACGGACAGATTCATTTTGAATTGCGCCATTTCCATTCCTCGCTCCTTGCTTCTGACCACGAAACTTTCCAGGTAGTCTAGACTAATCACCGAAGCTTGTAAAGTACGTAAAACCGCATACATATACGCTTAGGTGCTCATACATTCACTCGAAGTAACTAGAATAGACATAATATTTTACTATTATTGTAGTTGTTCTTATTTTGCTGAATGCTCTATTATTACGGGCTAATGTCTCTTTGATGTTACACGTGCTGCAAGTTAATAATGTTACATTTATTTTGTTGCAGGTAAGAACGTTCTATGGCTCGTTAAATTTACATTTGGGGTATGTATTAATTTTATTGTACTGCTTTACATAATACTCGAGAATTTTTGCAAATTTCTCCACTTTACACTTGAACAATGCATAAACAGCAACTAAACCAATTTCAAAGTCAAATCATGGCAGTAAAGAGGGCTAAATATTCTAGCCTAAAGCTAAACCGTAGTAACAACAATAACCCGTGTGATAATTGCTTAGTGTACGGGGGCGCTGGGCTAAGACGGCCAGTAAGCCGCAAGTGGGTGGCTGGGGGGTTAAGTCCATCCCCAGTCATTAGGGTGCAACACATTAACTCAAGGCGTGCGTAGGCCGGATCAACTTGGCCGCTGATCCTCCGACATACTCCATTACATACTAATGTTCGACGCAATTACATCATGGACATCTGAGCTTCTAAGTATAAGTAACTTTTGAATATAAAATACGTCGATACAAGTAAATATGTTTTGAGATTAAAGCCACCTACGGATGGAGACTTCAATTTATAGTTCGTTCGGTAAGGTAACTTCTGAAAGAAACTTGAGTTAGTTGCTGAATTAATCGACCGTTTCATAAACGTTAATTTTTCACATTCTTTTATTTACTCATTGAAAAAAGTGTTGAATTATAAAAGTTCGGTTTTAACTACACATTTTGCATGTTCAAGTTAACTTAGATTATTTGATAACTACTTGCTAATTTGGTATATTTCAAGTCAGCAATTATTCCAATTTAGTTTGGTTCTGAATACACATAGCATATAGGTGCATTCAACCGCATATAATATACGTACCTTGTACTTTTTGTTGTTGAAATATTTTTTAATTTTTTAAATGTTGAAATCTGTACATCCACTCTTATTCACGATTTAAAATGTATTGTAGTAATTTTTGTTTAAATTTTATGTAACTATCACCTAATGATAAGCATTTCAGTTGTCTATTTTACATAATTTTCTGAATCGATTGAAACAAATATTATGTATAAGTAAGGAAATCAGATTTCATTATTCACACAAATAATTAGGTATAACCGGATATTTCTGCTAGCCAGAAGAAATTTACTTATACTCACGCTAGGATATCAATTGAAAAATATCAAATTATAGCTTAAACATTGCCACTACGCAGAAAATTTGTATTTTACCATAAAAGCACAGTAGTGAGAATTGCTCACAGTTTGAACAATTTCTTTAGTGTGTTCTATCGTAGTATCCTCATTAGAGTCTTACTTATTTCGCTTACTTAAAATTAAACTAGTGTTGCTTAATTATAAGAAATTATTTTGTTGTTACTAAATTTCGTAGCATAACCCTACTAAAAGTCTGTACTGGTAAAGAGTACTTTAAATTCTTCACCACCAAAAATTATACCGAGTAATTGAAAAAAAATAGTTCAGGGTAATATCACTTGAGCACAAATTTGACAGGTTATTTTTTTTGTTTATTTTAAGAATAGTTACTTTCATTAGAAATTTAACGAGAGATGTTTTGAAAAAATCATGATAGCGAAATCTTATTGATGTGGCAGGTTTTAACATAAATATGAGCTGGGATAATTTCTTCACATGAACTTTATAGAGCATTAAAAAATGTTAAACTATTAATGATTTAAATCAAAATATGCAGTTTTTATACCACTTAGACTCTTAAGGACTAATAAACGGTTCTATTGATTAAGAAATAACAATTATTAGTTGGAAAGTTTGACATAATAAACTAAGCAATGCCAACAGATAACTGTAACGACGATGAATATTTTTAAATGATTATCGTTATCTAAGCGATAATTTTAATGGAATAAACACAGTACAGTTATATACCGCACTTAAGTGTACACCTCTAAAGAGCTCATAATAAGAGCGAAATGCGCATCAGGTGTTCTTTCGTGCGTGTATGCTACTGTACAGGAGTACTTATTGCATTGAAATTATCGCTTAGGTAACGATGTGCATTTAAAAACATTCATCGTCGTTACAGTTATCTGTTGGCATTGCTTAGTTTGTTACTATTCACACGTGTCCCTGGTTACACGATATGTCGTTAGACACACATTTCAATTTATGTTTGACATAATCTTAACTTCGTTATTTATTATTGCTTTATTTTTAAACATAAATATGTAAACTTGATTTTTATTAAAAATTGTTTCTCCTTACTTTTATTTATTTCTAGTACAGATTTTTGAGATGAGATGAAAGAAAACACCTACTATTATTATTCCATTTAGCCGAGACGTTTTGGAAACTTTATTTATAATTCCTTCTTTAGACTCCACACTCCAATTAAAGCCTAAAAAGAAAACACAAATCAAGTTTCCAAAACGTAGCTGCAAATGGAACAATAATAATAAGTGTTTCTCACATCTCCAATACGAAAGAATATAATAATATACAGGGTGTCGCAAATTTACATAAACAATCAATATCTCCGTTATTTGATTAGAAACATAAACTAAAAAAACATTAAAGCATCCAAGGCAGCATCTGAGGACACTTTCGTGGATTCTTTCCAGCTCTGAAGACCACCTCCTGTTTAGCTAAACTCTGAAATTGCATCTCCCTGTCATTTTGAGCACAGTGATATAACCCATTTCATATGTAACAGTTGTTTATCAACAGTTACAAATAAGAAATGTTGTGAAAGTCATGACAAAAATTGAAGATGTTTTATTAATCAGTAAGGACCGTTTTACAACAAATGTTTAAATTTTCCACCACCAGTCTCAACACAACCTCAATTTGACTTGATGACTTGAGGCGCCTTGATGATTTTTACAGTATGTCTTATTTGTAACTGTTAATAAACAACTGTAACATATCAAGTGTGTTATATCACTATGCTCAGAATGACGTGGAAATGTAATGTTAGAGTCTAGCTATAGAGGTTGTTATTTGAAAAAAGAAAGTTGGGGTGGTTCTTCAGAGGTGAAAAGAGACAACGTGATTCCAGAGGTGTCATCAGACGGAGTCTTGAATACCATTTCATTGAATTTTTAGTTTATGTTTCTATCTCATCAAACAACGAAGGTATAGCTTGTTTATACGTATATTATTATATAATTTTTTTTTTTTAAGTTTTTTTGGTATATTTTTTTGCCAAAACATTAATAAATCATGTTATTTATTTATTTGTATGGTACATTATTAATATTATATTGTGATGTAAGTGTTATGTATGGTGCCCCAGAAGATCAGTATAAACCTGTATAGTATGGTGACGAAACCGTGTGCAATTATTGATTAGTTCGTCTTGGTAAAGCATTTGCTTCAAGGTTTAGGAAAACCACTAAAACCTAAACATGCCAACTCTTACCCACCTTAGTATTCTTATGTAATAATATTAATTAAGTGTGTAAACAGGTAAATAAAAACATAAAAATATAACAGCACAGCTATTGCATGGCGACATAACGCGTGATTCAAAAAATTTTTCATCAAAGTTTTCCATGAACGACAAAGCAAGATATAACGGGTGTATCTTAGCTTAGCTTGTACATTTGTCAATTCTGACAGACTTAATTTCAACACATTCAGTTTTATGCATTTAGCGTAGACGTACGTAATTTTTTTCTTGGTCCACTTTGATGAAAAATTTTTTGAATCACGGGTTGTAATGGACCCGACAATGACGAAAAAAAAATAGTAGGTTAAAGAAATATAAAACAAAATAATGGAAAAACCGATAATCAGGACAGAGAATACAAAATATTGCTTAGCTTCAAATGTCATTCAGATTAGTAAGTCATAATATGTAGCTTCGTCCGTTAAATTATGAATGTTTACAAACCCTTCTTTAAACGTTGTTAATTGACAATTCTCCACAAAATGTGCAACGGTCTCTGGTTCTGGTTCCACATTCACAATTTGGATTAGGAATCGCACCCTATTTAAACAACAGTTGCATTTTGAATGGCCCGTTCTTATGTGATTTACTTTTGACCAAATTTTTCTGTTTTGATCAAAGCCCGGGACTTCTATTGTTGCATGAGATTTTGTTGCTGAATTATGTATGTGTTAAAGTACGCTGATTTCAAAAATAACTTCCATTATCCTCCATCACGTATAGTTTTTTTGCAAAACAAGAACACAGTAATGAGAAAAATGAACTATTTATTACAACGAACACACATCATAATATTTATCAAAACCTATCAACCATTAGTTTTCTTATTCAAATTTATACACAACTTTATGTTTACTCTTTTTCCTTGCGAATCCTTTTCTTCTTTTTTTTTATGCTTCTTCGAACTCGTTTTTGGTTTCCTTCTTTGGTTTCTCGCTTAAGCATTCAAAAATAATCCGCTAACATACTGACATTCTATCTTCCTTGGTAAGGTCTTCCGATATCACGTACATCGTGGTGAAATCTTTCACCTTGTTCTTCACTGTAGGCACCTAAGTTTTCAAGGAAATATTTTGGGAGTGTAAGAAGTGAACTTTTAAGCTCATCTTGCATGCTGTCAGCATGTGCTGTACAATAGTTCTATATTCGGGGTCTTTAGTATTGACCAAAAACTTCTGCACTACATTTAAAAAAAATCCCATGCTTATTTTTTTTTGATTTCTCCCATTAATTCAGGAAAGAGAGGATCAGACAAAAGTTTTCTGGGCCAGTGAAAACTCCTTTAAACTTTGCTTCGGTCAATTTCGGGAACTTGGAACATATATATCTAAAACAATCCATCCTTATATTTTTGCAGTGATTTTATAAACTGCTTAATTAACCCAAATTTAATATGAAGATGTGGCAGTAGAACCTTTTCTGGTGGAAAAGTGGTATTGATAACGTTTTTTTTTGCCAGGAGTTAAACCGTGTTGTGCAGACTAGTCAGTTTTTGTCTAGTGTAGCTTTCTGGCTCTATTATCCCACAAACATAGAAACCAACAGAAAACCTCAAAAACTGCACCAAAAACTTTACTCGGACACGTGTTTCAACAGCTAAGCTGTCATCATCAGTGATACCGATGATGACATCTTAGCTGTTGAAACACTTGTCCGAGTAAAGTTTTTGGTGCAATTTTGGTGTTTTTCTGTTGGTTAAATTAGACGCTGCAGTTTGTGTTCCTTTGCTTTGATCACAAACATAGAAAACAAGGGAGTTTTGTATAACCTAACTGTTGACCCAACAACATTGTTGGTATTTTAAAATCTTCACAAACCATCCATTGATGTTCTTGATCTTTGATTTTTTAAGAATCGTAGCTAAGTCATTGTAGTTTTCTTTCATATGAACTGAGTGTCCCATCGGAGGCTAGTTTTGGATAAACCAATGAATAAGCGCCATTCTGACGAATCATATTCTATTTCAAAGCACTTCATGAGTCCACGAACATCATTACAATAAACCAGATTTCCCTCTTTAATGAAATTCTGAGTAAATTCTTTTTCTCGATGTCTGTACCAGGAAAATGAGGTACCAGATGATAAAAGGTTTTTGTTTTTTAGCCTTGAACCTAGCAATTCGGCTGCATCTTTTGAAAGACCCAATTCTCTGACTAGGTCATTGAGCTCAATCTGAGACAAAAGTAAAGATCCCTCGTCAGATTCGGTCTGGGGAGCAAACGTTTCTGAGTTCTCTGCATCACTCAGGATGTCATCTAAGTTAGGTGGTGGGTGCAGATTTGGTATTTCAGAGCTATGAGACACTAGACGAATAGCTGAATCAAGGTTCTTCTTATTTTTTGTATTAAATCCTTTCACGTCTACCAAACAGAAATAGCAGTCGGTTGTGTGACTTTTCTGTTCACGCCATATCATACAAATGCCAAAACAAAATGCAATTTTCTTACCCTTAAACCACAAGCGCATCTTTTGCACACCTTATGAGGAGACCATGCTTTATCTTGTAATAATGGACTTAGCCTGTTGCAACATGTCCAACTGCATGTTTGCCTCTGAGAACACGCTGAAGCATGTTCAATCGTACTGGTAATATAATACTCACTATTGGTTATAACCAATAATCATCTAACTTAACCTGTTTAGACACAATAATAATGCAACAGTCTGCCTAACACCAGAAATTCTTTATCCCCCGTTTCCCCCTTCACTAAATTATTTACGTTCATAAATTTTTTCTTTATTCCCAGATAAATATACTATTAAAATTATGGTAAGAAACATTAAATTTTAATTAAATTTGAAGCTAAAAAATAAAATACAAAATTTTAACTAAATCAGAATTTTACACAGAATAAAAATATAGAAAATAGTATTGTAAAAAAACTGATGTGATGGAATTTTTTAAATATTTTTTTCGGATTTAGGACATCAAAATCTATAAGAAAATGTATAAAAAACCAATGCAGTTTTTTACTTGCAGACCTGTGTAATTATCAGATACCAGTGGTATCCATCTAAGAATAGAATCGAAAGATGTTTTATAGTTTATCCAATTAGTTTTCAGAAAATTCCATTTTAGTTTTTTCCTAAAAATTCTATAAACGGAATTTGAAGTCCAATTTGTAAAAGCGACTTTTGGAAAATAATTTAATACCATACGTTTTGATTGTAATGGAACCATGTCACGATCCATTGACACTAAACTTAGGTCCGAGCTGTAATCGTTTTGTCATCGACCGGAGTAAAGTGTTTTGATGTCTTTTGGATCGTATACTAAATGTATGTTTTGAAAAAAATTATGTAGTAAGTTAAATAGTATTTTTGTTTTATTTGCAAAAAGTCACTTAGATTGTTATTTCTGTGTGCTCTTTAGTTAGATTTAGATTTGTTCAGGACTAGGGCATCTCTTATTATTTGAGTTTATTGCATTGAAATACTCATTTATGCTTATTTTTCACACAACATTAATTTACCTTTGATATTCTGTTTAAATGAATTGATTAGAATCTTTGGGTGCAATTTTTAATCTTCCATATAATATGTTTCCATTTCTTGTACAAACTGGCTTGCTGTTAGCTTTATCTTGAATATGGATGCGGTGACGAAATTTGTTTACCAAGCAAACTCTAATTATTTTTTAGTGTTTTACCTACCATAACTACTTTTTTTTTAAACACTCTGTATAATTAACTTTTGAAATGTGGTTAGGACCGACTGACCCCAACCATATGGTTACGCCAAAGTAACTGTACGTGTAAAGTAAATAATAAGTGTAATTTGATCCTGACTGTTATTATTATTAGCACCAAAATGTTGCTTGTAAAATAGAAATTATTTTATAATATAAAGACTTTAATTGTTATACTAGTAATCGTCAAAGTCAAAGATTAATGGTATTAAGTGCACTAAAGTAATTTATATATTATATATTTAAATTTATAAAGCAATTTTATTTTTGTTTTGATAAGAGTAAATATTGGATTCTCAGTGTATGTTCTGTTGAAAGTACTGACAATACAAAATGTTACCGTGTATATAAAAAAAAATTCATTACATTCAAAATTGCAAGAATGAAACTTAAAACAATTTTCATCACAAATGTTCATAATAAACAAAAATTGATTTTGAACGTAAGCCGCGGTTTCTAATTATTTTTGCGTTTGAGTTGTGGAAACAGTAAGTAACTCTTTACTTAAGACGTCCATAATTGTTCTTTGCTTTATACAAGTTACGCAATTAAGTAGAGATTACCAGAGAAAAGTGTATATTTACTTAAATAAAATAAAATGTAAAGTATGAAATTGTAGTTAAATTTCGTTGTTAAAACTTGTTGAAAGTTTCTTTTATAATAATTTATGGGTAGCCAACCGTGCCGCTGTTAATTTCTTTACCGCTAGGCTACCCTAATTCCGACTTGTACGTTCTTAAGACAGTAGAACCAGCGCAGTAAAGCCTTTATCCTGCACATTATCCACCCTTTAACGCACCGCCACAATGCAGCGGAAGCGCGAGGAGCTGCATTGTGTCCAATATCGTGTTCTTTGTTTCGGCCTGTGAAGCGGCCAAGCGTAATTCTCTGTGACTGTGCAAGAAGCTAAGGAAATTGCCTCAAATGTAGCTAATACATAAAGGAACGGCCCTAATTAAAATTTCATTTACCTTATATCAAAATAATTTTTTTTATCTCGCGAAAATTAATTTAAAATTTAACTGAGAAAGGGGAGATCTGTCTCATATGTTCATTGTGAAACGTTAAGCATCGGCAATGTTTAACTTGTCGAAGCTCGATGATGAGAACTGAAGTATTGCAAAGTTTGATAGCAAAGTTAAGGAAATCCGTGCGGGTAAACACCTTTGGTTCGTATCTTTCACGCAGCGTTTAGTGCAACCAAGAAATTAACCGAAGCAGACGTGGATGATTAGAAATCGTGTCTTTAATCTCGTTTCAAAATGGAAGGTAGTAAATGTTTGTCTTCAAGATTAAACGTAAAATATAACACAGGTTTCAATTTACACGTTTCAGTTTAATTTTTGGAATTTCACAATGGCGAGATAATCGACATCGAGCTTTGTGAGTTTTTAGGAAAAAAAAAATTGTTTGGGGGAAAATTTTATGTTAAAAAATTGAATCAAAACCAGCAAAGTAAATTGAATAGAACACGGTCTTAATTACGAATAGAATAAGGGAGTAAGCTCTTAATGCTTAATACGTACATAACTTAATGTGTTGCGAATGTATCGTGAAGCGAACGGCTGTTTTATTCCTCTCCTACTAATTTCGGCTTTGTTAATAGTTTGAGGATGAAGTTTATGCCTTAATTATTGTTGGGATTTATTAAATTGATCCTCACATAGCGCTCGGCGTGAAAAGAACGCTTGCCGTCATCAATTATCGTTAGCCAGCAACGTGTTCTTGTCAAATTTTCATAATTAGGTTGCCGGCAATGTGGAGTGCCATTGTGGGGGCTTAACGAAGAGATAGTTGTTAAAATATTTGCTTTCAATACCAGTTTCGTTACATGAATCGCAGTGAATCGTTTTGGCGGTGCTAATTATTTCTCACCTCGCTACTAACTTACAATGGTAATCTGACAATATAATCCGTTGCAGTTACAATGTCTATTATTCCGATACCCTTCCAATTGTTACAATATGCTCGTCGTATACCGTAAAGTTAGATATTGAAAACGCAAACCGAAATATTGTTACTAAATTCAATTTGTGGAAATAGAATTCTCTTCATTTACCTATAATTTATTGCTCAACAAACATGTCAAACATTTCAAAAGAACTTTTACGCATTCAACATGAACACAATGTGACCGCTCATGCCTGTAATTCAAAAAATTAACGACCGTTTTTATAATAAAGTAGTTTTTAATAAAGTTAATCATTACTGAAGTATTTAGGTGACTTTGGCAAAAGTTTAATTTTTGTCTGTACAGATAGTACAGTGGAACAGGCAATGGAACAAAATCTATAGTTTGCGATTTAAGTCTATCGTGCTTTAATTTATTAATTGATGACAAAAATAAGCGTTTTTTGTAGAATTCACATCGCCTCGATACTAATTTTGCTAAAAAAGAGGAAAAACGAAATGGCGTTTTACAAAAAATTGTTCAAACAAAAGCGATAGATAATAAAAATTTTTATCCAAATAAAAGGTGTTTATAATTTAATTGTAGGCAACTTTTGTTTAATAGTTATTTTATCTGTGTATCAAAGCTGTAAAGTATGTTATTTTTCGCCCGTTATGATTTTTGATGGCCGAGGCTTTAGGTGACCACTCCACTTTGTAAAAATAAATTTTAAATTATTAAAATAATAAATATTAATTAAAACACTGTTAGGTTGATAACACACTTATTACTAAAAATGTCACTTTCGATATCGTTATGTAATTAAGTCGATATATGGCGTCCCCTTAGGGCGGCCGAAAACGCCACTTTCGAATACTAATAAATCACCTTTCTTGTTAGGGGTTGCTCAAAAACTATTTTTGATTCAATAAGTAAATTACTGAGGTATGACTATCACGTGACACTAATTGTTTTTACAACATCTCCACCAATATTAACGGTTTAAAAGGTATAGAAGAAAAGTTTTTGGAAATTTTATTGTCTACAACTTTTGTTTAATATGTATTTATTTACTGAGGACTTAATGATGCACTTTCTTGGCGAGGCCAGAAAAACATCTTTGACGGGGTAAATATTAAATTTTTCCGGAGACAAATAGTCGACAAAACAGAAATTTAATGTTTAGCTTGCAGAACCTATACATCAAACATCTATGTTTTTTATTCCTAGATTTCAGGTAGCAAATCAAGTGCACTGCCGTTTCCTCTTTAAGCACTTCTGAGTAAAGTCTGTATACTATTGGCGCGGAGTAATAAATCATAATTGCTTGAAATAATTCTTTATTTTCTTGTGAAAGCGGTACTTCTACGGTTAAGTAAGAACCAATAAATTCTAACCAAAATACGATCATTGTGCCGCTCTTGCAGCATATTGACCCATCTAGGGTCTGAGAACAATAGTTTAATCTGTGTAAACACGTTGCCATCAGCCCAAGTACTGACGAAACGAGAATCATAGCCGTAGATGTGGGTATTATACCAAGATACAAAAAATAATGGTATATAATTCGTAAGAAGTAAAATTTGTAATGTGATCTACTATACAAATAAAATAAATAACATATAAATAATATATGACATAAATATAAAATAAAATAGTAATGCAGATATCGTCAGTACATTTATTACAATTACAATTAATTTGTGGGGACCGATTTTTAGGCATTTAGGATTGAAACAATAAAAGAAACCACATAATAATTCATATCAAGGTAGATTTTACTATTATAATATATTTACCTACTAAAAATATGATTTTCCAAACGTATCAGGTACCTACGCCACTGCAATACGGGAGATTCGATCATTCGGACAGGTTTATTACTCCGCGCCAATAGTATACTGAGTATAGTGCTAATTTTACTAAAAATTTACAAAACGTTTTTATTTGACGCGTTAAAAGTAAAATGCGGCTGGAAGTACTTGCGGACGTAAAGTGATTATAATTGAAAATGTCATTCTAGGGTTATGTCGACTGAAAACTATTTTACTCGTCTTAAAAGGAAATTGTGCGCGCGCAGTACCTTGTTTTGTTCTGACGTAGAACGGTAGTAGGTAGCAGGAAGCGTTTGTATTAATGGTTTACCAACACTCCTGGATTAAGGGGGGCTTTATTGGCTATAGCCCCAGGCCCCGTGGCCCGAATGTAACTTCATTTTTTTACAAGGAACATCTTGAAGACAGAAATTGGGTATAGTAATAAAGTTCTTATACCTTGCATATTTTTTTTCTGACACAATTTGAGTACAATATAGCAACATTTTTTTTAAAACAGTAAAATTTTTATAATGATTTACGCGAATAAATCAGGGTACGATCCCAATTGTCGTAATTTTTTTTATTAATAAAATTATTATTGATATCATTATTAATACAATTTTTATAAAATGAGTTTTAATCTTTTTCAAAATGTTAAATTCACTTTACAAAATAGTATTATAATGATAATAAAGTTAATACAAAGAAAATGCTGCAATCGAAATCAAACCCTTGTTAGAAATCGTAAAAAATATCTAGGCAACAAATTAACTAATTCATCCACGAAGGTCGCTTAATAAATGAAAATCCATTCGGTTAATAAAATTTTTACAAAAATATTCAGTCTTATCTTATCAATTTGTTTTATTTTATCTATTCAACATAATATGTTGTTATATTGTGTTCGAATTGTGCCAGAAAAAAGAGTAAATAGGTGTGTCAATTTTTCCGTCGGACGTACGGTATAATAGTTACAACACTTATAAAAAAAGAAAGAAAAGCATCTGTGAAACATAGAAATTGCGATATTATTATTCTAAATAATGGGAAAATCTAGGTTGTCGGCACTTTCTTTGTTGTCGATTGAAAGCAACCTAATGAGATTTTTAGAATTTTCCGACATTATTAATAAATTTTCAGTATCAATTACTGTAACTTTTTGTAATTTCAAATAAACCTATACATGATGACGTAGATTATATACTTAGTTTCTATCGGTAAAACCAATTATATGGACGCCCCGGGCCCCAACAACCCTAAGTCCGGCGGTGCTTACCAGTTAGATACATTTAACAATTGTTGCCTATTGCTCAAATTTATAATTGGAAATTAAAACTTCTTTCGCTGTGGACTTTTTTTTAAATTGATTTTTTCCTACAACAAATCTTTATTTATTAAAATTATTAAGTTAGGAAGCTGTTAGACTTGTATTTTATTTTTCTAGCAAAATGTTTTACATCGCCGCACATTTTCGATACTCATTTACAAGTTTGTTAGTAACAGAACGATTATTTGGTGAGATGGTCTTCCTTTTTATGTTAATAATTATTTTGTTTGCCGCAGTTTTCTATGAACACTTTCTCATAGGAAGGAAATTCTACTTCAGCGAAACGTAGCAATTAAACTGAAGTAGAGTTTCTTTTCGGATTTCCTTCCTATGAGAAAGGGTCTGTAGAAAACTGCGGCAAACAAAATAAATATTAACAGAACGATGTGGAGTTCTGTGCAAAACGCTTGTTTTAATATATACCTTCAAACCAATAGTAATAAGAAAATGTATTAAACTGTTCCATTGAACTACTGATTTCAATTTGGAACTAATAGAAAACGGTGTTTAGAGATTCATTAGGATTGAGGTACAAGTGAATTAAAAAATTAAAAAAATTAAATATCTAATTAGTCAAATTGTAATAGTTTGTAGAAATCTGTAAAATGTAAGACGTCGATTCTGAACTTTTCAATATTGCTAGAAAAATCTAAGTGCGTTTTAATGATGAATCTGAGTACATTGCAACTGTCCATAAGGTGGCGACCCCGATTATTATCTAATTAATGTTTGAATTTTGCTACTGTTTCTTCTATAATACCAAGTTAATGCCTAAGTAAAGTCTATTACAGTATGAATAATTTATTATGCAGTTTATTAAATATTTGTTATAGCATATTTGCAATCAAAAGAAGTACCTTGTTGGAATCTCACCTAGAATTTCAACACAGCTTTGTTCACTAACAAGAAATAGAAACAAAAATGGAAAAATTATCGTAACATATTTGTAGATTGCTTTTTAAGTATAGGAAATATGGTGAAAAAACAATCTTAGAAGTTATAAAAAAATTAAAACTGTTATGCTCGTCACATAACTGTTATTAAAGTTATTATTAATTAGATGTCTTGTTATTACTGTGTATCGATAATTATCTACTAAAGGAAAAGATTTTTTAAATAAAGCAGGTGTGAAATTAATTCAAAAATGCCAATAAGAAATAGTATTGAAATATTCTAAAAAAATCTATGAATTCATTTGTTTAAAGTTTTCTTTTGGCTTGACCAGAATACGTATAAATTATAATAAAATTTTAAGTTGAAAAACAACTCTGAAGAGAAAATTTTTTCGATTAAATATTAATTTTAATCAAAACACACATGTTCTTTAAATTCTTAAAATCTGTTTTGCTCTGAGGTAGTTCTGCTTTGACAACATTGGAGAAAGATAAGTGCATTTGTATGTTTGGTTATTCCTCGCCTTATCCAATCGACTCTTTTAACTTGTGCCAAGTACGGGAAATATGTATGCATATTGTACACAACTATCACATATCCTCATTTTTTCAAAAACAACTATTTGAACAAAAAAATATTCGGATTAAAAATGTTTTTGAAAAACATGAGGGTATTTTCTGTTAAAACTTCTACAGGTCTTAGTTATTAATCTATTCTGTTCTCCGTAAATAATAAACAGATCGCGAATTTTGATTAATGCAACAGTGAAAACCGCAATTTTAATGTTTTTTAGTTTTAGAGATATTGCCATATTTCGAAAACAGTAAAACGGCATTTTTAACAAAAAAAAAATGCTTAATTACTCCAAAACTATTGGACATAGGTATATTAAGTATTTAACAAAGTGACATTAAAACTTATCGAGAAAGTCAAATTTGCATACATATACAGAGTGTTCTATTTAAAATAACGCAATTACTTCCAGTATAAGCAGAAGTACTATACAATTAAAAATATTTTATTAAATAGAGCACTTCGAATTACGACGATGAACAAAAAATCAGAAAAATATATTGATTGGTTCTCCCAATACTTCTAATAGTCCATCGAAAAGAATCACCCTGTATAAGAATCTATTTTTGTAGAACAATAAACATTTGTTTAAACAGCTTGAAAATTAAAAGATTGGGACACAATTGTTAATAAAATCAATTTAAATAAAAAATTGGTTCAGGGATTATTTAAAAATATAGGCACGATAAACGAGATGCGTTTCAGGTGACGAACGGATGTGTATAAATATATACTCGTAATTGCGAGAGGTTTCTTATGATTCATCGCATTCATCTTCCTTTGACCCAATAAATAAGTGAGATGTGTATGCTTATTTCATTTATTTGTTGGTGTTAAAAAATGATAGATATAAGACACCTCTCACAATTACGACTATATCTCACCATGATGCGATTTTCTATTTTTTTGTAATGAGTAACCACATTGTATATACTCTCGCATGCAGGGAAGAAGACAGTGATAATGTTGACAGTAAGAAATTGGTATGTAATTAGTACCAATTATCCGGCCCCTGCTCAAACAAAATTTTTATTTATTGGAGCTCTTGGCAGCACTTTTACATCGCCAGAACAACGAGATTTTATTCTATTTATCAGTTAATTTTTAGCGATTTTCTGTTGAACCACATTATTGTGGAAACTAACACATTTTTGCAAAAACGTTCAGGTTCATGGATCTCACTTAATTTTGAAGGAATGTATATTTTTCTTGGAATGAAAATATTCCAAGGAATTGTGAGCAAACCAGAGGCAAGAATGTTCTAAACAACTTCAAAAGTATTTGAAGCAACCTCTATCTCAAAGTTACTCACTTACAGAAGATACTAGGATATTCAACAAAATTTGCATTTTACAACAATGAAATCTGTAATCCTGAAACGCATTCACAATCCAAACTAAACAAAATATTTTTAGTGCATAATACTGACGAATACTGATGTACTGGGTAGTTTCACTTAAAGTATTTTTAACTCCCGTTTACTTCGTTTACAAACAAAATAGGCCCCGTTTCCCACACCATAAATGAGAAATTAGCTCATTATACAAGATGGTCTCCGGCAACGGGAAGTTTTGATAATGTTGTTATTCCGTAACTAGGTATAGTTGGTTATGAATTGTTTTTTTATACTATCTGTCAATTTATGCTATTTAGTAATTATGGAGCACTATCTTCAATGGGAATTATCGGGCCCTTCTTTTTGAAGATGAAAATGCTGTTACCATTAACTCTGTCCGTTATACCGGTATGATTAACCAATTTTGAGTCATCATTTAAATAGATTTCCACACAACAATCAGACATGGTTTCAACAGGATGGTGCTACGTCTCACATCATGCAAACAACGTTAAATGCTTTGCAAAGATTGTTTCCACAACATGTTACCAGACGAGGAGACATTGTCTAGCCGCCAAGGTTGCCAGACCTAACGGCTTGCGACTATTTTTGTGGAGCTACCTAAAGCTAAAGGTTTTCACAAATAGACCAAGAACCATTCAAGACCTTAAAAGGAACATAATTGAAGAAATCGCGCATATTCCTGTTGTACTTTGCGTCGTGTTATGTAGAATTTCCGATAAAAATTGCATACAGAGAAGGGGAAGGCATTTACCCAGTATTACTTTTAAGAAATGGCATATTACTAGCTGATTACTGTATTTTATTAGAATACATTTTTTGTTTAAATACTACTGTTTTCAAAACTTCCCGTTCCCGGGGACCACTTTGTATATTTCCAAAAGGGACTTTAGCATCGATGAAAGTCTTAAGCTGCACAAAGGGATAATGCCCTAACAACAGATATATTTTATACGTCCTGTCAGTTATCAAACTTGTTTATTCAACAAAAAACAGACACATGTAGAACTTTACGTTTGAATTGTAAAAAAACCCTTGAAACTTCAGAAGAAAAAGTTGGAAAAAAGAGAATTGATTGCGCTACAAAGGGACAAAGTAATGATGCAATCCAGTAATGCATGCAACAAGAAAAGATAACAGAGATGGAAATTTCATCTCCAAATAAAAATAATAAAACTCAATAAAACTGATTGTTTTATTTGAAATGGTCCAGAAGTATCATTCTTCACTGGCAAAATAATAAATTCAATACAAAAGGAAGAAAAAAACGATTTATAATTAACAAAATTATAAAGTATTCACGAAAACTTGTTTTGTGCATAACTGCAAACATTTAATTGCACAACAATATACAGAAATAAATGCGATAGTAGAGATTAACAAATGCTAATTTGGTAATTTTCACGATCACATACAGACGTTGCGACGTTCAGACCTAACCTATAATAATAATTCAGAAAACATTTATGGAAGGCACGTTTATGTTGCATACAGTAAAAATCACTGTGAACAAATTTAAGATTTATTACAATTGTAGATTAATATCGATTTGTTATTATTCAAACTTGTTTTGCTACAAATTACGGCAGATTTTTTATTTATACTTTCATGTTGTAGTTGATTGAAGATAAAACGGCAATGTGTATGTATAGTTGTCTATACTAAAATCAATTTTGTTTACATTAATGTAAGTCATAAATGCGCGGTCGATAGAAGAATATTGTTTGTTAAGTTTTGTTTCATAAATTAACATTAAATTTTCTTTGAATATTAAAATCTACTGAATAAGAACTAACCAAACAAAACCTCACTTAATTTTCTTACGTCAAAATTAAAACTCTAAATTATTTGGTTATACACTAAAATTTATAAAATCCCTAAAACAGTACCGAAAGAGCTTCTATTTCCGTATCGTGTACAATATGGAAACAAATCTATAGAAATTGCGAAAAAATAAATTAACATGGAATACGTTAACAACCATTATTTTAGTAAAAAGACAAACAAGCTTGTTTTTATTTTCCCCATTTTTATTAACAATTTACGATATTAAAAATTAAAAGTACACAAATATTATTAAAAAATATTTTAATATCTCGTTTTCTTACTGTAAAGAACTATACAGATTGTCTCACCGGGAACCGTCATTATCCGTACACGATAAAATATACATAGAAAAAATTTGAACATTTAGAGAATGACTAAAAACCAATAGGACAAACTCAACTAAAATATTTTAATTCCGGTTGTACCGGATGTTGACATTAACTTCGTTATTTTAAACGGAACACCCTATATATTATTGCATTTTCGGATTCTACGTTAAACTTTAAGGTCATTTTGTACAACATTTCCTGTAGCTGGGAGTTACAGATTTCGAGATATTAATTTTTTAAGTAAAATTTTCACAGATGCAAAAATTTAGGGAGATATCTGTAACTTTTTTTCGGGAACTCCATATCGGCTTAATTTGTGTAAAAAGAATCGACTATAGCAAACGAAGATGTGTTCATAGATTAAACAATGTAATACTAAGCATTTCATATTTGTTGTTACATTTTAAAAGCTTCAAAGAGCAATAACTTTTTTAAGTGAAATGGAAAATAGACATTCATCCGTGTGTCGCCACTAGAAATAACCCCGTTTGCGACTGCAGACTTTGTTTAGCAGTTATCTCAAGAGGGAAATCACATATCTACAAACGGACGAAAGTATTTAAACACATTAACAATGACGGGATCTCCAAAATTCCAACACAAAGTTGCCTCAACTAGTTTGAAGCTCCACAACCAGGACCATACAACGAGTGTCGTTAGCAACAAATATTGGACGTCCATTGTGTGTGAAATTAAAAAAAAAAGCACCAAACAAAAAAATGTCTGAATTATCTCTAAAACAACTATCAAATATTTAATCTTATTTAAATTTAAGTATTAATAAAAGTACTAAATTAGCAGTAGAACTGCGTAAAGCTACTGGGTTGAAAATCATTGAATCCAATATTAAAACTAAACTTCGTGAGACATACCTATCATTCTATGGGCGTGTTTTTTCGAATAAGAAAAATAGAGTTTGTAGAAGCAAATGGTCGTAAAGTTATATCTAGAAAATCAAAACCTACAGTCTTTTGTAAAACATATAAGAATTTATCAATTACATACTCCAAAGTATGGATTGTTCTGCCGACTTCATTATTAAAATTGAAATTGATGGAGAAGGCGATTTTTTGAAAATCTGTTTAAGTTTGCAAAAAAATAGAATGCTCGATGAAAATTTTGGTAGAAAAGAGAAGGATTCTGGTGTAAAGAAGTTATTCATAATTGGTATTGTGGCTGGTGTGCAGGAAAATTATGAAAATGTACATAAAGCTGTGGAACTTATTGCAACTGAACAAAATTAAGAAGTTCTATGTTGCTACCGGCTTAAAACTGGCAAACATTCTAACTGGAATAATCGGAAGAGGGGTGATTGAAAAAATTTACGAATTGTCTTTTCTCCAATCATTCTGCTTGTATCGATATATACAGTAATTTTGAGAAGAGTTCCACCTCACCAGTTACATTTCACACTATTTACAGTGCCATGTTAAGAAATTACATGAATTTGCTAAAAAAATGAAGCGTTACATGGTGGTTCATTTAACGGCAACTCTTGTTGGTTGTCACTTTCCAAAGTTGATATTTTGCAATCAATTTGCTTTTATCGACTGTTTGAAGTACGTGAAATGTTTGAAATCTTTCGAAATAGTTGTTAAATCATGTTTTGGGTACAATTTGGTGACTTATTTTGAAAACTAAATCGAACAGTTCAAAAATGATTTTATCGAACTCGGGATAAGTGTAACGCCGAAAACGCTATGCCATATTTCATCACATTTCTCTATTTTTTCCCACCGACGAGTGTGGGGTAGGAAAATTCAACGAACAGGCATCAGGAAAGATACGAAGTTGCAGAAAATCATCGTGGTATGGCTCTTAACTTATTGAAATCAATTCAATTTTTTAATAGTATTCATTTATAAATATGTTTATCGTTCAATTTCTTTAAAATAAATATTTACTTCTTTATTAGTGTGTTATTATTTTGATTGATATTGCGAAAATCAGGTAAATAATAAAAAATGAATATAAAATAACATTTCTCAAAAATTCGTCGATGCAAAATTTTCTGCTTCATAATTTATTGAAGAGAGGTTTATCACTTATGATGCGTATAAAAATAAAAGTAAGTTTGGACATGGAAACATACAGTTTGGCGAACCGTGGTTAATAACAATAACTAGATGTTGCAACATTATTGTTCGAATATACATTACGTTTGCATTCCTTTTAGTTTATAAGATACTTATAATAAAAAGTACTTGAGTTCAAGCTTTCTTTAAAAGCTCATTTTATTTATCTAATAACATAGTAAAAAATAAACTGTAGGTAGTTTAGTTGTATCTTTTATATTTAATAAGAATTTAGAGCTTTAAATAATGAAAAAATTTACTTTTTTACAAACAATAACCAATAATTAAAGAAATAACAGAGCTAGAACTTTAGTTAAAAGCTCAAACTGTTTATTGGTTAATACGAAGGTTGCCTTTTAAGTGTCGGGAATAGAACGTTCCTTATCACCTCGCAACCAGAAAAACTGTTTATAAACCACTGTTGGTATTTGTCAATGTCAATGTCAAAATATCATTTAGATCGGCCTGATAGTTTTTAAACCGTGGCGTGTTGAAGTTCCCAAGTCGCTGTACGAGATGAAATTAAGTCCGGAACAATACTGCACGATTATTTTTTATAACTTTCAACGAAGCCTCACCCAGCAAGAATGCGTTTTTGGCGAAAAAGCACCATCAAAGTTTATAAACCATTTATCGCTGGTAGGCAGAGTTTCAGCGAGAACGCTCTAACCTCAGTGACGAACCGCGTGAAGGGCGACCAAAACCGCCGTCACTCAAGAAAACGTGGATGCTGTTCGCAAAATGGTTCTGGAAGATCGTCATGTGACATACCGTGAGATTCAGGCACCATTGGACAACTCAGGGACCTCAGTTCAAATGATCTTACACGAAGAAGTAGGTGTTAAAAATTGGTTTCCCGTTGGATATTGCATCTCCTCACAGAAGAACAGAAAGCAGCTCGAGTCAATTGGTGTAGAAAAACTCTACAACGATTCAACTCAGGAGCATCAAAACACGTTTGCGACATTGTAAGTGGTGATGAATCATGGATCTATAGTTATGAGCCTGAATCAAAACGCCAATCTGCAGTATGGGTCTTCCAAAGTGAACTGAAACCGCTCTCGCAGCGTTGTCAAGAAAATGGTTCCATCGTTTGTTGCCAAATCAGGGCATGTAGCAACGATTGCTCTTGAAAATCAAAGAACAGTTAATGCTCAATGGTATACGACCATTTGCTTGCCTGAAGTGATCGCCGAGTTTCGGAAAGATAACCTAAATCGACGCATTATGCTTCATCAAGACAATGCAAGCTTGCACACCGCTCGAGCCACAAAGTCGTTTTTGGAACAGCAAAATGTCGAAGTTCTTGATCATCCTCCATACAGCCCGGACCTAAGCCCCAATGATTTTTTACATTCCAAAGAATCAAGAATATGCTACGAGGAAAGCGGTTTCAGACGTCTGAAGAAGCGGTGGATGCCTACAAAACAGCGATTTTGACTACACCTACTTCAGAATGGAATAAATGCTATAACGACTGGTTCCATCGAATGCAAAAGTGCATTGACTATCGCGGAGAGTACTTTGAAAAACAATAAAAAAAATGCGTTATCATACCTCTTACACTTTTCTTCATTCCCGACACTTAAAAGACAACCCTCGTAGTAAACAAAAAGGACTACTGTTTTTTGGTATCTTTAATAGTTTATAAGTTATTTTATTTACAATGACAAAAGAACAGATATAAATGATAACGAGTTTCAAGATCCAGGAATACTAAAGTTATATAAAAAAAAAGGAAACATAGAAAGAAGTATTTGAAAAAATAAATACAAAAAATTCATTTGTTTATAACAAATTGTGTATTAAATAAACAAATAAAAAATATGAACAAAAAAATCTTTAGAATCTTAAAGTCAATTAAGAGTAATGATTTTTAGAGAAAAGAAACGATTTCTTAATATTACTAATATTTACCTGCAAAAACGATTGTTAATTAACAAATGCGTTTTTAGCGATAAATAATTTTATCATTATTTCTATCAAGAAACATATTAAAAAATTTTTAGATTATGTTTATAACAATTATTTTGACAATGGGTGCAAAAATTAGTCTTTTTAATTTTTAAAAGTCTTAAGTTGTTAATAAAAAATAGAAAATAATTTTTTTTAATTTTCCCAACCTTTATGACTTTTCAATAATAGGTCCGAGAAGTGAAAAAATTTCAGGTTTTATTATATGAATTATCAGTTTTTATATAAATTTAAAATTTGTATATTTTACTTAATTAACAATAGCGGGGCCTGATCACAACGCTCAATTTTCACGCCGCCCAACTCAAGAATTGATCATAATGTATGTTGTCACAACTCCCAACTATTTTCACAACTCCCAACTACGTTTCTTTTTCATAACGCCCAACTTTGTCATCATTCTCAACGCCTGTATTTATAGCAGTTTGGCAACCTTGCTTTTCACCCATAACTTGTATATTAATAACATTACATGTTTTCATGTGATTGGGGTAAACGATGTTGTTGGTAGGTGTGATCGGGGTAAATGGTGTTGTTTGGTAGGTTACAGTTATTACAATTTTCTTTTTAAATAAATTACATGTTTTATGTGATTTGGACGTTGTGACCATGCGGTGTTATGAACAAACTAAGTTATGGGTGAAGAGCAAGGTTGCCAAACTGCTATAAATGCAGGCGTTGTGATATACACTAGTTATGACAAAGAAACGTAGATAAATAGTTGGGAGTTGTGACAACATGCACAAGTTGGGAGTTATGATCAATTTTGGAGTTGGGCGTTATGAAAATTAGCATAAACTAATGGAAAAATTGCGAAAAAATGTTTTTTTCCAACGGTTTGTTGTTCTTTCATGTTTTTTAATAGTGCTTGCATTTTTTCATTTTATAATATTGAGATTTAATCAATTAAATTAATTTTTATTGTTGAAGGAATAAACCGTGAAGCACGTGTGGCCGCTGCGTCATCCGCTTTTGGATCTTTTTCACCACGCAATTAAAATTATAAATATTGGTCGTAGAGTTGGGGGTGGTAGGAATTTTTGTAGGAAATTTTCTGTTCTTTTAGGATCTATTTTGTAATTTTGAATATCTCAAATAGTTTTTGAAATATTCCCAAAACCAAACCCCCTATTTTTTACTAAATTGTTTATAACTTATCCAATTTTTGCGACCGTTTTGAAATTTTTTAAAGTTTTAGAAGCCATTCTGAATCGATTGAGACTTTGATCATAATTTTCAGACAAACGCAATGTATTACACTCTCCTCGCAGGGTTGTAAACAACATGTTTGTGAAAAATAAATAATTTCATCGCAGTTTTTGATTTTGTCTGTGTCTAATAGTATATTTATTGTTATTTAAAATGTTTAGTTTATTGATATACATATTCATCTTCAGATGGATATAATTAAAATCTGATGTAGTCGCAAAAATGTTTTGATAATTATAAATTCAAAAACCCCATCACGATAAATAAGTTCTTATTCGTTTGTTATTTCGAAATTATTTTGAAAAGAAATACATAATCGTGTCACTAGTGAAAGGTAAATAATAATCTTTAGTAAAACAAGCGATTTCTCCCCCATATTCCGGATGTCTTCATCCCTTCTTTCATTGTCTAGCCTGGTAATTAGTAAGTCACTGGCGATTAACCACGATGGACTCATTCGTCTAACGATATTATGATTATCCTTGACAGGACGAAGGAACAAGATTAAGAAAGGCTCTTATTAGCTTTAATTCGAATAGGATCGCTAAAATAGATTAAACCTTTATTATTTACGCACAAAACGAAATCTAGGTACCTACATTAAGTAATAAAAAAATTAATTTTTTATTAACTCCATACTTTCGTCGGAATCATATTAGCTTGTTCCTGAAATTGAAAATTAAACAGTAAATATAATGCATCAAGGTTTGTTTGATTCTGAGGGTTGTGGTGCTTCTATATGTTCATATTGAAATTCTGTTGCGGTTAATGACTACTTCAATGAAGAGGTTTGAATTTGATTGTGTCTTTACTTGTTTACTAACTTCAATGGTTCATAACTCACTTTGAAAAAAAAAATGATAGCTTTTTGCATCGACTTCGAAAGTAAATAATTTAAATTAAGACATATTGATGTTAATGTATTTGTAGAATATGGAACTGTAATAACTCGGCTATTTCTCATCTAAAACTCCTGCTTCTTAAAGTTGAGCGCGATATTTGTCAAAATATTTGCCATTAATCAAGATAATCTAGCCGCGTTCACTCAGACTTGTGTAAGAAAACAAATAAAGTTAGAAACTTGTTTTTGCTACGTACGTACTTATAATGATTAAAACATCACACGTCTCGGATAATTAAATATGGCGAGTTCTACATTTAACGATGACATCTCTTTACATTAGCGACAGGAAGCTTGTATAAATATTAGAATGTAAAGAAGATTTAAAAATAAGCTCGTTGGAGATTTTCCCAATTAAAAGTTTCGGACGCTTTTAAGCTCGATTTTTGCTTCAGTAATTCTTAATACGATTGTTGCTTGTGAGTTATTAATTATAAAAAAATTATAAAAGCTTATATTTTTCATCGTTCACTGATGTATTTAACAATAATTGAATTTTCGATTTTCTTTCTTTGAAAGAATTCATTAATGGTGTTTAGAAATCATGCAAGCTTTGAAAACTTCTTATTTCTGAGAGTATCAGCAAATTCAGGTTTCGATTGTTTACAAGTTGGTACAAAGCTCATAATTTTAATTTAGTGATCTTATGAATCTTAAGCTTCAATAATTTAAGGATTGTTTTTGTTGTAACTGCTAACTGTTTTCATAATGTACTCACAAAAATTTGGTTATAAGTTGTAGAAGTTTGTTTTGACTTTAGCCTCGTTGCAATTCGTTTCAGTTTCATGCAACTTACTATATATTTGGAGACAATTTACACTAACTTTAACAAGAATGAACAGTTTTATTATTCCGTTTTTTTGAATGTTTATGGGTCGTTATTATGTAATTACAGAGATTTTAGGGTTAGAACGTCTTAGCCTTCCACAAACCAATTTCGATTTTTTTGACGTTTGCCCACGAAAGAGATAGGTAGCACGTGTTAGCACAACTTTGCTGAACTTTAGCACAGTGACAACCTCAAAACGCGGAACAATCAACAAATACAGTCGGCATTACGAAAATAAAATGCTGACAAATCAGGAAGCTTAACTCGACCTTGCCGAGTAAAATCCTCTGCATAAATGTAAATAGTTGGTTAATCAAGTAGAATTAATTATTATCATGTTGTACAAACAAGTTGCTTTAAGAACTGAAGAACAGTCGAACAGTACAAGTAAGGAGTCGCACATAAAAAAACAATAAGTTCAGTGCAACATCGTACGGCAATATATAATACCATTGTTATGATAGTACCATTGTTTTTATATACTTACAATGATAGTACGCACACGGCTCGGATGTCACATCATAAACGTAGTACGCGCTTGTATACAGTGAGACCATAACGTAGAAAATAGCTGGCAAATCTTCTTACAAAAATTTCAACAAAAATACAGGAAATTTTGTATTGGCTATACAGAATGTTACAGTGCCGTTCGTTTCAGAGTTGTTCTCATTCCGTGTTATTGAGGTTATTGTTGTATTTGCTCTTGTTTCTATTCTTTCCGACCGTTTTAAAATTAGTTCTTTTAAGAAATTTAAATGATTTGTTCTTCTTTGAGGAGGGGCACCAAAAACCACTAAGTCGTTTTTCAGGCAACGTTTCGTGCAACGAATGTGCACTTCCTCAGGCATGAGGAAAAAATATGAATACAAATTTACTGTAGAAATACCAACTTTACATTTAAAATGCTAATAACAATTAATATTCATTTAATATGATTGTCCTTCTGTAGATGCGAAATTCGAAGTTTTTAAAATTCAAGCGTTAAGTGTTAATCAAATTAATATTGCGGCTATTTTTATTTATAGTGTATTTTGGTGGGCTTATTTATAAAAATTGCATTGTATTGAAAAATATGGGCACCATTTCGAACATTTGGGCTCACGCTAATTGTTATTACCATTGTTTGTAATAAATAAAATTGGTCTATTTCAAGACCACAACTTAGTGTTTTATCTGTGTTATTGTTTCTTGTTATTTTGTAACCTGTTGGCATTTTAATTTTAATAACTTAAAAATAATTTCTAGCATTTTTTTTTTGCCAATTTAGTTATAAATTTTTTTACCCCACAACTTTACGAGAATTACTTTTCGAGATATAGCTGGGTAGCTTTTGGAATTTTCTTTGACATTTGGTATTTTTTTTAACAAAGTAGTCGCTTGATACAAAGTTTAGGTTAAAATGTTAAAAAAATTTGTTGTACTTTTGTGTACACTGTAAAAAAATAACACTGCGCAACAGCATTTCTGATGGTTGGGTTTTGTTACATGATATTAGTCCAATTTTTGATGACAATTTTAATTCCATGATTAAAATTTCTGTATCAGTTATAGTTAAAAAAATATGACACGGGTGTTTTTTTTATAATAAAACACTAAAAATTTAGAGATAATTTTAATTTATTTAATTCTTATAATGAAAAAAAAATTCTCGTATAAGATTTTCTTGCTAAAGCTGAAAGCAGAGAGCTATTCTGAATGCTCCAACAATCGTCAGCCATCATGTGTGCGTACCAGTAGCCTTGATAACGTTCCTCCATAGTACGGAGGTCCTGGTGGAATCGCTCGCCCTGTTCTTCACTTAGGTCACTGGTGGAAAAATAGTCCAGGTGGTTGTAAAGAAAGTGTAACTTGATGGTCATGTTACATCCAAGCTTTTAAAAGTGACTCAACAGTTTTTTGACGTGTTGAGAAAATTCAGAACGTTTCTGCCGTTTTCTCAATCTCTGTCATAGTGTCCGTAAAATTTGAGTATTTAATTAATGATCTTATTTGTGGCCAGTCAAAAATTTCCGCCTTTATCTTTTCTGCACTCAGTTTTGGAAACTTGTTTGATAGGAAAAGGAAACAATTTCCATTTTTGTCAAGACCTTTTACAAATTGTTTTATAAGTCCTAGTTTTATATGTAAAGGAAGCAAAATTATATGATCTCTTGACGCTAAAAAGTGGGTTTATCACGTTCCGCTGTCCTGCAACTAGAGTTTCCCGAGGAGGCCAATCTTTTTTAATCCAATGTTGATATTTAGCTATACTGTCTCACAAGCAAAGAAAACAGGGATATTTTGTATAACCACCATGTTGGCCTAAAAATAAGTTAACTATTTTTAAATCAACACATATGAGCCAATTGTGGTCCACATATTTAATTTTGTCTAAAATCAAAGCAAAAGTTGTATATTCTTCTTTTATTTTTGTAGAATGAGGAATAGGTAACGACCCTAATTTATTCTCATTGTGTAAAAAAAACACATTTTAGACTACGTTTTGATGAGTCTATGAATAGACGACAGTCACTAGAAACATGTTTTTGGGGTCCATTCCAGCTATTAAACCAAGTACACTCATGAAATTTAAAACTTGGACACCACAATTTCTGTAAACAAAAGTTTGCACATTGTGAAGCGGGCTTAAGGGTATCATTTACAATTCTAACAGCAGGTAGTCTCAGCAGGGGTTATCTTATAGAAGGACTGTAGAATGAATCATTACACTAAGCACGTTTTAGAAAATAGGTAATTTACGTTGCTTACTTAATTTTTTCTTTAAAGAATATATTTGAAGGTATCGCTAATTAAACACCATAGCTCGATTAATTATCGAATCAAAATTTTGTTTAGGAAATGTTTACAAAATAAAATTAGAAATAATTTTGATTTAAAAACGTCTACAAGCAATAACTTTTAAATTAAATCAAAAACTAAACATGGTTATTTGGGTTGACTGATTATTACTTATTTTTAAATAAATCTAACCTACTAATTATTGTAAGTTATTAAAAAAAATCATTAAACTCTCTATTCATAATATTTAGTCCTTACAAAATGTATATTTTATGACGTTTCATTTTTTCTGTAGTTAATATAAAAGTGAAAATAAAAACTAAGGCAATTCTTATTGTCAACGTATATATTTAGTTTTTGACAAGAATTTATTACATAATTATAATTAAGATACCAAGTTATAGTTTAAAATTAAATGAAAACTTTTTTTTTAAATATTACTATATAAATAAATATAAGAAATCAATAATGGGTGTGACCTCCATTATTATTGATACATTCTTGGAGGCGTCTGCTCATTGACGCTATCAAGGTATCAATATAATTAATATTAATCGTTTCCCATGCGGTATCAATGGCTGCAATTAGTGCATTACGGTTTACTGGTATAAAATTTGGCCCTTGTTGTCTTCGGATAACAGCAAGTATTCGAGCCCAAACATTTTCGATAATGTCAAAATCTGGGTTTTTTGCTGGCCAGGGTAACAGCTCCAAGTTATTTTCTCGTATCCAATTGCGCAATTGAAATCAGCAACGTCAAATTAGTAAACATCACGTGATAAAAGTCAATCATCAGACAAAAGTTGCCATATTGTTGTGCACTGTAATTAAATCAATTCAATTTCACGGCCTCTCTACCCACATTATATTAAGAACTTTCTCGATCTCATCAATAATCTAGAATGTTTTAATAATAAGATTCTCCACTTTATTTAGACATCACAAAATCTATATACCGAGTGTTCCTCTCAAAGAATGTACAGATATAATAAATAATTGACTTCATGTTTTAGATATTTCTAATAGATCTTCCTCGTCATTAGCTAAAATATTTTTAGATGATCTAAAATTCTCGTCAATTTCTTCATCAAAAAATCCTTTCTATTCTGCACGCGATAATGTAAATAATATTTTTGTCATTTGCATTATTGGTACACCAAAAGAACTTGACACTAATAAAGTTATTTCAGTCAGTTTTCTAGATCTCAAAATTTCTAAACACTACTAGATTTTATTTCCCTATCATTACATTCATCCTTTAAACCACAAACTAACATGATTTCGGTCCTTTTTTATCGAATTTTCCATATTCCCTCAACCACAGATGATTTTAATCAAGAACTTTTAACAATTTTCAAAATTACTAATTCGAATAGTTTTATTCATTCAAATTAAATCTTTACTCACCAAGCTTTACATTCCCCCCTCTCTCTTACTCTCTTACTCTCTCTCTCTCTCTCTCTCTCTCTCTCTCTCTCTCTCTCTCTCCAGCTTTATCGCTCCTTTGTAGGAGCATTGTCTCCCTATATTAGGGAGTTACACCTTACACCTCCACGTTGGCCATACGGGTTGGAAATGGCTGCGATATATTTTTTAACGGTTATCAAAGGTGTTAGTATGGTAACCAGAACCGACGTCTGAACGTACCCTCTGAACATGGTGGGCGCAGACTCGTTCTCTCTCGCTGTCACTGGAATCGAACCAGCCCGCCAGTGGTAACCAGTTTACCGCTAGGCTATGGTCCCACGTCCAATTCCTCTACTCTCAACAAATTTTTTTAATAATACATAAGATAATGTTGATTTACTCGATAAATGCTGATAACCTATACAAATTTTCTTTCGGTGCCCGTCAAGCCTTTTATATTGCACGAACAGGATAAAAATAATAAAATCATTCCTTTAATCTACATGAAAACATAAAAATCTTGCATATCTATGCAAAAAGTTCAAAATTAGATTTTCTTGATCATTTTCAAATCATTAAACATTTTAACAATTAACGAACCTAGTTTTAAATGACACAATAAATACATACCATAATCTTCGATTATTATCGCCAACTACGCGTTGGCGTAAAACAATCTCAAATCGCTTGCTGTAAATTTGCAAAAGACTGAGAATTGTTTGACATATGTTTCTCCCTTTTGGTACTCTTCAGAAGTGGCAGAACTCATACGTAAGTTCACTATTGTACAATATACGCGGCTGTCGACTTCTTACTCAAAGGAGGGTACATCATATACGACTAATAAGATGTTGCTCTATCTAGCGGCGCTTATGTTAACGATGTGCAACATCAATTTTGAAAAATATATCTTAGTACGCTCTGATTTTTGTAATAAAAATATTATTTTTTTAATGCCATTCAAACTACAATTTTTTTAATTTGAAGTATGTTAAGTGAATACATTTTGTACTTTCGCATTTTTAGGTTCAAAATTTTTTATCAAAATTTGTTTTGTTTTGAATTTATAACATTACATCATAGGGAAACAATCTTGTCATGTAGGTTACTTTATAATTTTTAGAATATGCACTAAGTTTTAAAGTTTCAATTTGATGAAGTGCGCAGGAACTTACAAATGTTTGATAAAAAAAGTGGAAAACAAAATGGGAAAGAACTCCGTTAATTGTCTTATCTTTCTAGTATCTCAAACTATGTTGGACCTTCTATAGGAGTGCACGGAGCAGAACTGTGTTTAGTGTTTTTTAAGGCGTCTAATAGCTGTACTACTTCTTGGCTACTTCTATCGGGAATCTAGTCAAACATTACATATAACAATGAATATAAGCAATTATTACGTCAATTAATCAAGTAAATAAATAAGTAAAAGAACAAACTTTATATTAACCGAACTAACATTCGATAATTTTTTACACATGGTGTTTGTCTGACTTTCTGCTCTTTACACTCCTATAGAAGGCCCAACATAGTTTGATATACTAGATACATTGGAAAAACAAACCGATATGATAGTTATAAATAACTGCTTTAACAAGGCTATGTCCCGAAAAAAGGTCGTGCGTAATTGGCCTGGCAAAAAAATGTCGTGAGCATTTGGTTGCGCAGCAAAAGGACGCCGACGGAAAAAAGGGCGCAGCCGAAAAAGGTCGCGCTAAAAAACAACGCACAGTTCTCCATAAAGGTTAAATTTCTTTCAGTTGTGAAGATTAAAATTCTTTGTTCATTTGGACCACTATCGAATAAAAGAAAAGGTTCGCCGTTGCTGTTTCTGGTGTATTTTTTCGGAATAACAAGCTTGGTTAAACTTCTAGCATTTGGCGGAATAGCTTTCTTTTTTTGGCGTGTGTGTTAAATAGTTCTCTTTAGGGATGCAATGGAAGATAACTGCCCACTTGCACCCAAAAAAACTTTTTGTGAAATAGTAGCTAATATACCTTGTGTTGTTAGTTCAATTTTTTCAGCCATTTCTTTCATTTTGTTACAAGCCCTCTTTGCTTTTAATTTGAATGCATCTGCAACATGGTTGTGGCTTGTACGTTTCACTACTTCATCTCCCACTGTATGAAGTCTTTCCCTACATTTACACTGACTGTATTGGACACACTTCTAAATTGTCTTTTCGCCAATCACCCTTTCCTTTCTGTGGATAAATCCGTTGTATTAAAATATTTTATCAAACCCTTATTAACGGCATCTGACCAATGGGTGGAGCTTTTTTCTATAGTGTGTTTTGTTAACGAGCAGATACTATTGCATCATCAGGGGTTTTCCAAACATATTAGAAACCAATTATGTGCTGGGTGTCCATTAACTAATTGGAATGTTTAGAATGCATATATGTACCTAATTACACGATGACTTCAACGAAGACCAACAATTTGAAATTTTATTTTATATATAAACAAATAGCTAACAAATATAGTTACATTTTACTACGCGCCCTTTTTTCGCGACTTTATATTTGTACCAAAAACAAGCAGAACATTTAACGACCAATTTCCTAATTTGTCTCTAATTTCGACGAATCCAGACTAATTTTGTGGCCGTGATCGTCATATACCCTATATTATGTATATTCTTACAGTTCAAAATACTCAAACGTAGGACGCAAGCCTTCTGAGTAACGGTGGTCGTGACTTGCACGTTACGACGAAAATCGAATTTGGCGCGCACGCTACGATTTTCCCATTGGTGGATCGATTATTCACAAAATTTATCGAGACGACGAGCGGACAACTTGTGATTTTTCTTCTATTGGGCGGTTGTCGGCGTGCTTCGTGAAGCTAAAAGTTTACACGTAAAATATTAATGTGGTTTCAATAATTCTAAGTTAAATTGGTGTGTAAATATAAATCTGACCGCTTTCGCCGTAAATGATTTCTTTTGCTATTTTTTTTTGTTTGTCTCGTGGTTGTATTAATTCTAATTACAACGTATGCTTTAGCACGTGTCTTGACCTCATACTCTACTCGTATATTACCATCTGGATAATTCCTGGGAGTGCTGGAACGAGTAATTTAGAATCCTTCGCTATAAAAACGTGACGACTACCACGCTGTCGCCTACCTCGAAGCTGCAACGGCCGATGAACTCTACCAGTTAAAGGTTACACACGCTGCGTACCTGCTATTTCGAATGAACATATCTGCTTTCCGAGCTTTGTCGTCTAGTCCTCCTAAGAGAAATGCTGTGGCTACCGATCTTCTAATAGTTGTCAACTGCTGTCCTTAGTAAGAACCAAGGAACTACATGCATCAGTACACAACTAAGTTTATGGTTTAAGGAACCTATTCACTTTGCATGCGTTTGGAGCTCACGTACATGTGACATTAAACAGTTTGAATCCCTAGTGTATAAACAAATTTTTATTTGGGGTAGACTCTATCCACCGATCTTTGGTTTTGTTTTCACTAGCTCCATCAGAGCTGGGGCGTTTGAGACAAAGTGGGTGAAGCTAAAACAAAAGGTTTTTGGGTTGGCGGGAGCTACTTACCATACTAGTCCAAGTTTGTAAGTGACGTGTGTACGTCGAGTTTCAAATCAAATCAAATCAAAAACAGCTTTATTGTCACTGAAATGTATATTTCTTGTACAATGCATAACAACAAAAACAAAACATAGAAAAAAATACTTCATCGCAAATGCATTTATCACAGAATTATTCTTAAATATGCATAACTAAAACTAAAACAGTTGATTACAACCAAATGTAAAATAAGTATACAAATAGTTGAAGTCAATATAATAATAAGTCCAAATACCCTGAATCACTGAATTTCATATAAATTAAAATTAGTTATTGTTATTAAAAGTAACAGCAAAAAATCAGAGGTTTGATATAATGGTCTGTCAATCAGAAATATTTTATAGTTTTTCTAAATTTAGTTTGGGGATACATTGATTTGTAAGAAGCTGGTAAGTGATTGTATAATTTTATACCATTATACAGGATAGAGATTTTAGTACATTCTAATTTCGGAGTTTCTAAGCTAAGGTTGTAAGAAGAGGAGTTTCTAGTATTTTGTGAATGAACTTGCTTTTGCGTAAAATTGTGCAGATGGTTATGAATGAAACTAACGGTTTCTAAATTGAATAATGCCGGAAGAGTTAAAATTTTTAATTTTGAAAGTATTCTTGACAATGGTCTTTTTTTCAGCCAGAAAATGTTTCTGATAGCTATTTTTGTAATTTAAATATTATGTTAAATCTCTCCTTACAACAGACACTCCAAAACGGTAATGCATATCGTAAAAGAGATTCGAAAAAACAAAATATGTTGTCCTAGCGGTGGTTACTGGAGATTGTTTTAATGCATAACATATAGAAGTTCCCTTAATCACCAATCTTAAATTGGTACGCAAACTTTAATTTGGGGTGTAACAAACAAAAGCTTAACTGAATTTAAACATATTTGATTGCGAACTCTCATTAATTTGTTGTTACTAACGCCCATAAGTTTCAGGCGACAGAATCTCTTACTTCTCACAGATTCTCCTAGTATGTTAAGTTGTATTTGCTATATTTACATTTCCATTTGTCTCTCTGATTTGTGTTCGTTTTAGCGTAATAGACCTTAAGTAAAACCTATTGAATTCCTGTTGGTCGGTTTTATTTCTTTCTATTACCCAGCAGGTGGCGCCTCGTTACCCAGCAGTTTATTTCTCTCTCAGTTTCCTCAAGGCCGTCCCCAACTCACCGACTAAGCCGGACACTGCTGTGCTAACTTTTACAAATACGGGATCGTCCATAAATTTAGTGCGCTGTTTCGAGCCAAATAGTATTGTTCTTTTTTTGTTTCTAAGTGAATTTTAAGGCTTCCTACTAATAAAATAGATAATGGCGAAAAACTTAAACTATTTAATTTCTTGGCCATAAAACAAACGCCAGTTAAGTTAGCACAAATTTCTTTTCAGACTAATCTTCTTTTATAATGAGCAAGATTTCAATGGTGGGACCCAAATTAAAACACCCTGTACATTGTAAATATATTGCATTACAAATATAAAAAACAAAAAACAACAAAAAAGAAACCTTTAAACACGCTAGGTATTGCCTGCCAGCCCTAAGCCCGGATAAAGTGTGAAGAAAAGTTAAATGCATAACGAGTGGGACGGTTTGGATATTTGCAAATTAGCAGTTCATCGTTTTGTTTTGTATAAACAAATAGCTACATTTTCTTACGCGCCCTTTTTTCACCGGTGCTCTTCTTTTGCCTGCGCCCTTTTTTTATCAGCGTTCTTTTTTCGCGCAGCCATATGCTCGCGACTTTTTTTTTAACACCTTTTAAGACTGTAAAACTGAAATTCGAAAGAAAAATGCCTTTTAAAGTACGCGCATGTACACTCATGAAATTTAAAACTTGGACACCACAATTTCTGTAAACAAAAGTTTGCACATTGTGAAACGGGCTTAAAGGTATCATTTACAATTCTAACAGCAGGTAGTCTCAGCAGGGGTTATCTTATAGAAGGACTGTAGAACGAATCATTACACTAAGCACGTTTTAGAAAATAGGTAATTTACGTTGCTTACTTAATTTTTTCTTTAAAGAATATATTTGAAGGTATCGCTAATTAAACACCATAGCTCGATTAATTATCGAATCAAAATTTTGTTTAGGAAATGTTTACAAAATAAAATTAGAAATAATTTTGATTTAAAAACGTCTACAAGCAATAACTTTTAAATTAAATCAAAAAACTAAACATGGTTATTTGGGTTGACTGATTATTACTTATTTTTAAATAAATCTAACCTACTAATTATTGTAAGTTATTAAAAAAAAATCATTAAACTCTCTATTCATAATATTTAGTCCTTACAAAATGTATACTTTATGACGTTTCATTTTTTCCGTAGTTAATATAAAAAGTGAAAATAAAAACTAAGGCAATTCTTATTGTCAACGTATATATTTAGTTTTTGACAAGAATTTATTACATAATTATAATTAAGATACCAAATTATAGTTTAAAATTAAATGAAAACTTTTTTTTTAAATAAAGGTATTACTATATAAATAAATATAAGAAATCAATAATGGGTGTGACCTCCATTATTATTGATACATTCTTGGAGGCGTCTGCTCATTGACGCTATCAAAGTTATAATCTAAAAGGGTCTTGACCATAAGTACCTAAGGTCATTTGAACCACATATCTCAAGAACACCCTGAATCCTTGTAGTGCACCTACAACAGCACAATTTTTGCATCGCAGATAATTGAAATACTGAAATACTTACCACACTCTATGTAGCTACAGCCTAAATTTCCTCACATCGGTTTGGTTTTAAAATCACCTGGACTTCAAATTAATTTATGCTAACCTACAAAAAGTTAATTACTGCAGCCATAGTAACAGAGCATATCCTGATTTAATACTACACAAACCGCTCTCACACTCCAAAGTGACATCAACATTCTTAACTAAGTGTGCACCTGCAGACACATAATAGCGACAGGCAGCAGACACAATGTGAATTTATGCTAATATAGCTAAACCTTTCCTGCATCCAGACAGCAACCCGGAAAAGCCCTAATGATAAAAAACAAACAAATTAAGTACCAATCAATGGAGAGCTCTAAATTACTTTCACTCCACAACAACAATGAAGATAGCTACTTTCATGTTTATACGAATACAACTACCGAACATTTCATATATGGGTCACTTATTATACTACAACAAAAAAAAAAAAAAAAGAAGACAAGAACGTAGAACATAAAATCGACGTGTGAAGAATCTAGCCCTTACACAACCACTCATTTTAACATCTGTAACACATATGCACAAATCACCTAATTCATTGGACTGTAGACATAATCGTACTTTTTTTAACATTGTTAATTACTTGTATGTGTGAATTAAAAACCTGTATGACGAGGCCATGTCCCGGCAAAGAATACCGAAAGGTGATACCACCGGCATGGCTGATTGGACGTATAGGGCCATTTGAGTTTGTCAATGAGCAGGCCAACGCCCGAAAAAAAAAAATAGTTTAAAATTAAATGAAAACTTTTTTTTAAATAAAGGTATTACTATATAAATAAATCAATAATGGGTGTGACCTCCATTATTATTGATACATTCTTGGAGGCGTCTGCTCATTGACGCTATCAAGGTATCAATATAATTAATATTAATCGTTTCCCATGCGGTATCAAAGGCTGCAATGGGCTTTTTGCTGGCCATGGTAACAGCTCCAAGTTATTTTCTCGTATTCAATTACGCACAACCCGCGAAGTATGAATAGGGGCGTTGTCCTTTAACAACAAAAAACATTATGAAAATGTTAATTCAACAGATCCCGAACTATTTTTTGGAGAAAGTATAGTGAAATAAGAATACTTACTTGTTGGAAAATATAATCTTCGTCTGGATAAAACACTTCGACTGAAGGTTTCATAATAGTTTCCAAAATATCTAAATACGCAGCAGAATCAAGACGTCCATCGATAGCCCAACAAACTCCTGGACCCCGCGCGCTAACCCACACATTCACAGAAAAATAACCACTTCGTTTTTTAGAACATATGTGATTATTTTCGTAACGAGTTCCTTCCATTCTAAAAACTTTTAGTGGTCCATCGTTGCGGCTATTGAACGTTTTTCGTCGCTAAAAATCACTCGATTCCAAAATTCCAAAGGTTCGTTCACATATCGCCTTGCAAATTCCAGACGACGTCTCATATTTTCGTCACTGAGAACTTCTTTCGCAGCAGCATTATACTTCTTTATTCCCATCTCCTTTAATCTTTTTGTGCAGTTATACGGCATCCGGGAAAATGTGTATCTGCTATAGCCCTGGAGTATGTAGCAAATGGTTGTTCTGTTACGTAATGAAACAACTCGAGATCTTGAGCACGTGTAGATACTTTAGGTCTACCACTTCCGATGGCTCTTTCCAAAGTGTGTTCAAGATTCCATTTTACTCGGTAATGCCCTACGGTGCTTTTGGTATATCTAACATACGTGAAATTTCACGCACGCTACGGCCCGCCGCTAATTCCGAAACAATCCGCGCTTTCAAATCAGCACCGAGATGAGGTGGCATTTTCACAACACTTGAAATTTTAAACTAAAATGGAATTTACATTTCTTACTTTATTTATTGGTTCACACTACCCCTTCTCAAACAGTAGGTAATTGTTTATTTATTACATACTTCTAATGACCAATGTAACAACCCTTAGAGCAATATGACTCAAAGGAAGTAAATTAAACAAGCAAGGATATTCTATTGTTATTGAAACTTATTCATAAAGTAAAAGCCATTTCCTTATAATGCTAATGGACAGGATTTTCTTTTAAGTATTAAGATTACAATAGAGGACTTATAAACTTTCGAAAATATCTAATTATAAATATTTACACTGCAATTGCGCTTTTCCTTAATAATTTCTTAGCAATAACATACACGTTCTTGGTTTTAAGTTGTCATAAATTTGATATGATATAAATTTGTGTTTCTAATATTACATCACAAACTAATCTTTATTCGCCAAAAATTGTTGCTTAAGTTGTAAAGCTTCGTACACACCTGAACAACAAACCGAGCAACAAACATAACAACGAACCGAAAGTCAAACAGAACGACAAACGATCTTTTATGATTTCCACAATCCGAACAACAAACGGAACGTTTGTGCTGTTTCCATAATTATTTTCAGTAGTTTTCAGTTCATATATATTTATTATTGAGAAGAGAAAATTGCGGAAAACAAGAAGATAGTGCCAACCAAATTTTACGCACAAAGAAGAGTAAAAATTATAATTTACTTCGCTTTTTTTTATTTTGGAAATTTCCCGCCCAAATGATGCTAATAGGGACATCATTTTTTCTTGCATTCTTAAACACTGATTAATTTAAAACATTTTTCTTCTGTCAACTCCATAATATTACCTAAAACACAACAAACCCACAAAAGGGAGGACAAAAATAAATAATTTAATTCTCCCGCATAAGTTTGTTCGCCGTTTTGTTTAGATTCGTCCAAACCTGCAAACGCATTCGCGCGCATTTTCTTTGATGTCGGAGAAAAACCGACAAGTTGCGGGAACGCCGCAAACCGTTCGTGGAACAATCAGGACTTGCGAATCTGTTCTAAAATTCGTACGTAGCACCGTCCAAATTAATGTTCCGATTGCCGTTCGGTTCGTTGTTCTGTTTGTTCCTCGGTTTGTTGTTCAGGTGTGTACGAAGCTTTACAATAAGCATATTAATATGAACTATATCTTATGAAAGGAGAGTTATGTAACTATAATTAACGACTTAACGTTACGTTAGTAGATTCCATTTACTATTTACACATATTTTCTTGGAACATTCGATAATTAACTATCGGGATATGATGACCCTATACTTCGCAGGTTGTGCGCAACTGGATACAAGCAAATAACTTGGAGCTGTTACCCTGGCCAGCAAAAAGCCCAGATTTTAACATTATCGAAAATGTTTGGGCTCGAATACTTGCTGTTATCCGAAGACAACAAGGGCCAAATTTTATACCAGTAAACCGTAATGCACTAATTGCAGCCATTGATACCGCATGGGAAACGATTAATATTAATTATATTGATACCTTGATAGCGTCAATGAGCAGACGCCTCCAAGAATGTATCAATAATAATGGAGGTCACACCCATTATTGATTTCTTATATTTATTTATATAGTAATACCTTTATTTAAAAAAAAAGTTTTCATTTAATTTTAAACTATAACTTGGTATCTTAATTATAATTATGTAATAAATTCTTGTCAAAAACTAAATATATACGTTGACAATAAGAATTGCCTTAGTTTTTATTTTCACTTTTTATATTAACTACAGAAAAAATGAAACGTCATAAAATATACATTTTGTAAGGACTAAATATTATGAATAGAGAGTTTAATGATTTTTTTAATAACTTACAATAATTAGTAGGTTAGATTTATTTAAAAATAAGTAATAATCAGTCAACCCAAATAACCATGTTTAGTTTTTGATTTAATTTAAAAGTTATTGCTTGTAGACGTTTTTAAATCAAAATTATTTCTAATTTTATTTTGTAAACATTTTCTAAACAAAATTTTGATTCGATAATTAATCGAGCTATGGTGTTTAATTAGCGATACCTTCAAATATATTCTTTAAAGAAAAAATTAAGTAAGCAACGTAAATTACCTATTTTCTAAAACGTGCTTAGTGTAATGATTCATTCTACAGTCCTTCTATAAGATAACCCCTGCTGAGACTACCTGCTGTTAGAATTGTAAATGATACCCTTAAGCCCGCTTCACAATGTGCAAACTTTTGTTTACAGAAATTGTGGTGTCCAAGTTTTAAATTTCATGAGTGTACAACGGTGTATTCTTTTTACCGCAACATTCTCCGATCTGCATCGGACATACGCATCGATCTGATTTTAATTCTGATTTCTTAATTAACGGCGAATTTTAAAATGCGATTCATGCCGTTCCCACATATGTGCGCTGCTACATTTAATTTTATTGAAACTTTTTTACCATCCGTACCGTTCCTCCGATGTAGTTAGTGGTAAATTTTTAACAATTATGTAATGTGATGGTCATATCACGGGAATTTGGTTATCGGATCAAAAAGTAGTTTATACAAAAGTTGTACATTTGAACAAAAATATGTAAAATAAATATTTTGTAAATATTCCTAAGAATTACATTTACATACGGACGGACTGTCGGGCAGCCAACTTCCAGACAAACAATTTTTGGCTTTATTACAACATCCAAACTCTATTTTGTCGCCAAAAGCATCTACCCAATCTTATTTGTAAGATGTGGAGTAAAAAAGTTAATCTAGTGCAATACAATTTGTTAAATTATTTATAGGCAGATTAAATAAGGATACAAAATTTTTAATTTAGCCGCCGTTCAGCGATCATTTAAAATTTAATGTAAGTTATTGCACGACAAGCAAAACTAGTTTCCACCCGCCTCAGATTACATTTTCCTAAATTTCCCCGATGGTAATAATTAATTAAATCACTCTTTTTAAATCGAAATTTAAATGAACTTAATGTGTTTTTTCTATTGTCATTTACAATGTCCAATAAAAATGTGAATAAATTGTACAGTTATCATTAATTCAACTGCGGACGCGGTTGCAACAATGTGTTTTCATGAAATTACTCCATCAACAACACGCTTATAATTATGAGTGAAGAAGCGAGAAAAAATAATTTTTAAATCGATCGCGTTTACCTACCACTAAGACGTTTAAAAAAGTTTTCCCAAGATGATAAGATGTTAGTATAACCTCAAATGCGCAACGAACCAGCGAAGAATCTTTTTTATAACATAATTTAATAATTTCCCCTCGACTCCGCGGAACGGCAGCCACGGATCTGCACCGGAGGGTTATACAAATTCTATCTCGCTTCCCTGAATCAAATGCGACACTAAAAAGAGAGACAGAATAGAAAGATTTATACTGGCGAAGTACATTATCTTGTAGTCTCAGTCGGCTAATTACAGCCTATGATACCACATTAGCCCCGGGCGGCGCGGGATGATAACCGGTCCGGATTGGAGATGTATCGCCGCCAGCAAGGCTGAGTGGTTTGCATCCGATCTGAAGACGAAGAACCGCTTTCATGCGGTACAACAACTTTCGCGTTTCTCAAGTTACATTGCTTTCCTGGAAAACCATCTAAAAGTAAATGTAAAATAACTCATTTCATATTTCATCGTATAAACCTTAAAATTAAAAACGTTTCTTTCAGACTATCTAAACCTGCGGAGGCTTTATTTTCCTCCAATAACTTCCGCTTTGTTTTCGTACAGAAATATAGAATTTGAAATCCTTAAAACCGTCCACCAAAAGGCAATCTCCTAAAATCTCTGGTCGTGAATTCTAAATTGAGGTCATTTCCATCCATTCTGTAGACATGCCAGTGATGTAAGAGGAATGTCTTGTGTTATTTGCGGTCATCTAGCTGTTAAAATTCTTAGCTAGAATAGTTGCGTTGTTCAACAGATTACTGCGGCGCTGCAACGAAATTGGGTGGAAATATTTAGTAAATACTTTCTCTTCTAAATTATACTCTCATATTTATAAAGTTAACGCTCAAGTGTAAACGTTTAATGTCGTATTTTTACGTTTCGTACCTGCTGGCAGCAAGAGGCCACTTTAAATGACAAACGCGAGTGGCTTTTTAAAATTCCTCCCTTTTGTGTACATACACATTCAGCCAGGAGGTTATTAGCGAAACGAAGATGAGAAAAATAAAAAGAGTAGATTGGGGTGTAAAACAAAAGGAGATCAAGGCAAGCGCCATCCAGTCGGCGTTGATTGCTGCATTATGAAGACACGCAAGAAGGGGCAATGAGTGCGCTCTAACACCTACTAAAAGAACCTGTTTAAAAAGGCAAGGGGGTGCCGACGATTTTAAGAACAACTGAACTAAGAGGGTGTTTGTTGTTAACGAGATTCACTCCGATCACTCTGCCTGCTTCTTTTATAAACTCTCTTGTTTTTTTACAAAACGGATTTAGGTACTCAATTTCCCTAAGCTGTCTTTAATGACAACACGTGCCATACTTTCGTCAATCAATTATAATCTGAGAATCCTTGTATTATAGATTATAAGCTAAAGAGCACATTCTTTAATCACTTTAGGTCAGCGAGAAACGACAGAGGAGATTACTTAGGTGGAGAACTCGAGCCGTGTCACTCGAAACCAAACAGTTGGGTGTTGGTGTCGGCACTTGATCAAAAGAGCAATAAGGGGTTTAAAGGGCGGACAGGGTGGGTATCATTAGCTGCCCACTGGTCGGTGCTAAGCGTTTACCGTTTATCACTAGCCACCTTGACTCGCAATTTGTCATCGCTTCGTTCTCTCTCTCTACAAACACTATGTACATCGTAAAGTTTACATGGTACACTTTCCGCGTAAAATATTTCGAAATTTACTGAAACCGAGAAAATAACAGGGGTAGCTGCACACACCGGAAAGAGAAACAAGCTACTAACACGTTGAAGCTTAAGGAAACCTGGAAAGTAAAACAAATGTGATATTACATTACCCTACTCAAATGTGTATTAGATTTAGGCGCGTGCCAAAAAAATTCGATCTCGTTATGGATTTATAAGTTTAACTTTGTTGTGTTTTCGTTTGTCGGTCTTATATTTCTCCTTTAAATTTATATTCGCAACGATATTTTTTGAGGAAATTTTTACATTTCCTCTTAATGTAAATCACGAATTTTTTTGTGAACGAAATTATATTAATAAACTAATACAAAATGACTGCCATTTTTAAAGTTTCCTATAATAAATGGTCGGAACCTCAAAATAAATGAGCTTTGAGCAACTTTACGAAATAAGAACATCCCGACCGCAAATTTAGCTACACTTTCTCGCTTGCTAAGATTGCAACGAGATGACCTAACACTGGCTATAATTTCATTAACAGTTAGATAAATGAGAGAGTCGTAAGTGCCGCAAGATGGTAAGGCAACAGCCGGCAGACTTGACCAACAGCACTTTACACAATCACACGAATATAATAAGAGAAAACAAGAAATTGCTAAGAGCTCGTCTGAGATGAGTTTCTAAGAAAACTTTGTGCGATACAAGCAGTTCGTTTATTAAATGTCTAAAATGAAAATACACGTAACAGATTGCAAACTAAAAGAATCCTAAATAATAATAAAAAAAAAAGCTACAGGTATCTAATTACATGTTCAATTTTCCACTTATATTTGGGCGAAATGCTGTTCGCTTTCATCCACATGCACAATACTTGGCACTATCTCTTCGTTAAATCTTCATAAATAAATTGAATCTAATGAAAAATGACTTGTGGCTGCCAAGATACTACTTTCATGAGCGATTCTTTGCTATTACACCACGAACTTGGATAAATTTGCTCTGATGCAACAAGGGTCAATGCGGTTGTTAACAACAACATATTATAACTAGTATATTTCCTGCAGCTGTTGTTTTCAATGAGTAACGATATTGTACCTGAACATGTAGTGTTGATTACTAAAAGTTATTCCACCTGTCAGGAAGTTATACGATCCTCGTCTCTGTCTTCAAGAAATGTTTTCCGATTGTTAACTCTTATTTGTAGTATTTATGAAAAACAAGGTACAACTAAAGTTATTATTGCAAATTGGTTTAATGCCAAAAATTAAGTTTCGGATTTCGACAATGGATATTTTTCAGATCTGCTCTAAATCTGATGAGTTTCGGTATAGATTTTAGAATCATGAGTGTTATGTTAGCGACTACAAGAATCATCATCGTCTCTTTTAATAGACAATTGTTATCCAACGCTTTTATCCACGCAAAACGAAAAACAAAATGACGTAAAAACAAATATACTAAAAGAAATCATAATCGGGTTACATCAGTTTTGTTGAAATTTGTGCCCAAGCCGTAAAGGAGTTATTCAACATTTTGTGTACCTCCAACTTCACGCTGGAGATACAACATCACCAAAATCAAATTACTGTAGTGCTATAATTTACTGTCCATTTTGTCCTAATTTGTGCCCAAGCCATAATGGGGTTATTCAAAATTTTATATGTCTATCTCCAACTTTATGCTGTAGGTACACCACAACCAAAATCAAATCAAAGTAAGTTCGACAAATTAGATCTCGTTTTCATGGCAACCGATAACAAGATTTTTGACTTTTATTTATTAAATGACAATGTTGTCGAAAGAAAACGATTTTACCTTGTTCAGTGTTACGGCATAGGTGATAAAGCAATTTGTCAAGTTATTGTGGAGTTTAACCAAAAAATTCCCGGATATCTTCATATCAAAATGTGGTGCACAAAAAATTAATCAAGAAATTTTTAACCACAGGCTCCATATTAGACATAAAAAAAATTAAGATAGTGCGGAATGAAGATGACGCTGCGGGCCTTATTGTGATGGATTCGGTTCGGAATAACTCACTTCATCAGAAAATACAATATTTCGATAAAAGTATTGATTATATATTATTTGAATTACTTAAATTCGTTGTTCTTTTCAACAACATTGTTATTTAATAAAAAATTTTAATTAAATGAACGTATTTTTCCATTTTTCCCTAGAATGGAAAGAAAAATTAGAGCCGGTTTCGCGGTTTTGAAACAAGCAAAAACTTTTATGAAGAATACATTTTCCTGAAAAATTAAAAATAAAAAAGTTTTTCTTCTTGGCAACCCCATCCGGGGACATACTGTATAGTTAATTAACATTTAAATGCAAAGAAAAGTGTTTTTTCTCAACTTTTTTTCCTGAGTGAAAAGTAATGAACCAATGTTAATAGTATAAAAAGAAAAGTTGTAGAGGATAAAAAATACGAAAAAATTAGCACCAATTCGACTCGATCAGGTAATAATTTTCCGAGAAAAAATCGGAAAAAGTAAAATAATTAGGTTTTCTTTTAAAAATTGTAGATCCGTTATTTTTGAGATCTAGGATAAATCTTTCAGGAAATAGGAGGTATATAAATCGCAATTTCCTCAAACGGCGCTATCGGGCGCGTACCTCCACTACTCTGCCGTTTTCTCACACTCTGGTTATTTTCAGTCATCTTTGCATGCATTTTTGCGTATTAAATATCATGTTATCGAAAAATGAGACGTTTTGTTCCTTTCTATTTCATCTTCACATTTTTTTTATTTCTAACAATCGGACTACCACACGAGTATTCAGCCTCGATTGAATATATTGCTTTAAAAATTTAAATCGCAATTGTGCATAAACTAATTACCCGACAATTGCAGGATTTTGCACACACTAAGTACGTATTATTACCTCCTATTTCCTGAAAGATTTATCATACATCTCAAAAATGACGGAGCTACGAATTTTAAAAAAAAAACCCAAATATTTTACTTTTTCTGATTTTTTCTCGGAAAGTTATTACCTGATCGAGTCGAATTGATGCTCATTTTATTCGTATTTTTATCTTATATAACTTTTCTTTTTACACCATTAACATTGGTTCATTACTTTCACTAATTAACTATATAATGACAATTCATTTTCGATATAAAACATGAATACAAGGTACTTTATACAATTTACAATTACTTGACGTAGGCGGTATCCTGCTATTATTTTTGTCAAAAATTTACTTATAATTTGCTCTATTGACTGGGGTATTATGTCCATAATGAAGTTATCCGTATTTTTATTAAGTTAATATCATTTGTATGCGCATGTATGTACGTTATTATAATAACACTGCTACAATTATTTGTTTTTATTCATGTGTGCTAGTATTAGAATAAAACAGAATCAAGGAACTTAAGTTTGGGAGTGTGATAATATATGTCGACACTTGTATAATATTCTGACATTCTTCATTTTGACGTGGACATGCGTTTATGAAAATTAAATCATGCCGTTATTCACAATGAGTCAAACTCAATCTTATATATTTTCAAATTTATCTGCACCCCCTAACTTCACGCTGGAGGTACGCCTTCATCAAAAACTATTAATTTTATTGTCAACTAAACAAAATTCTATATTTTTGCCTCAATTCCTTTATAGTAATGATTTTACTTCGTACTCCATAATATAACACTGTTCCTACATCACATACCGGCAGCAGGATTTTGTTATTCGATAGCTTATGTAGGATTTTACGTTGAGTAGTTAAGGTGATAAAAAAATAATCCAGAGTGTGTTATAAAAAAAGTGTCAAGTACAATGGAACAGTTAAAAATTAAACGCGGTAGTGAATTTACGCATAAAAACTATTGATGTTCAATCACATAAAGGCTGCATTTACAATTTGCGTAATGCGATGTACTGGATGGAATGAGCATGTCTAAAGAGAAACTGGTGGTCTGGTAGCCAATTTTCAGATGGGATGTCCTCGTTTATTCCCGAAGCAGTAGCTTTTCAAATAGTTTGGAGGTGATTATGAGCAGAATTATTAGTAGATAAGATTTATTTATTCGTATGGTACATTTTTAATGTTGTATTGTGATGTAAGTGTTATGTATCGTGCCCCAGAAGATCAGTATAAACCTGTATAGTGTGGTGATGAAACCGTGTGCAATTGTAGATTGGTTCGTTTTGGCAAATCAGTTGCTTCAAGGTTTAGGAAAACCGCTAGAACCTAAACATATGCCAACTCTTACCCACCTTAGTATTCATATGTAATAATATTAATTAAGTGTGTAAACATTATAAGATAAGATTATAACATTATTGTAGATAAGATGACCTTTCCGTTCAATCTTTTCCTGATTTAGCAAACATTCTAATTTGGGCAACTTAAAGGTCAGTAGCTAATATTTAATTTTACATTATATATATACGAAGGTAAGGTGAAAAGTTCTCGACCTGAAAAACTGCGACTTTCAGTTAAAAAATGATTTTATTTTTTGTATAATCTCCTTGAGTTCAACACACTTGGTCCAGCGCTTCCCAGAAACAAATTTCTTTAAGGTTGGTAACAGATGCAAGTTTGACGGTGTTAAATCGAAGAATAGGGAGGATGACCGAGCAAATTATACTCAAAATCCCGCAGTTTTCCTATCGCTAGGTCTTCTTCCGCGAATTTTGGCATCCAGCTGGTCAAGAAGGTTGGAGTAATATTCTCCGGTAATTGTTCTGCCTTTTGCAATATAATCAATTAACAAGATCTTTTCGCATCCCAAAACCCGTTGGCAATGATCTTTCCGGCAGATGTGATCAACTTCGCTTTCTTTAGCGCCGAACCACCGGTTTCCACCCACTGCTTGGACTGCTGTTTCGTTTCTGGCGTGTAGTGGTGGACTCATGTTGAAGCGGCCCAAAGATTGCTGCGAAAATCATCTTTGCATTTGTTTTTGATCGAATTCAACAAATGCGCCACTCTATCATACGCACAGATTTTGCATCCCTAATTTTTGTGCACCCTTTGTATAACTTGCTTTAGAATTTGTGCGATCTTGGCAGCGAAGTTTTTGACATGATTTTGTAATATTATTTTGTCTTTAGGTGAGTTAAGGGAAAAAAATCTTTCTCAATGGTTCCTACCAATTTTTTATTTCTTGAACTTTGAAAAATTAGAAAGAACTAAATTCAAACTGTGCGAAGCTGTACAATGTACCGGGTGTCCTATTTTCGATGTAATTGGGGGTTTCAGGTATTTCGCGAATTGATAGGGGAAAACGCGTGGTCGGGAACCCTTGTGCCGATTTTGAGACAAATTCAATGGTTTAAACAGCACTTTGATATATCGGCTCGTTTAGGAGATACAGCGTGTTTACGTTTTATGCCGTTTTGTTTAAAGCTTCATAACTGTTTTGTTTGTGGATATTTTTTATTTTAACCAAAACATTTTGTTACGGTTCATTTGTAAACAAACTCAAAAACATAGCAGTGCTAGAAGACCTTGCCGGCAGCTCCTCTTAGTCGGAAGTGGTCGTGGGCGCCACCTAGGGTTGCGTATAAGAGATATTCTAGAGCCACTAGGAACTCGTAGACACAGAAACAAACCGTACGTTGATAGAAATATGTGTCTTATTATAGCGATTAGACTTTAATCAACACACATAGAAATACATAGACACACCAATAGATAATATCATTTAGCGTTAATAGCAAAATAGAGTTATAAAATAATAATGACACACGAGAGCTAGTTAAGACCCGAGTGATAATTCGAGGCACAAACGCCCCACATAGGTTAGCGTATTATGAACTTTTGACAGTCGCAGCACCGATTATTCCATGCAAGCGATTCGCCGTCGAGTTCGCGTGGCAAATATTGTTCTGAAGGTACCCTGACAACAATTACGAAGAGTACCGGACCTTGGCCGATTATTCAAATAGTTACTTGGAAAGATTTTTCTTGTTTACAAATTGTCTATACAGCCCCAAACAGGTACGTTGCTAAATTCACGGTCGCAGTACGTATACATAGAACGCGACAAAATTTATGAATGACATGAATAAAAGAATTAATTTAGCTTGTATAAATAGGAAGTCTTCGGTGTTCGACAGTTAATAGGCAGATGCGACAGCTTTCGTATCCAAATCTAGTATTTTATTATCCAATGAAGAAAAGGAAAAACCAAAATGAACTCCGTTGATAACTGTTGCTGGGCTGCTTACGAAGAATCTGATAACACACAGACTTATCTTGGGTGGTGTCCTGACCAGAAAGAGGTTCCAAGGTAGGTTCAAATTCCAACGCTATTGAAGATACCAGACCAACTTCGTTATTTTATAATTTTTCGATTATTATTCTTGCCAGCATAACCATAATTAATGATCCATTGATTAATTAATCCCTAATAGAAAACGGAGTACATTTGAAGAGACCAGCAGGAAACCAAAAAAAAAAAAGATGGTTTGCAATTGTTAGAAACCGTGGTAGCCAATTATTTATTAAAACAAAGAAGTAAAAAAGGTACTTACACATGAACAGTAAGTGAAGACCTATCCCCTAATTTGTGCGGGATGATGTTGCTTCAAGTTATACTACACACCACATGTCTTGCTGTTTGAATTTTTTAGACAATGTTTCATGTCTACCTTTTACGAGTCAGCAAATGTAAATGAATGTATATTTCTTTCCGGCAAATCAGAAGTAATTTTTGAGAAACTGGCAATCCCCAATAAATAAATTCCCAGAAAAAAATTTACAACACAAGAATTCGTCTTCAACGCATGTATGTATGTGTCTATACTGTAGGGAGAAATTGGTCAACAAATCAATTTTTAATGCTGAAGTTTTGTTTATATGCGTACTCGAATTTATTCTAGCTTAATTCGTTTTCGAGTTACAGACTAAACATGCATTTTTTTAATAGAATCCATAGTTGGCTATGACTCCATTGATTAGAGATTTTTTTAAGCTTTCTAAAAATATATAGTTTCATATATTTATCTCGGCAAATAGCTAGTTTTTTGTGATTAGATTTAATGTTTCAAAGCTTTGCTTAAAATAATAATTAATTACTGAAGTTAATACATTTTTTATAAGAAACAATTGCGTGAAGTGTCAAAAACTAGCAACGAATGCGCGCTGTAAACAAAGATTCATAGGTGACTTTGATCAAGAGGTGTTTATCAAAAAATTCTTTATAATTTCCTTATTTGCCCAGATAAATATATGAAACCATATATTTTCAGAAAGCTAAAAAAATCTCTAATCAATGGATAACTATGGTTTCCATTTAAAAAATGCATGTTTTGTCTGTAACTCGAAAACGAATTAAGCTAGGATAGATTCGAGTACGCCATTGAATTGTATATAAAAAAAATGCACAAAAATGTTTTGGATAAAAATAAAAGTATATTGACAAACAATAAAGTTATGAAGCTTTAAAAGAAAACGGCATAAGACGCAAAAATACTCTGTATCTTTTAATCAAATCGAGATATCGAAGTGCTATTTAGACCATTGAATGTGTCTCAAAAATCCGGGCTAAGGGTCCTGACCACAGTTTTTCCTATCAATTCGCAAAAATACCCGAAGCCTCCCAATTACATCGAAATTAGGACACCCTGTAAGTAAAGATCAGTCCCGTGCTGTTCACAAATCAAATGTTGTAAACCTTTAAAAATTTGCTACCCTTACTAAAATGTGTGGGGTAGCGATCGATTTTATTGAAGCACAAACAAGCACAAACGAAGCACTAACGAATCATAGCAAAAAGTTTTGATTGTCAATATTTTGTAAACTATAACCATAAACAACATCTTTGAATTCTATACATTGAAAAAAATTGAAATAATTTTTTTATTTTTATGGAACTCTTTTCAAAATACGTATTAGGAATTCTAACACTATATGTTTATTTGAATTTAAATTGATAATTTAGTTTTTTTGAAAATAGAGTCGAAAACAGGTACAAATATCGAAGTGTAATTTTTGTTGTAAGATACCATTTATTGTGCTCGTTTTAATAATTAGAATTAAAAATTGTGTACCTGTGCATTTGAATTAAAAAAAAAAAAATAGAAAAAAACATACAATCCAAAAGTACGCTACCATTCAAAATGTGGTTAAACTAAGACCAAAATCTCTTTCGAACAAGCCCAAAAGTTCAATAAAATCGGACTGAGGGGTTTGAAGGTTATATTGTTTATTAGCTTACTACTATTACTATTATACAGGGTGCGGCAGATAAACCGTCAATTAGAAATATCTTGAGAACCAGTGACACCAAAAATTTGAAAATTTGGTACTGTGCTTACAAGATTAACAGACACTCCGCTAAATATATTCAAGATTACGAACCGGAAGTAGATGTGAACTTCTCGAGGTATTTCTAATTGACGGTTTATCTGCCACACCCTGTACAAATACGAGAAAATGCTTAGTATAGAAAAGGCGCAATGGGTTTTAAAATGGCATTATCAAAATTTTACCTCATTGTGGATATTTTACGAAAAAATAGACAATTTTTTGTATTTGTGCCCTCTTGCAACTGTTTTGATAACTTAAAAATAATTTTTCGTAGTCACTTTCACTAAAAAAATTTTCCCACAGATTGTAGGGCGAATAGTTTCCGAGATATGGCCGGCGCCCTCACTTATTTGGCAACCCTGTACTACGTCAGTACAGTCACACAAGAAAAAAACATATTCATTTCCTTTTGAAATTATAGTTTATAGCCTTTGACGAAATTGGGTTAACAATGAAGTAATGTGGCGCAAAATTATTGATTAATGTGTGGTCGCAAACCGTCAACCGTATTTTAAAGGTTGGTCAGTGAAAAAGGCACTTTTTACATGTCATATAAAAGACATGCACACATATATATTCTAAAAAAATGTAAAAATAAATGTATCGAATAATATTCGGATTCACATAATTCGTAGTGTCACGAACGCCAAGTATAAAGTTTCTTTTTCTCCCCTAAAATTTTTCGATTCCTAAACTCTGACCACAAAACTTATCCACCGGGGCATTTCAATAAACCATTCGTCTACGTCTCCATTTATCATAGAACCGAAAAGAACGAACTAAAAATCAAAACAAATATGCAGACATTTTCTCGCGCCCTCGCTTCACATTATTGGATTGTCGGAAGTCAGAGCGTCCCTTAATACCGGAAGTGGTCCGACGAGAAAGAATGACCGATGATGTCGTTTTTTTTCGGTGTCGCTAAATATCTAAATAAATATTTTTCAAATCGATTTGTTTGTGTTGGGGAGATGATGCGTTCTGATACATTTCTTTTGGAAAAATGTTTTCTGCGGTAAATTATGAGAAAAATTGAAAATTGTCTGCGTTAAAACGAAATCGAAGTTGTTTTTTATTGGAATGCAAGTAATTTGGTGGACACGACCGTCCTCAGTAAGTTGCCTTTAGTATTCTATTCAATCGCGAATGATTCTTGTTCGATAAGGAAAAATTCGAGAGCCAGGAGAGAAATAAAGAGGAATTGGCGTCGTAAATCAGGGGAAGGACCCGCTTGTTTGTTGTTTGTGCGTGCCGATAGTGACATTTCACAACTTACTGTAATCATGTTCCTACTCCACGTTATCATATCAATTTATTGTAATTGTTGTAATTACATTTGTAATTAATGTTATTGTGACTTTTTCCTTTAAAAAAAGGGTTTAGTGAATTTTTTTTTCACGCAATCGGAATAATTATGAAAACTTTCGTATTTTGCGCTGTTCATCTGGGTACGTGCCAGGAAGGCGCATGTTGTTTCTTTTTATCAATATCGACACGAAGCATATTTCCAGGAATATACGGGGCAGTGCACTGTGCAGTCACTTTCTCTCCGATAAGGGGTGTTATCGGACTGTTATCACGGTTTGGGTCACGTGTTTACCGTAAGATTGCGGCCCCAGTCTCGTTATTTCATGCAAATCAGGACACAATCGAGTCCTCTGGTCAGCTGCTTAAGAGCAGATGCTGGCGACAATCAAATTTCGGTATACGGAAATTCAGCGAAGCAAGGATTTAATGTTTTCCCTATTATCGTGAAAATACCATACATGTAGTAACGTATTTCGTTTGACTTTAATTACGGATAAATTTAAATTTTATTGTAGCTCGTTTTAAATAAGTTTCGAAATATGAAACACTTTAATGAATTAATAATAACAAAGCAATTGTTCTTAGGGGTCTAAAAGCTTTTCATCAGCCGTTTCACGTGACTTTCTTATTTCTTAATCTATTACTTTAGACGTCTGCATGTGCTTCGAAATAATTCTCTGTGAAATTTATATGCCCAACTTATAAACTTCCTGAGTTCTGAAAGTTTGTCATGTTTGATGTAAAAGGAGTTGACATTAAAATTGAAATCGCTCTTCTCTAGAAAATTTTAACACGATCAAAGATCACTATAAGTTGGTTCAAGTCTCCGGAATGTTTTACAAATCAAATACCTACATATAGAAAATAAACTTGCAATATTAAATTAACGAAAGTGATATAAATTAGTTTCTTGCGAAATTGAATGATAACTGAAGAATTTACAGTTGGACATAAAATCTTTATGGTTTAGTAACTGATATTAGAACGTATAATAACTCTTTTAAGTAACTCTAGGTTATGTTGTGCAATGAATTTTGACCGAAAAGTTACTCTGAAACAATCAAACGTTAATTTTAACAGTTATAAGATTAATTTATCATGTTGGATTTATCAGTTGTCTTTGTTAGAAAAAATATTTTCTAGCCCCTCTGACTTTCTTTTTCCTTTCGCGGATTTTAAAATTTAATTTAATTTAATCAAGATTAATATTCAATTTAATTTCTTTTTATTTATTCTTTGAAATAATATACATAAATAAATGATTCGATTTCTTACAAATAAAAGCCAATTTTATATACAGGGTGGGGCACTACCAACGAATTATTCTATAGCATTAAAACGACAAATAATGTTAGAAATTTTAAGGCATACATATGTCCAGATTATTTGAAACCACATTTTAAAAATATTTTGATTGTACAGGGTGCTCTAGAAACACGTACCATATCAAAGTTGGGTTATTTTAAATAGATCACCCTGTATTTTTTTTATTTTGAATTGTACGATAAAAATAATGTATGTTCTTTAACATGTTCCTATACCTAGTTTCTTCCTAGTTTCTGAGATAAATCGATTTTACCTGGATTGCAGACCCACCAAAAAATTGGCAATAACTTCAAGATAAATAAGAACAAGCAACTTTGGTTTACTAAAGCTACACTCTTACTATTATGTTATGATGTATAGGGTGTTTTTAATACTACCGCATAACACTAACGACTTAAAACTTAAATAACTTGCTTAACTTAAATAGAACACCCTACATTTCTGTAGTCTGTTGAAAGCTGAAACTAATTACCTTTTAGTCGGTATTAGGTTACCAACCCCCTAACTCTGATAGTTTTCGAGATATTTTAAAATTTGATAGTTTAACAATTTACGATGTAGGTACTGGAGTCTAAGTTACCTGTGAAATATCCGCAATATGGACATTATCTTGCAACTTTCAGTTTTAAATATTTACCTTAAAATATTTATTTTTTTTCCGAAAAATAAACAGAAATGTGCTTATGAATAGTATCCTGGGGCTCTAAGAGTCAGTCCAATTACGCACACCTCTCACAATTTACTGATGTTTAACAACAGCAACCGTTATTTGGTACATCAAAATCGATCATACTGTAAACATCGACAAACTTTAACCTGTTAACTAAGAATGTGATTCAAATCGCTCTAATAGTAGTACGATAGTTTCGAAAACCATTATTTTTAGAATTTTTTTAACAAAGTTACCAATGATTACAGTGTCATCGATTTTTGCTGAAACTAATAACGGTTGCTGTTGTTTGTGACAGGTGGATGTGATTCGACTGACTCTTAGAGTCCGACATAAGTTATAAGCACATTTCTGTTATTTTGTTCTGAAAATTTTTTTTAAGGTCAATACTTAAAGCTGGATTTGCCTATACGTTCAAAATGTTTGCAAGATAATGTGTATTTTACTGATATCTCACAGGTAACTTAAATTCCAGTAAATTGCAAATTGTTAAACTAGCAAATTTTAAAATATCTCGAAAACTATCAGAGTTAGGGGTTGGTAACCCTAATACCGATTGAAAGGTAACTAGTTCCTGGATTCTAACAGACTACAGAAATGTAGGGTGTTCCATTAGCTAAGTTAAACAAGTTATTTAAGTTTTAAGTCGTTAATGTTATGCGGTAGTATTAAAAACACCCTGTACATGATAACAACTTTGATATGGTATGTGTTTCTAGAGCACCCTGTACAATTCAAAATATTTTTAAATGGTTTCAAATAATCTTGACATATGTATGCTTTAAAATTTCTAACATTATTTGTCGTTTTAATGCTATAGAATAATTCGTTAGGACCCCACCTGTTATATATACAGGGTGGTACATATAAAAAATTATTGAATAAAAAAATTATTTTAGAATGTACATAAACCATCTTTTAAATTCGTAAAATAACAAATACTAACATTCTTACCAAGCCAACAAACTATATCAAAATAAGGTTTTGAATTCAATATTCACAATTAGTAAGGAATAATAATAATTGATTTTCATCTCCTGGACAAATTGTCATAACTAAAAGATATTTTACGATCTTATCCGAGATACAAGTAATACAGGTGGTGAGCCACTTCGAAAAACGAAATGATATGAAAAAGTTATTTGGCAGGAGTACAAAGATTAGTGAAGGCTACTTTTCTAAATTAGTCAGACATATACAGGGTGTTCCAAAAATCGTGCTATATCAACGTTGTTATGTTTTTGAATGGAACACACTGTATTTGATTTTACTTTTAAAGTATACTGAACAAAATAATGTCACTTTATTAAGGCTTCCTATACCCATTATTTATAGTTATCGATTTAAATGACTTGTTTGTGAAATTAGTATGGTTTAAATACATTCATTACACTTAATCGTCAAAAATTAATCCAACGCATTGTCTATTAATTTCCAATTAGAGGGGCCATAGATTCAAATTATTATAGTATAAAGTTTATTTACAGGGTGTTGTTAATTTCGAGTTTCATGACAATACAATATTTTTATACAATTACTACGTTATTCTAAATGGGACACCTTGTATTTTACTACTGTAATAAAATGTTTAAACAATTCCCTTTCAAATTATTCCAATGTTTTCTATACCAATATCTACCAATTTCAGACTAATCAATAATTATTGCTTCAACGTCACTTTCTGTTTTATCTAAAAATGACCCTAATTTCAATGGATACGCTTTTGTAAAGAATACACTGGTGCAAATTTATAGTTAAACTTTAGAGTGTTATCCAAAAGCATGGAAACATTCTTATAACTTGAAAACCGCATGCATTAGCGGATGAAAACTTTTGGGGAAAGTATATAAAAACATACTTGCGGACATTTTTATTCTTAAAAAATTTTTGATATCATGCTTCAATTACGAGTAATCAATACGAACTCTCGATTTTAAATGGGATCACATAGCTTAATTGCTATTTTTGGATTCTACACGAAATTCTGGATACAATAGTTACAAAAACAGTTATTTGACCTAATCAATATTATTAATAATGTGATTATAAAAAGATGCAAATCTTCAGTAATTTTTCTAAGTCGCTTGGTCGCTGGAGAGGCCATGTCAATCAAACTAGTGTTGTCTATCTGTGGTAGTAAAATGGAATTTTTTACTTGAAACGAATAACCATCATCAATCTAACCAACAGTGAATTAGTCCCTTTGTTCGTTTCAAGTAAAGAGCCTCAGGTAAAATTAATCAATCAATCAACCTTTATTTGTTTTTCAAAAAAAAAATTTAAAACAAATGATTCAGTTAATTCCACTATATACATATCAAATAAAATTTATATAAAAATGTAAACAAAAACCAAATTACCTCTATATCAAAAGAAACAAAACCTTTCTTCCCTCCTCTTTACTACTCTCCTTCATTCCTTACTCTTCCTCTCCCCAGATTTTTCTCTCTCTAAAACTTCTCTCATCCACTCTGCTCCCTCTCCTTGCTCCCCAATAGCTCTTTCCTTTGTCTTAATTCTTGCTTTAGCCCTGACATTCTTCTCTCATATGATCCAAATTTTCCCACCCCTCTCCACACAATCTACATTTTTTTCCCATCTTCCCACCAATACTTGTTTTCGTTCTTCTCATTTCCCATTCTAAACCCTATCATTTTTTCTCCATTAAGCTTTTTCCCCTCATATATTTTGGCAAATCATTTGTTACTAATTCCTTGTACCTTTCATTGTACCTACTGCTTTTTATCTTCTCCCTCCTTTCCTGCATTTGCGTATCCTTGTCTCTCATTATTATGTCCTTCCATCCACCTCTCCTTCTTCTAGTTCGTTCCACCTCTTCTCTTGCGTACCCTACTCTCTCATAGTAACCTTTCCTCTCTTCCTGTCTATATTTTATTTTCATGTCTCTCACCTCTTCCATGACTCGTATAAAATTTTATTTTCTTTTCTTCTTTCTATCCGTTCTTCATATTTCATCGCTCTCTTCTCCGCTTGTATTCTAATTTTTCCATTTTGTTTCCTCCTCTACTATGTATCCCGTTGTCTCTTTATCTAGCCCCATCACCCATTTCAATCCACCTTTCCTGCACCCTTTCCAGTATCTCCCACTCCTTCCATCCCCACACTTCTACTCCATACATCACTACACTTTTCACCAGTTTCTCAAAAGCCACCTCTTTTCATGTCCCTCCAAATACCTTTCTCCCAACCCCCACGTCTGCCCTAGTATCATATGCCCCTTCGCTAAATCTTTCACTTGCCCTCGTCCCTATTGTCATACCTTATTTTGTAGCCCAAATATTTTAACTCGTCTACACTTTCAATCTCCTCATCCCTCCACCACCATTCTTCTTTTTTTTTCTTCCTCAGTCTTTTCTGGAAAAACCATTATTTTTGTTGTTTTTGTATTTAAATTTAACATCTTTTTTTTCTAAATATAAACGTAACACCTTCATCATTCCTTCATTTTTTTTCATCCTTTGCTATTACCACACATCATCCGCGTATGCCAACACCCATATTTTTTTCCCGCCCAACACTATCCCACCTCTTTGACCCTCTTCAACTCCTTCTCTAAATCCCTGTCTTAAACCCTTCTTAGTCCAAAATGTATCTCCCAACCCCCTTTCACCCTTACCCTGCACGGCGTATTCACAAATATCTCCTTATAGCATCCACCAAGTCCCCACTTATCTTACTTTTTATCATAGTTTCCCACAATATTTCCCTGTCCACATTATCAAAAGCTGAACTTATGTCCAAAAACATTCCATACACTTCTCCCCCCTTACCCTGAAATTCATTATTAACTATTTGCTTTAAAATATATATGTTATCCACCGCCATCCTCCTTTTTCTAAAACGCGCCTGCCAGTCCGATAACACTTTCTTCTCCTCCATCTCCTTTTCCAATCTACCTCTTATCATCTCCCTATATAATTTGTATCCTACGTTGGTTATACTCACACCCCTATAACTTTTCATCTCCTTCCTTTCTCCTCCCTTAATAAATTGAACAGATAATTGCTTTCTCCATTTCACCGGAAAACCCTCTCCTTCCATATCCTGTTAATAATTCTCGTATTCTTTCTCTCAACTTTTCTCCTATGTATTTCCACTGCTTACCTGCGTTCTATCCGCCTTTCGCTTTTCCTATTTTTATTTTTTAGTTGCTTCATCCATCTCTTCTTTTTTTATCTCCCTCTCTTCTTCTACTCTCTCCTACTCTTTTGTCCTTTTCACCTCCCTTCTCTCCTTGTAAAAGACTCATACAATACTCCTCCCATTTGCTTTCATCTATTTCTATTGTTTTATTAAATTTTTTTCTTTGCTTGTTAATTAATTTTTGTGCTTGTTCCTCATTTTTCATTTTTTCTTATCTCTTCCTCTAATTCTATCCTATATTCCTCCTTCCTGTTCTTGCATTTTTCTTGTATTCCTCTTTCTGAGATTTTAACTCTTCTATGCTTATTTTATCTTTCTTCTACCTCCTTCTTGCCTTTCTCATTTCCCTGCTTTAATCTTTCACATTCCCTATTCCACCATTCATTCCTAATTCCTCTTATATTGTTGTTTATCCTGTATTTTTTCTTTTCCGTTGCCCGCTCCATTTTAATCACTAAATTTTGCACCACTTCCTCCACCCCCCGTCTCAGGTAACAGACGATACTATTTTAACTGACATGACTGCTTCTACCGAGTAAGGACTTACAAAAATTACACAAGATTTGCGTCTTTTACAGTCACATTATTAATGATATTAATCAAACAATTGTTTTTGTAACTGTTGTATCCAGAATTTCATGTAGAATCCAAAAATATCAATTAAGTCATATGATGCCATTTGTGACGCTTGCTTCTCAATTTGGTTAGTTTCTGTAAATAACAAAAGCGGACGGATCTCAACCGCCAGATTTGATGACGATGTTTACTCTCCGTTTGCTCGCCGGGCAGCTACAGTGGAGATTAAAAATTCCAGTGTACTGATCGTCTAACGGGAAGCACTTCGGAGAAACAAAGAGAATACACTAAAACTCAAAACTTCTTTATTTAGCACGAAACAAGTTGCTATTAGTTTCTCAGAAAACAGCATAGTAAAGCAAACCATGCAACCCAAAAGCAGTCTGCAGATTTAACTGCTTTTGGTGAGGGTTTAGGTAATGTGAGCAGAGCGACGGTTAATTTTGGGGATGAGGGTAACGGTATATAATCAGAACGGCGGTCTAAGGGATGCGGTAGGTAGTGGGAGTGACCGAGTCGACATACGAAAATGCGCTATATCGAGCCGGGCAACGGTTTGAGTGGTGTATTCAAGGCACGAAAATGCGTCACCCCAAATACAACACGTGGATAACAAAACGAATGACCAAGTTGACGCACAAAAATGCGCTATGCCAATTTGGACAACCATTTGAGTGGTGTACTTAAGTCGCGACAATGCGTCACCCCAAATACAACACACGGAGGGAGAAATGGAAAGTTAAGAGAACATAAAGCGGTATCTACATCCTGGGGTCGAGAGTAATCGCCAAAGCGGTGTCTTTGGCGGTTAAATTAGAGAAGCGAACTTACTCAGTATTAGCCGCAGAACTAGGCGGAACAAGTATCCGGACCCAACTGCCTCTTTAACGAAAGAGCTCACGCTTATGTAGGCATAACTTAAGTGAGGCAACTAGCTTACAAGAGGGGACTGCGTGCGCACGAAAGCTTAAGCGGAGCGCTATCGAAATATGTACAACGGCCCCCGCTATCTTTCGCTTTGGGTTTACAATTAATAATATACAAAATTAACACAACAAAATCGGTCTTATACTAACAATTAATTATTCAAATTAATTTAGTGACGGTGCGATACTTAATAAAAACGCATCGTTAACATTTAAAAAATCGAGAGTTCATTGATTACCAATAATTAAAAGCACGATATCAAAAATTTATCAAGAATAAAAAATGTCTTATATACTTTCATCGCGCTAATCCTTGCGGTTTTCAAGTTACAAGGATGTTTCCATACTTTTGGATAACCCTGCATATCGAGAATTAACAATAGTTCATATGAGCATATCTTGTGTATAAATATGTACCTACCGTTTCAATAAAGTGTATAGTTGTATACATTATCTTTAATTATGTAAATACACACTTTTACGTTATTCCAATACGGTTTCTCAGACATAATCCATTAGTTGATATGATGAACAACCTACCATTACAAGTGGTATGTAGTTTCTTGCAACTAAAGGTACAAAACCAATAATATCCTATTGTTCTTTATATACTTTGAAACTATTTATATTCACATTTGATATAGAATCTTAAAACCATGAACATAATATTGCCATTTTAAAGAAGTGTAATAAAAATGACAAATGAGTTCGTAGAAATAGAAAGATACCTACAACTATTTTGATGTCAGTTTAATATCGTTTTGAAGATTTTCGCATGTCAATTATAGGAGCTGATTTTTTTTATTTGGTTGGACAGTTGCATCATTTCTTTACGTCAAACTTCCTTAATTTTCATAAAAACAACGAATACCCAAAATCACTGTACTGTACGCATCATATGTTCCTTGTCTGGTTTCGATTTTGTATGGTACTCTACAGAAATAAAGCTATTTTTTGTCAAACCACCATTACTTTTAATCTCTCTCAAAGGTTATCTAACATTTATTGTGTTTGAGTTTTTGTATAGTAAGAATATTTCCAATTACATCATTTTTTTGGACCAAACTTAACTAATATATAAATGAAGCAACCCGTACGACCAAGCATTTGCTATGGTACTGTACGGGTTTGAATGTTTGGAATAAAAAATTAAAAAATTCCAAATTAGATCTCAAAAAAAAAAGAATTATTTTTGCCAATCGATTTATTTGGTGCTGCGAGAAACTTCCCCTGACATCATTTCCTTCAAGCCAGATTTCTTAATTTAAACGAATAGAGTCTGTTGCGTATTAGCGTAAATGATAACTACATTAATTTAACTCACCAAGTTAACCGTATAGTGATGATTATGGGAATAGGAATCACATGGAATAACATGGGATGTGTACTAACTGGTTCACTAAATTTTTCCTTTATTAAAGTAATTGTTTCACTGATTTCACTTATTCACTTCGTCGTTGAATATAAGAGTCTACAAATGAACGTATGGGCCTCTAACACGAACATTGTACCAATGCCCCAGTATGTGCCCGGCTATCGCGGACTTTCGGAAAAACCCTAAGCAAGTTCAAAATAAAAATGACTTTATAAAATAACCGCGAAAATAACTAAAACGGAACAGAGTCCATTGAATAAAAAGAATGTGTTGTTTAATAGATATTTGTTGATTTAAAATTGCATATCTTTTCAATTCTGAGAAAAGAGATTACCAATACGATGCCAACCTCTTTTAGTTCAGATGTCTCTGCATCAGTAGATGGGTCAGTTACCACTACTTTATGGCATTAGTAGAAATAAGCAGCACGCCCTTTAGAATTTGAATTTTATTGAAAACGCTTGGGGAGATAATTACTTTTATGCAGCACTAAGAAGCACCAACGAAGCACTTACGATTGATTATAAGATCTTCGTTAGTGCTCTTGATGAATCGTCAAGTTTAGAGGGGACAGGTTCTTTATAAATCACCTATCCTACGATCAACTATAAGTATTTTGTTTGTGCTTTCATAAGCGTTCCACTTCCCAGACACAAAAGTAGAACACCCAGGTATTGCTCTTTATGTATGTTTAGACACAAATATGTGTCTCGCCCTGTTGGTAGTTCGATTTTTTGGCACGCTGAGAAATTTTTTTAAATCTAAAATAAGCAACTCTTACATTTATACATTAGTATTTATTCATTTTAAATCCAAATATGTTCTTTGCATATGAGGTACTATATGAATGTGAATGTTTAAATTTTTTCTCATTGATAACCTGTCATTTATTGAGGTTGATTTTTTGATGCGATAAGAAACTTTCATCATTCTTAAATCTAAAATAAACAACCATGTATTGTTTTATGCACCCTTTAGATCAAGATATGTACTCAATTTGTTTTGTGTTTGGAATATTGGTATTTGGTATTGTGAGTTTAAACGATTAAATTATACTAGTACTTTAAATTAAAGAGTTAAAAAGATGAAAAACATTTACTTCCCTAAAATAAGAGGTACTTTTCTATATAATCTTTCACTCCAAAGGTCTATTTTTTTAATTTGTTGAGAAATTTACGACTTATATTAATTCCGATGAACTCAACTTTCGTAATCAAATTCTCTTTCTGTTTTCCCTCCTTTTTATTTGCCTTTTAGATAAAAATAGGCTCTTGGCTCTTATAGTACCTTTTACCAAAACCTGTAATGAGATATTGGGAAAAAATTCAAAAGGGGGCCGAATTGGCATAGGTGAAGAATTTCTTAGTCATATTTTGCACATAAAGTGACAGTTTGATTAATTAAAGTAGGTGTATAAAGGTTCAGTCTTGGTAATTAAACTCAAATATTTCGACACTTGTCAGATTGTTTTGACGTACGTTTTGAAAATGGAAATATTGGTAACACCCGTCACACAAGATTAAAGTTTAAATTCCGATTTATTGTAATTCACGTGATATTGCAAGACTTCGCCATGATCGTCTAACTATTGTTACATTCCTTACCAAAAATGGTGCGTTTCATCCCTATTCCTTGGTCACATAAAAACTATTATATGATGACTTCTTCGTCTTTTAAACGTTATTTTATATTTATTTTTGTTATCTTATACGTTGTGAGTAAATATTACGAATATTTATACTCACCGAACCCAAAATATATTGTGTTGGTATATCAAATAAAAAATTGAAAAATAACAAGTTGGTTCTTAAAAAAATTAGTTTTTGCCAGTCCCTCAACGTTTAATTAATTTTGCTCAAAACAAATTTGTTTATTAGGATCGATTTTTTTGGTTTAACGAAAAAATGCATCATTTCCTTAGACCTAACTTTGTTAATCTGCCCGCTTATGAAATCCGATCTGATTTGGTTTTATAAGAAACTTATCACACCTTATGCCGAAGAGTTATGTGATATTTTCCAAACCAAAAATTGAACAATCCTTATGTCACTTTTTCCGACGAATTAGAGTTAAAACGTTATAATAAAGTAAAATAAGATATTTGTCTGGACAGTGGTCGGCCGACCGTCCGTATATAAAACCAGTATGAAGAAAACCACTGGTACGATTTTAATATGACACTTGGCATGTTGATGTTATTTATAATATGCAGGATCTGATTAGATATTGAACATAACCCGTCAAGAGCTGTTACCTTCATAGATTTTCCTATTCTTGGAATTTTACAAAATATTTATTTTATAAATTTTATTTAGATAAAGTTTGAGGTTTAATTGTCCACAACTTTTGTGTAAAAATTTTAAGATCCAATAAGTGTTATATTAATTATACAAAAAAGTTATGGGAAAAGAGTTGTTTATAATTTTATTAACTATAACTTTTATTTGAACTATTCTTCCTACAACGCAATTTTCTATTTCCTCTTTTTCGAGTAAAATTTTGTGTTTGAATTTCAGTCTTAAAACGTTCAAAATAGTGAGTCCGTGGCGGTTTTGAACAGTGGCGTAACTAAGATTCGATGCGTCGTCCCCCAGTGTGTTTTAATTTTTGCAGTGCGCCCTTATATAGCAAGAGCAAGTAAAATGTTACACGTTCAATACTTTTTAACCATTCTTAATGTTTAAAGAAGCTAGTGACACATGCTGTCACGTTTTTTTAATACATTATTAAACCAATCTTTCTCATTTGATTTATGCTTAGTATTATAAATAGTTGTTCAGATATCTCAGTTTATCCAAGAAACTAGTTTTGAACAAAAGTTTAAATCTGATATTTTTTTACTTATATACTATCTGCGAGTCACGCATCCTTACACCTCATTGATTCTTATATAAGCTTGAATCATAATTCATAGGCAGACTTTAATCGATTTACCACACATTTCTATTGGGTCTTTCGGATTGCCTAAAAGATTTTGCAAGTTGTTACTGCTAGAAGATTGCATCATACAACGGTTTTCAGGAATCAATTGTCACAAATATAATTAGAAAACATAAACATAAGTTAAACAATTTGCAAAATCTCTTAGGCAATCTGAAAGACCCAATAGAAATAATGTGATAAATCGGGAATATATAAAATCAATTGTAAAGACTGTAACTAAGTATATATAGGGCAAACCAAGTGACCTATTAAAACTCGTTTTAAAGAGCACTTAGCTCATGTCAAATATCATCGCTCAGATAGGTCTAGTGTTGCCATGCATATGCTTGAAAATGGCAATAGAGTAGGCGACATTGAATTAATTAAAAGGGTAAATAATAAAACGAACTTGATTCTTGTGAAAGTTTGGAAATTTTAAAAAGCAAAAGTTTGCTTATGAATTATGATGATCACAGTCCATTAGGTTTTTCAGAATTATTCAAGTTTATATAAGCAATAAATGAAGTGTAACGATACGTGACACGCAAATAGTATATATAAGCTTCCTCCTATAGTTTTTATTTTTAGTATCGGTTCGCTGATGATGATTGCTTAGCTATTGAAAACAAGTGCCCGGAGTATAGTTTTTTGGTGTTTTCCTTTGTTACAAATAGACGCTGCAGTTTAGAGTTCATTTTCTTTGATCATGTCATACACCATTTGTATTATTGTACAATAGTATTTAACTAGCAATAAATCTATGGTGTTGCAACAGCAATTCCAGAACGCACACACGAGGAAGTATAACTTCCAAAGAATGCGGAATATAAACAAAACACTGTCAGTATTTCGTCAAACACGAATAACAAATGCTGACTATATAGGAAGCATACTTCCAGCAACCTTGCTGATTCTAACAACGACTTATTCAATAGAAATAAGTGGAGAAGGATCATCAGCAGAAAACCAGTGAGTAACAACGTTGTCAGTGTCAGCAATCAATTCATTCATGTCAATATTGTATCCAGTGTAATATTATGTATCTCAAGTAATAATAACGTCACAGTGGTGACTTCCAACGTGATGCTCACATTGTCGCATATAACGATCAGAGGAAGAACAGTATTTCAGAAGATCATCCTGCCATACACTAGCAGCAGCGCACTCGCCAAAGCATCTCAACTTATTGACAATCATCGTGTTTTTCATGATAGTACTAAGATCTGTTGCAACAAAACTCGAAATCACTCACGAACTTTGTAATAACAGCAACTTTTAGACGCTATTTATGGTAGTGTTTTTTAAGTATAACTAGAATAAACAATTTCATGGTTTTTGTTTAGACAGCTGCATCAAAAGTATGCATTAAGTTGCTACAGCATCCTTAGAAAGCAATAACCATTCACTTTTACAACTGAAATTTTGAAGAGAAAGACGAACGACATACGACACGGTTGTGGCCCAGTCCTATATGTGTGAATACAAACAGCACAGCACAGTCGGCGCACGGTCTGCGTACTGTTCTATATGTATGCATCACTAGGTCGTTGTTATATCAGCAAAGTTGCTGGAAGTATAAGTCTCCCATAGTCAAGCATTTGTTATTTGTGTTTCACGAAATGCTGACAGTGCGTTATGGGATTGCTGTTGCAATAATACTAATAAAAAATTACATTTTTTGTCAGAGAACACAAACATGTAGTTTGCTACGCTACTAATCTGTAGGTATTTCTTGCAAAATTGCAGTTTTTTTTCAAGCGTTTGTTTAATAAGCGGTACCGTTAGTACGAATATTTGATTACCTTTAAATTAGTTGCAAACTAAACATCCAATTTATTGAAAATGCTTAGATGGAATTTTTAGCGACCATTAAATGAATCTAAGTTCTGAAACATCCAGAAAATTTAATTATAGCATAATACAATAATAATATTTTAATATTTAATATATAATTGACGAAATTAGTAGCAGGCCAACACTATTGTCGTATTTTGACAAGGCAAATGAACACTTTCACTTTGACGAACATGATTACTTTTGCTTGTTTTATTCCAATTTGATTAAAAATATTATTTAATTGTTGTTTTCATACTACAAAATTAATTAATTAAATTATGAATCTGTTAAAAGATTTTCAAAATAGTTTTATTGAATTTTTGGAGAAACTAAATTGTTTATTTTTTTTGTCACGATTAACTGAAAGAGGCACAATATCGCAAATGCTCTGCAATTAGTGCAATATTATTGAATCTAGAAATTATCAAATTATTATACTATAAACTTAAGTTATAATTTGTTCCGCCAGAAATCATCTGGTCTGAGTACTCAATTAGAAATTAGAAATTCAATTATCTAATGTATGTAGTAGTTGTATGCATACATACTTCTCCATCACAATTTGCGTTAAAACTGGATTATGAATGCATAACATTGGTTTACTTTTTACAAGAACATAATTTTAGAAGTAATTCTCTTATTGGGTAAAAAATAAATTAAAGTGTTTATACGCTTGGCCGGTAAGAGATTAATGGCCGGTGCCACTAACTTGCTTTGTTTTTAATAATTGTATCTAAGTTTTTAAGCATTGCTTAAGCTTAAGTCGTAAGTTAGGAATCGGGCCGTAAGCCCCTTTATTTTTGAGCAAACACCGTACAAATGTTTCTTCATGTCATAACGCTGTAGTGCATGGTATAGGTTAACAAAGCGAGTGTTGTCTATATGAATGGGTCTGGCCTTATTCAGTTATTTACATGTATGCCTTCTTCATCCCACTCTAGTGTCTTGAAGATGTCTCTCCAGTAAATTAGTGAAGAGCTTTGGTGAAATTGGATCGCCTTGTCTGAGTCGTCGTTCAATACGTATTGGGTTTACTCCACATTCTCTACCATCATATTGTTTTTATACTCTACAACTTTAAAGTTGCAACGTATCTAATCTATCCTGCATCTTTTAAGTGCGTACGTTAGTGCCCATGTTTCAACAGTATCAAAGGCTTTTTGATAATCCATGAAGACCATAAACAGGTGTTGGTGATACTCGTGTGATTTTTCCATAATTTTTGTTTTATGGTGTGTATATGGTCGATGGTGCAATATGCCTGTCTAAATAAATCCTGCCTGTTGGAAGGTTGGAATGCGTCGAGTTTTGCTGAGGTGTGATAGTAACGATATGGGGCGGTAGTTCTTCATTTCATTGATATTTCCATTCTTAAAGATCAGGATAACTCTAGCTTCTTTCCATGTAATTGGGATTTGACCCAAGTCTAGGCAGAGGTTAAAGAGAATTTGTAAGAGTTAGTTTCTTAATCTATGCTTAAGGTTGTCTTTCGGTTAATTTCCAAGGAGAAAATTATGACAACAATATCACCATAACAGTAAACCCAAAATTAAAGTTAACCAATGATTGAAAAACTGGCCGTAAATGATTTAAAATTATGTTCCCGGCCATTTTGATCATTTTAATGATCACGTCATCTTCGGTCCTTGCTACCTTACGATTATTCATCTGCTTAAGAGCTATCTTTATTTTGTATTTAGAAATGGAGATATGTCCTGTGAGACTTTTTTACTTAGTGTGTTCTGTTTATCAGTTGGGACTACCGGGAGCCCGTTCTGAAGATTTGATGAATATAACTCTTGGTAGAAGTTCTCTTTTCTTTTTAGAATTTGCTCACGATTTCTAATCACTTGTCCGGATTCATCTAGTAAATTTATGATTTCCATCTCTTCCCTGTTCCTCTTATCCTTTTTCTAAATAATCTTGGACTTCTGTTTTCTTCTATCGCTTCTTATTGCTTTTTCATTATATTCAGCAACGTCTCTTTCTTACTTCTCGCCTTATTTTTGGCTGATCTATTTTAGCTTTCTCTCTCGTCAACCTTTACATTTTTCTTTTAATTCGATTCTCTATTAGATTTCTAGTTTCTCAAGTCAGTTTTGTACCTTTTTGTTTACATGGTTTTGATTTTACTATAGTTCTTCTGTTGCCGTTATATTTTCCGTTATGAAGCTGTTAAAGTTGTTCTATGTCTGGTATTACATTTTCGTTCCTAAATGCTGATGTTAGATCGTTTTTATTCGCGGTGCCCCTTCCCAGAATCCTGGGGCCGTCTGAGTTATCGGTGTGGTATTGTAAGCAGGTGCTTTACTCACCTGGGGTAATTGAGTTTTAATGTTCGTATTTATTGTTTCGGGGGTTATTAGGCCTTAATTGGGCCACGCTGGCCTAGCGGGTTGGCGGATAGTTGGGATAAGGATGTGGGTAGATTTAATATAGGATGGGTAGATTGGTGGGGGCAGGCATCTCTCCCGACTGCGATTGGAAGATAGGGAGATGCATGGCTCGCGTGGGCAGGGTCGTTCCCTGAAGTAAGCCCATCTCTGTTGGAATTACAGTGAGGGCCTACCATCGCTACCACAAGTAATATTATCTATGTATTAATTATACTAAATAACTGTGAAACAAAAATGTATTGTAAATTACATTTTCTTACACCCTTTTATTTATTTTTTAAATTTATTCCTTTAATGATTATAAACTTTTTGTTCCACAAAAACAAGGATTTCGCGCGGAGTTCCATATCACCACAATACTACGAAACGTGCAATGTCATTTTACTATAGCGCTTACTAATGTGCCAATGACAATATAAAAAACAAAATTACGTTGTGTCAATTAAGAAAATCCGGATTTAACCGCCGCTGAGCAAACCCTGCCTCCTTTTAACAAGTATAAATACAATCTAAAAAGTCCAATCAACGAATTATTAGATGAAGTAGTCAATATTGAAGTCATTATTAATTTACATTAAGAAACGTATTCAGTGATAACTAAATAACTAAATAAATTATTTGACTTAACTTAAGCAGGGAACACATTTGTCTGATGAGTTGTGTTGTGTTGTAATATGATGTACTGTCTTGTGATCGGACATAAACACATTGTTCTGATGAATTGCGACGTGTTGGTACGCAACGAGAATTCCAACTTAAAATGCATACCTTCTCTGAATATTACTACTGATGTATGTCAGTATAACCTAGACTCATCAAATATTTTAAAGAGGAAATTGAAGAATGTTGCGGCAGCGGTTATTTGTATGACCTTATTTGTATATATTTTTTATTTTATTTGTATTTGCATTTACCTGGATATTTCTTCAAAAACTTCCTGCCGCATATTGTATGGTTCCGGTATTGCTGGGACTGAATGTTACACAAACATTCATGTTTTCGTTCAATCAAAATTTCTTCCAATTTTTGTGTTTAATTATCTCATCATCCAACGCCGTATACACTTGTCCGGACACTGTGTGATATGCCTGTTTGACGAAAATCTGGACGATCACATTTTTGTGGTACATAATAACACAACACAACATCACAAGACATATCGTCAGATTGGTGTTCAACCTATCCATTAACACGATACAAAACCGCTTCCATACTATGTCCCGTTGCAACGCATCAGACAAATGTGTTTCCAGCTCAATAAGGCCAATTACTCGCTTCAAGTTTTTTTTTACATATTTTATTTGAATGTATGTGCAACTGTTTAAGATTCAATCTTTTTTATATCCTGGTATTTACTTATTTAATAATAGGTTTATGTTGGAATAAATACAGAACAATGTTTTGATAAAAATATTACTTATCATAGTGCAGTTTATTAGTCCAAATTTCAATTTAAATGAAAACACGTTTTGACTCTTTGAATGTGTAATCATTCTCTCTAGGCAAATTCGTCAATTGAATCGACTTATATAATATTAAAAAAATCATATGACAACCAATAATTTCCAATGTTTATAGTAGGTCCTTAGCATTTTTAAAAACGAAAAATAGAGAAATAAAGTGCACTATAACAAGTAGATACTATGTTTATTAACACATTTATTTATTTGTCCAAAAGTTTTTCAAATAGTACAAATCTCTTTACCAGTCTCCCACATCTTAGTGTAGTGGAGTTTCAAAATGTTTTAAGTAAACTACTCTTTATGTATGTATTATATAGTTATACAGGGTAAGTTTGTGTAGGGATCTGTTCTAGGATAGGTTAAAAATAAAAAATTATTTTTACCTATCCTAGAGACGGGGGTCACATTTTTGAAACACTTATATATTCTAAAATAATCAATGTTTAAAATACAATATGAATTTAAATTTTATTATACAAAAAGCATGAAATGAAGTAATCAATCAATCACCTAAAATGACTGGAGAATGGTAGATTAATGGAAATGATTATATGTGAAGGTTAGTAGTACTATTTATTAATAAATATGACAGATGTTTGAACAATACCACTAAATATAAATTTAACGGCATTATTACGAACATTACATCATGTTTTTTCTACGTCACAAAATAAAACAAGGAATTTAAAAAATCTTATTAAATAGAAACTTCCTGATTCGGTAGCTGAACGAATCTCGGCGCCAGATGGAAAGTTATTTATTGAACAATGAAAACGAAAACCATTTTTAAGCCATGCCAAGCCAAAGCGGTCGATGGTAGCCGGGTAGCATGAAGTTCGGTGGTGATAGGTATACGAACAGAATAGTTTAAGGGATCAGGGAACAGTCAACATCAACATGCACAAAGAAAGTAATTAACCCTAAACCTCTTAATGAAGGAGGATATAGATAGTGTTTAAATGGTTTCAAATGATGCTGTTCGGAGAAAACTTACTTGACAGAAGCAAAAAATACAAAAACCTTAAACGACTTGCACTCTTCGGGTTTATTTAGAGGGCAATGCGCGCTCTTTATGCATAGGGTCACGGGTACGCATTTACAAAATTAAACGTTTCACAAAAACAAAATAAAGCGCTAGATTAATACGTTAATGAACTGTTAATTTTTTTTATAAATGATATGTATTTTTTTAATATCATTCACTGCTGCCTGTGTGTTGTGTATTTTTCAAGAAATTAAAATTTGCAAATATATTTCATTTGTATTATTACATAATTCACCACTTTATTTAATTTCAAAATTAAGGATAATGGATGGTAATATGGAAAATAATCAATCCGGGTCGAAGGACCATGTTATTTAAATAATAAACGGATTTTATGCTTTTTTATTGTTTTCATACATACAAGATTCTTAAATATTATATTCTATTACTATACTATACTATTATTCTCAAAATTAGTCAGAGAACCACTTCCTTTATAAGCGTATCGATAAACCTCTTGTAAATTTTTATAAATAAGACTAATGACAATATACGTTACGTAATCTGCCACCACACGGCAGCTATTTCGCAAGCTTTTCTTCTATTGCCCTAATATTAACATTTAATGCAGTAAAAAATAAACGTTTTGTTCACAAGCATGCGTGTTCTTTTAAAGATCGAAAATATTTACTGCTAAAGTCACACATAATGCATTTAAACAGTTTTTCTTTAGAATGTTTATGAATATTAAATATGATGTTTGGTAGCCGTTCATCTAAATGTTTCCATAAGTGCGCATTAAACTACTTAACGCATTTACAGAAACATTTTAGAGAACAACGACCTTCTATAACATTCATGTCAATATTTCACCAAATTTATTTCTATGGATAATTATGAGCCTTTGCAAATTGAACTTGGTGGTAGTTTTAAAGTTGCATTTATCGTAAATAAAAATGCATTTGATGAAGCATTCAAATGAATTCATTCACCTGAACGCACTTTTATGGATAATTTTGTGCTTTTAACTTGGTGGTAGTTTTTGAAGTCCCATTTATCACAGGAAAGTGAAAACTGAATTGTGTCATGAGTTTATTCGTCAGGCAATGTTTCACCTTATTGTTTACTTTGTTGACCAAGTTTGCTGCACCCACAGTGGACAAATATCTGCAATAACAACTGGCAAATATTCCAAAGTTAAAACATCAAATCTGTGCTTACCAAACTATCACAATTTCTCTTTGATGTGACACATATGCACAGCTGAGAATACAAAAACTGAGACACCTTTGTTCTAAAAAGTTAAATAAACATATCTACTTTAAAGATTATCCCTGGCCTTCCTATGTTATTTACAATTTAGTAAAGAATAGCGTAAACAGTTCAGGGTGAACTTTCATGTATCGATATAATTGTTTTCTTATTCAAATCTGCCCTGTCACTTTCATGACGCAATGCGAGTGTAGGTACTTTTATTTGCAATCATTGAATGGAAAGAGACAATTTCTAAGTTTCTTTAAAACTAGATGAAACCCCCGTCCTTATCGGAACCAGATAAACAAACACCTACCCGGTAGAAAGAGAAAATTCGACTATAAACCAAAATTCCCTTTGAATCGCCATTAATCTGGTTAATTAACAGATGTTTATTACGAAGTATGATTAAAATAGTGAGAATGAGATTAAGACTCGATGTAGAGAATTTGTTGAAAATGTAATAATAAAAAAAAAAAATACGGCCAAAATATTACTATCACTGTGAACAATCCGAATACATGCAAATTTAATCACTACATATATTAACTACAAACCACTATAAACAACATAAAATGTGAAGTGAAGTAGTAATCCCGGGCAAGTTTGAATATAAAAATCAATTATTTCGATGCATTGTATGAACGTTCACCTAAACTCTAATTCTTCACCACTTTCTTTGTTTAATTCTAAAGAATGTACGAAGGTCAGGTATTACATCCTAAAGGAAGAACAGATGACACTTTGTGTTTTTCTGATTACGCGCCTATTAGTCTGTAAATATTAAATTGTTTTTTTTTGCTTTTTTCTCTCATCCCTTTTGTAATATTACTCAGACTAATAAAGAACGTGTTATTATTATTAAATATGCTTATGTAACTTGTAGAACCAAGGTGTCCCAGTTTTTGTTTTCTCAATGGTACATAACTCATGCAGTCCTTCTTTAACAAGCAAATGTTTGTCTTTCTTAACGCTTCTAAGATTTCTTTATTTTATCCAAAAATTTGCTTTGTTTTGTTCTCTGAATAAACAGCAGTATGTCAGTAATAACTAAATGAATATCACATTGTTTAAACAGGAAATCCTACAACAAACAAATAAAAAAAACTAACCTGGTGTTGGAGGTTATGTAGGCGAGTTTGCTCGAGGAGTGTCTTCTGAAAAGTAGGTGTGGATGCAGGAATTATTTTCTCTGACAGAGGTGTATTCATTTTTTCTTGGGGTAAACTGAAAAGTAAATGTGGTTGCTGAAATGACTTCCTCCAATAGGGTGTGTATAGACATTTCTTGAGATGAACTCTGCCATGCATTGGTGCCAGAACATGTTTCTAAAATCAAATTTCCCACAATTCACTTATTTGAACATGCAAATGTTATTATACCTTTAGGGGATGATGTACTGGGTTTTTCTGGACGTGAAAGGCTGCCGTCATCAACCGATGATTCTTTGGCTATTTTAACATACATAGAAGGTTTATTTAAATGATCCAATAATATGATTTGGGAAAGGTTTAAGGATCACACTTTATTATAGCAGAAATTCGACACAAAATGACAACCACAAAACAACCTCTGCAATTTCGCCAAAGTTTAAAATATTATAATATTAACTGCCTGCGCTAACCTGTTCGGGCCCGGAAATAAACGAATTCAAATACATCGCTCAATATTATTTCTAACCTTAATCGACCACTCGTTATCAAAACATAGCAATATATTTTATTATAAATCGAAGGATTTGGGTTCAAAAGATTTATTTAACTATTTTAGATCTTAAACTGTCTTAATTAGTAAAACTTTCATTTTCTCTAACTACATTTTTCTCCTGTACATTTTTATAAATAAGACTAATGAAGACTTTCGCAAAGTTTTTCTTCTATTGCCCTAATATTAACATTTAATGCAGTAAAATAAACATTTTGTTCACAAGCATGCGTGTTCTTTTAAAGATCGAAAATATTTACTGCTAAAGTCACACATAATGCATTTAAACAGTTTTTTTAGAACGTTTATGAAAATTAAATATGATGTTTGCAGCCGTTCATCTAAATGTTTCCATAAGTGCGCATTAAACTACTTAACGCACTTACAGAAATATCTAAGAGAACAACGACCTCTATAACATTCATGTCGATATTTCACCAAATTTATTTCAATGGATAATTATGTGCCTTTGCATATTGAACTTGGTGGTAATTTTAAAGTTGCATTTATCGTAATAAATGCATTTGATGATGCATTCAGGTGAATGAATTCATTTGAATGCTTCATCAAACGCACTTTTATGGATATTTTTGTGCTTTTAACTTGGTGGTAGTTTTGAAGTCCCATTTATCACAGGAAAGTGAAACTGAATTATGTTATGAGTTTATTCTGTCAGGCAATGTTTCACCTTATTGTTTGCTTTGTTGACCAAGTTTGCTGCACCCAGAGTAGACAAATATCTGCAATAACAACTGGCAAATAATCCAAAGTTATAACATGAAATCTGTGCTTACCAAACTCGCAAAATTCTCTCTGCTGTGACACATATGCACAGCTGTGCCAAAAGTTTGTCAGTAATAACTAAATGAATATCACATTGATGAAACAGGAAACCTACAACAAAGAATAGATAAAAACTAACCTGGTGTTGGAGGTTATGTAGACGTGTTTGCTCGAGGAGTGTCTTCTGAAAAGTAGATGTGGATGCTGGAATTATTTCTTTTGACAGAGGTGTATTCATTTTTCTTGGGGTAAATTGAATAATAGATATGGTTGCTGGAATTACTTCCTCCAATAGGGGTGTATACACATTTCTTGGAGGTGAACTCTGCCATGCATTGGTGCCAGAACATGTTTCTAAAATTAAATTTTCCACAATTCACTTATTTGAACATGCTAATGTTATTATACCATTAAGGGATGGTATACTGAGTTTTTCTGACGTGAAAGGCTGCCGTCATCAACAACCTCTGCAATTTCGCCAAAATTTAAAATATAATAATACTAACTGCCTGCGCTAACCTGTTCGGGACCGAAATAAACGAATTCAAATACATCGCTCAATATTATTTCTAACCTTAATCGACCACTGTTATCAAAACATAGCAATATATTTTTATTATAAATCGAAGGATTTGGGTTCAAAAGATTATTTAACTATTTTAGATCTTAATCTGTCAATGTGACATAAAAGTTAAAAAAGTCTAACTGGTATCGCTATTTCGCGAAAGTTTCACGCATAATTGTTGTTGGTTAATTTGCACTACCTATAGATGATGATATGTGAAAAATCGAACTTTAAATATAGCCGAAGAACGCAATGTTAACCACATACAGAAATTTGAAGAAGATAGGATTTACACTTACAACATTTAAAACAGATAAACAATCTAATAATAATAGGCGAAAGCAAATAAAACATCTCCCTCAGATTTGTCTCTTAACCAAATACTATCTTAAATGGGCAACAACCGTTGTTTGTTGTTTTGTGGTATTAATTACTAACTGGATTTTTCAAAGTTTGTTCGGCCAATGTGAAGAGTTTTTTTATTCTATTCTTAGTAGTTATGGTGCCCATTCACGTTCAGGCGGACTGCAGCCCCTAACTGTGAACGATCTGGCCTTCAGTCCAAATTTCACCATACACGTACAAGTGGCATGCAGGTCTGTGCCTGCAGTTTACCGATATTGCAAGAAAACTGTATGTGTGTGGTGGTTAATCGTCAGTCCTGGTCGTCCGATAGCGACTTTCATTGCGTTTAAATTGTTTTGCAGTTTTGATAAAAATGTCTGAAGTGACGTTAAATCAACCGTCATTTTTAACAGGTTTCATTGATGATGACAATTACCAAGTTTATGGAATATTAAATCAAAACACTATTAACCTTTCTTCAGCACTAATGGCTTTTCTCATTACAGTATTCTGTCGTTTTATATGGGGTTTAATCAATGTCAATAATTTTTGGAAACAACCCTCGTCCATCCTAGGATAATTTTTGAAATCTTCTCTGCTGGTATCTTTTAATCGTTTGAGAAGTTTCATATGTGATAAAGTTTCACGATCTAGTAACCATTCTTTAACCCAAAAACGTATGCAATTTTTCCGCGTTCATTTTACCACGGTTTTATTGTTATTTTCTCAAAAACATTACAAGCGAGAATCTACCAGAACTATGAAACTTTATGCGCCGGACTGTGGATGTATGGCAAATAATGAAGCGGCCTGCAGTTCTAGGACTGTCAGGCGATGCCCTGCAGGCCGTATGGTTTGTATATAACTGAACTTGTATGGCCTGTAGCAGTCCACGTCTGCAGATCAAATTTGTCAGTTTATGGACTGCAGTCCGCCTTTACGTGAATGGGCACCATTAGTTACTATGCGCTTGTATCGCTCAATTAGATCATCATTATAATTAGAATTATTGAATAGTACCACCACAAGACCAAGTTTCAATTTTATATCCGAAAGCAATCTGTTGTAACAAAATAAGAACTGTAAATAGTGCCCTCGAACAACATCTATCAAACAATTTATGCGATAATCTGAAATTAGGATAAGCACATTATTATTGAATTGAGATATATGAGAATCTAGCGATAACTGCTGTCGTTTATATTTTTATCGGGCTGCCTGCAGCCAGTTTCAACAACCAATTTATTTTGGCAAAGAAAACAGTTTGTTATCTAATGGCTAGGTTGTTTACAATATTGGCATATACGGGGTGTCCAGTAACTCTACGGACAAATTTTGTGTAGTGATTCTAGGCCCAAAAAATAAGAAAAAGTTCATATAAACCCAGGTCCGGAAACGCTTCTGTTTACAACCTATAGGGTGTTTAAATAAATTTATGCTAAAAGTTAATTGGCCATAACTTTTTACCACCCGGTATATTGACGTGATATTAGTTTGTCCCCTTTTCAGTTCTGAGTTCTGAATTATTTTTATATTTTTGGGAAATGTGACCAATTTGCCGCAAGAAAACAATTGATTTGTTTAGAATTTTTATTCTAACGTAGTCTTTTGACATTTTATCCAAGGATGATTTTTAAATAATTAGCAAGAAATGCAATCAAATCACTTACATATAAGGGACCACAATTATAAGCGGTAGTTCTCACATTAGCATCGAATAGAATATGTGAGATAATCTCTATTAAATCTGAACGCACGCAACTATCTAGGGTACTTTTTAACTTTCGAGTTTGATTCTCGCATATATTCAACATGAACTAGCCCCGTTCGTGCAGTGAGACATAAAACACGCACGTGCTAGTAGTCCTATATGTGTGAATCACCGTAGGTCGCTTGTGCTATTTCGATAGTTTTCGTTAAAGCTCGAAATCGTCACGAACAGTAGGTGCAAAGAGTGATTCTACATCATTCTATTACAGTAAAGTAATGATAACCACGGGCATCCGAAACGCTTAAAATCTTACATAAATTCGTTTGTATAAGAAAAGACAGAAAAATCAATCTTAAAATTTTCCCACGTTCCTTCAGTGGGTCACCATAAAGAAACCACCAGTGTTTAGTAAAAAAAAGGTCCAACTCTACTTCTGTACGTTTTCAAAAATTGATGGAATTACACCTAATAACTTTGCCATGTCGTCTTTTTTTACTACTACGAAATTTCATGGAACAAAGAACATTCCCGAAAACATACGTGTAGTCCACGCCTGATTTTAGATTTTTTAGATGTTGATTCTCGATCTAGATCAAGCAGTGACTGCTTTTAGATACCGCCGTTGACAACGGTACCGCCTAGTTTGGCGCTCATGTGAACGATCGAAGCAGTCACTTATTTTCAGGTTGGCCTAAGATCAGTGGTCTTCCATTCCAGAAGCAGTCGCAATTCAGAGTCTTGTTCCTGTTTTGTCTCAACTGGTCGGAATCCCAACTGTCATTGTCCATGGTTGTTTTTCTAAGGATTTGACTTTTTCCTCTAGTTTGGTACATTGGGTACAATTCATTGGACAAGGTCTCCTGCGTTGCGGCGAGTTGTTCCGGCACCGTGTTCTGTCTCATAGTCGTATTCTTGCAATCGCTCAATCCATCTGACGACTTGTCCTGCTGGGTTCCTAAATTGTAACAACCAAGTTTCCTTCCTGGTCTTGATCAAACCTTACTAAAATACCTTTTGACCATCTTAAACATGGGACAGTATCGCTTCTACAACTAGGTTGCTTACATCGGTATCTAGCACAAATTTTCCTTCTTCGCGAGGGTAACTGGCACGGTAACTAGAGAGTGCTTGTTGTTGAAAACATCTACGCAGTCTTGGTCCTATCGAAGTTCTCGACCACCTTCCGTTTGCTTGTATAATGGTTTCCCGAAACGTTTGGAGAAGCCCGAAACGAATTGACTGTATGTGCACAATCCAAAGAAACTCGGAATTTCGTGCTTGTCTCTAGGTGTTGCACTGCACATTTTCCACGTAAAACGGTTTCCATCAATCGTTCAAACGTCGCAGGGTGTTGCACAATACGAAGGGCATGACGGTAAATTGCCACAAACCATTTTCAATAATAAAAGCCGTTTTTTCTCGATCGTTAGGTTCTAAATGCACTAGCCAGAGCTGCTCTTTAGTTCCAACGTTGAAAACAATTTTGAACCTAACAAGGTATCTAGTGCATTATCAATTTAGTTATACCGTCTTCCTTCTTCATTGTCCCCATACCTCGTTTTTAGACCTGAGATCAAGAATTCATAGGCACTCTGCTGTCTATCAGAAACGGTCTGTAATTCATTCTCCACTCATTTCTCTTTCTGGTCCATCTATTAGCCAAGGCCGCTGCCTCAAACTGTTTGTGATATGTTGATCAGTGAACTTTACCATCAAACGTGGTTAGTACAACATTTATTCTACTGTGTACGTTTTCGTGGTTACGAGCTATTTGTAAAGTTTCCGGTTCATTTTCTTCTAGAAGTTTTATTCTGTCGGCTATTTTCTTGTTCTTTCTACTATATTTTCTATGTTCTCTCTAATGTTGCTTCCATCAATTCCAATTTTTGTTCAATTTTGTATTTCATTGCTTTTGAATTTTCACCAATTTTGTTCAGTTGTTTCTTTCATTAATTCTACATTTTCATATAATTTCTGTTCAATCTTATGTTTCATTGATTTTGAATTTTGATATAATTTCTGTTAAATCTCTTTCATTATTTGTCATCTTAAAATAACGTCAATTTAAAATAGGTCAATTTTGAAACAGAAATTTGATACTTGCTCTCGTGATTGTAAAATAAAAACATCCAACTTCTGACAACAATGTTATCGTTTTTTCTTTCCGCATTCACAACTGCGAGATAAATATAAACACAACCAGATCGAATTACATTATATTAAGAGAGAACACGTACAGTTCGTATAACTCTGATAAATACACACAGTTATTCCACGTTATAATTTATAACAACTCGTATTCAATGATAACTTGGAACTGAACTCAAAACTACATTACTACGCTGTTAGAATAACATTGTAGAACCCTCCACCAGTAAAAAGTGGTTTGTTCCTTTTTTTACATTCACCTTCCTTTAAGGGGTCCAGTTAGCCTGCAGTATTTGTCTTGGAAAATTTATTTTAAAAATTTTTACGGAAGGAAAATCTTAGAAGATATTCGAACATTCAGGAGAACGAAAGTTCTGGTGGTTCTAGAATCTTCCATTAACTTTATTTATTCTCGTAATTTCAGTGGTGTAACACTACTACAATTAGTATTTATTGTCTTATTACCTGTATTAAAATAATCCGTACACAAACTAAAAGCACAATTTCACTTTTTGTTTTAATTTTTTCATAAGATATGATTATAGTATTTCGTAATACTAATAATACTTATATCAATTTACAAGTTATGCTTCATTCATTTTGAACACCCAGAAGAAGTTTATTATTAATTTTTATGTTGTTCTTATTAGGATAACTGCAGGTAAAATAACAAAACATTGTCCTTGGTTTTTATTCCCATCTAAATTCCTATGTCACGGGCCCCACCCTTAAGGTTGCAGTTGTTAATAAAAATAATTTTAGATTTCATCATAAACATTGATTTCTTATGCAATTTGGTAGGATTTTTTTCCTAAAACATTCTGATGTGTTATAATTCCGTTGCGAAAATAAGACGGTTACAGCTTTTGTCGTGAAATATTGAAATCCAAACAATAACATGTAATTTCTTCTGTAAAATAGCGCCACGAAACGGTAAACTCTGAAACTAGTTTTTCAAACGCGTCCGTCACTTTGTTTTAACATGGTTTCTATAATGAAAAAATATTAGTGTTCTTTGCGATCTGATATAACGATTTTAGCACAAACTTTAAAAATATTTTTTTTATTCTCTAAAATTACACAAGAAATAATATCGAATTTTTAATCATGATCAACGCATCTAAAAAGATTTTATTTATAATAACTTTTTAAGAAAACAACATGGAATTTTTCATTCTGGGTTTTTTCTAGTTTACCATTAATTTACAAATAACTAATCACTATTTCAAAATTGGAATGTTTTTATTGAAATAACGTAAATGATGTGGGCAGATAGTAAGAAAGTAAATCAACGAAATTTGTGTCAATGATCCCAAAACGAGCACAATTGAAATTCTGTTGATTCGTACGACAAAAATTATAATTTTTCAGGAAACTCTCTCGCTTGTAGATACTAAAATAATTAGTACGCAATGTATAATTACTTACAATTTCTAGGTTTTGTAGTGAACTTAAGCAATTATTTGATTGCAGTAGGTATATGTTACTGTTAACACAACCCTTTGTTAAAATGGAATATTTTATTTAAACTAACTTTTCTTTGATGATTTACGACTACTGTACATATTTGACTATGACTAAATATTAAACACGCACACAAAATTATATATTTACACTGTCGCCAGCAGTTCATTATTTCAAAGTCGAGATTGAAGAATTGAATTTTGGTGCTAAGTTTTGTCAAAACAGTTATGCAAACAGACAATTGTAAAATCGATCAGAGTATCAGTGTTTTGATATCAATTAAGCGTACGCTGAGTAAGTCAATTTGTTTTGTCATTGCAGTTTGTTTAAATTTTTAAGCTTTTTAGAGCGCGGTGCATGTTAGTGCTTTTGAATTGATAACGAAAAAGGACGCGATCAATACCATAATAATGACTGAAGGTTTGTTTTATAGACATTAAATGCAGTTACTACTATAATTATGGCGTTTGACATACAACAACTCTATAATTTTTACAAATACTGCGTAGCAATACACGAAGTGCTTTTATCGTTTTATTTCCACCAAATCAATTAAAAATAAGCTTAACTTAAAATTTATTGTCATATAGGAGTATCGGTATCGCTGATGATGACAGCTTAGCTGTTGAAACACGTGTCCGAGTAAAGTTTTTGGTGTTTTTCTGTTGGTTATATAGGAGAACGTTATGCAAAGATTTAAAAATCAAAATAATACGTTCTCCATTTATTTTAAATCTTTACAGAAATCTGTGTATGAAATGTAATGGTTTTAAACCAACAATTTTAATAAAATTATTTATTATCAAAATAATATCTACAATGTCAATGTCAAGCAGTGATTCCACATCTTCTACGTATACCTAATAAAGCAAGTTTTCAAAAAGTTTCACACAAACAAGATGTCTCCTGAAGCCTTTCGTAATTTCATGTCCCATTACAAGATATTATTGACTCTGGACCTTCAATCGTTTCTCGTTCTTATTTTTCGAAAATTCCTCACCCTTTTGACAGAAGTATTAGAAATTCGTCAAATTTTTCAAAAGTATTACATTTGTCAAAAACGTTTTGTTATTCACTTAAAGATGATGCCCAAGAGCAATGATTTGTCCACATCACATTCTCCAAAGTTACAGTGTCCTATTTGCCAAAATTCGAATGCTTTCAAGAGCAAAATTGGTTTAAAGTCCCATTTATCCACGTGTCATAAAGAAGAAACTTTTCTGCAATTTCGAACGAAATAAAATCATCCTACAATTTTACAGATGGATTAAGTGATTCGAAATCAAATGTTTTGATTCTCAAAAGGATTCCTCGTGGTGCACGTATCCAAGTTTCTACTAAATTCACATCTCTTAATTCTATCTTATTCTAAGTATACCCTACAACTACATGTTCGTATCATAGTCGTCCAGATAACCTGGAGTTCTACGAGTTCTTTTATTTCTACTATTAAACATAGTATTTGTGGACGGATCAATTTGTTACTACTACCATTGTCATTAGACTGATCAATATCATTATCGATATCGTCGTACAGTTCATTATTACTAGTATTAGGACCAATTTTGGTTTTATTTAAAAATTTTCTATTCCGTCTATATATGTGACCAAATTCATCCTTTACAATATACGATCTCTCATTTACATTGCTGATTACGTTTCCTCTTTTCCAACCCCTTATCTGATTTTATCATAATGTTTTCCTAATTTTTTAATTTTGACAATTCTTTTCAAAATTTCTATCATAGTAGAATTTCTGGACGATTTGTCTTTCTTTCAGTTTACATCATTATCAATTATTTTCGGTTTTAAAATTGCATTGTGCAGATGAATTTTGATTTTACTATTCTATCTAGTAGTAATTGTGCAGGAGAGGTTCTAGTTTGGTATAAGAGTGTTCTGGTATTCTAGTAGACAAGAAGCTAATTCATATTCGCTTTTATATTTTTTTAGCATGTTTGTTCCACCGCCTTTTCCCGCTAGTCCGTCCGATTGGTGATGGTGGGGCTTGAAAATTTTAAGTCAAAATTCCATTCAAGAGCAAAATTTTTTAATTGATCGCTATTAAAAGGAACGTTGTCGGTTAATAGCGTATCGGGAACCCCAAAACGAGAGAATACATCTTTAAAGAAGTTGATAGCGTCTAGTGCCGTTTTATTTTTTGTTGTTTTAGCCTATATCCACTTGGAATATGAATCTACTAGTACAATATAATTGTTTTATTGAATTCAAAAAAATCAGCACTCAAATTTTGCCACGACCTCTCTGGTAAATTATGACTCACTAGCGGTTCTTGTTTGTTAGATTTTCTGTTTGTTTGACAAATGTTACACAGATTTACAAAGTTTTCGATGTCGACTGCTAATTTTGGCTAATAAAATATTTGACGCGCTCTCAATTTACATTTTTCGATTCGGAAATGTGCGTCATGAATCAACCTTGTATACATTTTGAAACTTTTAATACAACTAGGTCATCTTTAGTTGACCTTTTAAAAATTTCTTTTAGTTTCTGACAGATTTTGATAAGGAATGAATAACGTATTCCATGTCAACGGCCTCATGATCAGGTACTTTCAAATAATTTCTTGAGAGGGTATCGGCAATGAACATTTGTTTACCCGGTACATAAATAAGATGAACGCATGCTTACTTTTGATAGCTCCTTTGAAAACTGAAAACTAAAGGTTTATGACCAGTTTGCCCCGTGACTTTTCTACCGTAAACAAAATATTGAAAGCGAAAAACTATGGCAATTTCAGCGTATTTACCTCTGCTCGAGGGATCTTGAAGAGTAAGCAAGAGGTTTTTCTTGCATTATGCAACAACCTAAACTTTCACTAGATGCGTCGCATTGTATAACAATGTCTTTTTCTTCATCAAAATTCTCCAAGGTCGGTTCTTGACTAAGAATTAGTTTTAAATCATTAAATTCACGCTCATGTTCTACATCCCACTTAAAGTTAACATTATTTTTGTAAAGTTTAAATTAAATGATTTTTGACAAATTTGGAATAAATTTTCCAAAAACTTCAACATTCCTAGAAACCTGAGCAATTAGGTTTTATCTTTGGACTCGTCATATTTAGTATTGCTTTTACTTTATTCATGTTCGATTTATGCCTTCGGCTGATATGACATGGCCCATGAATTTAACTTTATCTAGCTTAAATTGAATTTTGTCTTTATTGAATTGTATGTTATAGTTTCTGCAGTACTAAGAACATTTTTTAAAGCCAAGTTATGCTCTTCCTCGTTTGATGATGTGGTGGTAGTGGTCAAAACAAGGGAGGAAATGGTGGGGATGATGGGGACAGTGAAAAATGAAGGCAAATGTGGAGAAAACAAAATTTTAGTTTTCAAAAGAGAAGAGGGGGGAGAAAAAAAAGAAATGGGAGTAGGGGGAAGAGGTTGGTAGAAGTAGATGAGGTGGGATACTTAGGGTATAGAATGAGGTAATGACAATAGGAGGAGGCACATGCAAAGGAGTTAGAGAGGAAAGGAACGAGAATAATATGGCAAGTGTGGGGATTGGGGAAACGCAATTGAACTTATACTTCTAAATGCAGTGTTAAAGGTACAGTACTCTGAGCTTTTCTGATTTAGTTGCATTTGCCAAAACCCATCCTTCACGTCAATTACTGTAAACAGTGATTTTCCCGCTAGCTTACTAATTATACAATCGTATGTAGGTATTGGAAAATGTTCCCTTTCAATAAATTTATTTAAGGGTTTAGGAGCAATACACAATCTTAACGACCCGTTTGATTTTCCACAATTATAAGGCTATTTACCCATTCGGTAGGGTGTTCTACTTTTGTTTTGCTAGTGTCACTAAACTACTTTTTAATTTATAATGTAATGCAATAGGGACTTTTACCTTCGACAGACAAGAAGATCTGTAGTCTTGTCTTAACTTCGCTAACATTAAAGAAGTTTGCCTCGACTTCTGTTTCATCCTCCTGAATTACTTCTTGAATATTATTGGTGGTTGGTCTTCCTCCACTCCTGTTTTGTTTCCTTCTACAAACTCTGGCGAAATGGTTGATTCCTTGGCATCTTGCACATGTCTTGTTATATGCATGGCACTTGGAAGGCTTATGCTCGTAAGAACATTTTGAACACTTGTATTCCTCGGAGTTCTAACGGTGTCCACCACTGCTGGTTCTTCTGGATGTAACAATTTTACATGTTTCCTTTGCCAGTTCAATAGATTTACAATAACTTTTTTTTTTTAGTTTTTTTTTAACTAATTTTTCCCACCAACTTTTTTTTAATTTGAAAAACAACACCCCCATTTTAAAAAACCTCCACATTCTGTTTTCTAACGGTTTGGTACATTTTTTTTCCCACATAAACACAAAAAAAAAATGTGTTTTATTTTTTTTTTTTTATAACAACAAAAAAATTTTATTTTTCTTTATATTATAATTTTTTAATTATATAATTTTCTTTTTTAAAAATTTTTTTTGCTTTAAAATTAAAAAATTTTTTTTCCATAAATTTAATTAACTATTTTTTTAAAAAAAAAAAAAAAAAAAAAAAAAACAAAAACACAAAAACCAAAAACAAAAAACAGAATCCTATTTTAACATTTTCTTGTTTCTTCACTTTAATTTTTGAAAAAATAAAAAAAAAAAAAAAATTTTTTTCCAGTCCAATCTACTCCATACACCACCATTTAAAAAAAAAACACAAATTCTTTTAATACAATCTTCTACATCTTTTCTTTTTAAAAAAATTTCTTTTTACCCGAAACTATACACCTCCCGTTTTTCTAAATTGAAAAATTTAATTAATAAAACAAAATATAACACACAACATAACACTAATTTTTTTTTTTATCCTTATTTTATATAAAAACATCCTTTACAACCTACTCTTATTTTCTCCTTAAAAACTTTTTCCCCACCTCTCTTCCCCCCTTCCCTCCATCCTCTGTATACAGTGTGAGTGTAAAGTATGGAATAAAATTCATTAAATTTTATCCTTATTTTTATGCAATTTTCCTCGGACAGGTCAATTTTTATTTTTAAATTCCCATTTTTTGGTATAAATCAACCCTTTCTATCTCCACCAGTGGCGGCGCAACAGGGGGCAACTTGAAAATTTTAAATGGCAATGGGGGTCAAAAGTTACATTTTCGGAAAGACCATTTCATCCTCTATGCAGCAATGTAAGCATCTTCAACATCGGTCGATTAGAACAGGAAAAAAGTAACCTTTTAATATTTTTTCTACACTAATAATTTCTGGTTGCATTTTCTATTAATAAATCGACGCAAACAACAGTTCCCTGAAAGCATTACACAAATCCCCACCTATTCGCATAAATGATACATTTCTATCACAACCAGTGGCGGTGCAACGGAGGGCAATTTGAAAATTTTAAATGGTACTAGTAGTCAAAAGTTACATTTTCGGAAATATCTTTTCATCTTCTATTTAGCAATGTAATTGTTTCTAAAATTGGGCGATTAGAACAAGAAACAAAAAGCTTTGAATATTTTTCAACACTAATTATTTCTGTTTGAATTTTTGTTAATAATCAACGGAAACAATAGAATTCTGAAAACCTTACACAAATAATACAAATAAATCATGTAATGAAGAAGATGCTCAACCTGACAGATAGCCAAACGATGTTCAAATTCGTTTCGAAATTTCGAATCATCTGTGGTGTAATTTACCGAGTTTCGTGTCGAATTCTTGCCTTTAAGTCGTTGATGTTGTCAGGTTTTGTTCTGTATACTTTTTTTGTGGAATGTTTTTGTTTTTGCTTATCGCACTATCGTGGTACTACTTTAATATGAATCAGTTTTGTCAGTCAAAATTTGAACGAACTGCCATATTACCTTAGATCTATCAAGTTATACAAAATGGCCCGGTTAACTGAAAAAGAAAAGATTGAAATTTTGATTATGCTTGGTTGTGGTGATAAGAGTCGCTCTCAGACGGAAGTCTGCACTTTATTTAATAACAAATATCCTGGCAAAACTATCACTCAATCGGCAGTCAGTAAATTACAAACCAAGTTCTGGGAAGAAGGAAATGTTAGAGATCGGCCCAAAACTGGGCGCCCAAAGGTTTCTGTTGATACTAGGCTTGATACGTTAATTGCCCTGCAAGAAAATCCACATAGAACAACCCGTGAATTAGCTTTAGAAAATGGAATAAGTCAGAGATCAGTGATTAAGTATTTAAAATTTGAAAAATGGCATCCTTATAAGCTTAAGCTGGTACATGAATTAAGTGAAGATGATCCAGATCGTCGAATAGAGTTCTGCGAGACAATGATGGAAATGTGTAATCGAGACCAGGGGTTGGCGGCTAGAATAATTTTTTCGGACGAAGCGACATTCACTCTTACGGGAGATGTAAATCGTCAAAATTTGCGATACTGGGCTCCTGTAAATCCCCACTGGATGCGACAACATTATACGCATCACCCCCAAAATGTTAATGTTTGGGCGGGAATAGTGGAAGACAGAATTTTGGGTCCCTATTTCTTTGAGGATAATTTAACAGGAGAAATGTATTTAGAGTTTTTGAGAGACGAGTTAGTTCCCGCACTGGCGCAATTATACCCACATCCAAATGATCCAGAGTTGCCACATCATTCCTTTTGGTACCAGCAAGATGGAGCGCCACCTCACTATGCTAGACTAGTACGTAACTTTTTAGACGATACTTTTGCCGATCATTGGATTGGGCGACGAGGGCCTCTGGAATGGCCTGCGCGTTCACCGGACTTGACGCCCTGCGATTATTTTCTATGGGGACATTTAAAAACAAAATATACACAACAAAACCTAACAACATCGACGACTTAAAGGCAAGAATTAGACACGCATTAGGCAAATCACACCACAGATGATTCGGAATGTTCGAAATGAATTTGAACATCGTTTGGCTATCTGTCAGGACATTGGCGGAGCTCAGTTTGAACATCGTCTCCATTGAAATGATTTATTTGTATTGTTTGTTTAAAGTTTTCAGAATTATATTATTTCCGTTAATTATTATTAATAAAATATTCAAACAGAAATAATTAATGTTGAAAAATTTTCAAAGCTATTTTCTTCTTGTTCTAATCGACCCATGTAAAGCGTGGTTACACTGCTCGATAGAAGATAAACGATCTAACCAAACATGTAACCTTTTATCCTTATTGTCTTTCAAATTTTTCAAATTGCCCCACGATACGCCGCCACTGGTTGGGATACAAATGTATAATTTATACCTAAAGAAATTACCTAAAGAAAGATTTGGATGATACTTTCAGGAAACTATTGCTTGTTTCGATTATTATTAATAGAAAATACAAGCAGACATTAATATTAATGCTGAAAAATATTCAAAGTAATTTTTTTAATTTTCCTGTTCTAATCGACCGATGTTGAAGATGCTTACATTGCTGCATAGAGGATGAAATGGTCTTTCCGAAAATGTAACTTTTGACCCCCATTGCCATTTAAAATTTTCAAGTTGCCCCCTGTTGCGCCGCCACTGGTGGAGATAGAAAGGGTTGATTTATACCAAAAGATGGAAATTTAAAAATAAAAATTGACCTGTCCGAGGAAAATTGCATAAAAATAAGGATAAAAATTTAATGAATTTTATTCCATACTTTACACTCACATTTTTTTAGCACACAACCTACCTCACACTCTCTGCGCTCTCTTTTTTACTTTTTTTTCTTTAAAATTTTTTTTTTCATTCTGCCTTTAATTTATGCCCAATGTTTATGAAACACCCTGTATTTTTATTAATACTCCCACCAAGGGGCGCTCTATCATGAAATTTAAAACTTGGACCTTTTTAGGACACCCCGACTACCAACCAATTTCTGTAAAAGCCAAGCCAGGTGTCGCACATTCTGACTCGAGCTTAAGGGTATCGTTTACAATTGTAACAGCAGTTAGTCTCAGCTTAGCGGGTTATCAGTTATAGTAGGCACTGTCATGTATTCTCATGAATCTTAACACTAGAACCAAGACGAGGGGGAGCAGGTTTTAGAAAATAGGGTAATTTACGTTGCTTACTTAATTTTTTCTTTAAAGAATATATTTGAAGGTATCGCTAATTAAACACCATAGCTCGATTAATTATCGAATCAAAGTTTTGTTTAGGAAATGTTTACAAAATAAAATTAGAAATAATTTTGATTTAAAAACGTCTACAAGCAATAACTTTTAAATTAAATCAAAAACTAAACATGGTTATTTGGGTTGACTGATTATTACTTATTTTAAATAAATCTAACCTACTAATTATTGTAAGTTATTAAAAAAAATCATTAAACTCTCTATTCATAATATTTAGTCCTTACAAAATGTATATTTTATGACGTTTCATTTTTTTCTGTAGTTAATATAAAAGTGAAAATAAAAACTAAGGCAATTCTTATTGTCAACGTATATATTTAGTTTTTGACAAAATTTATTACATAATTATAATTAAGATACCAAGTTATAGTTTAAATTAAATGAAAACTTTTTTTTTAAATAAAGGTATTACTATATAAATAAATATAAGAAATCAATAATGGGTGTGACCTCCATTATTATTGATACATTCTTGGAGGCGTCTGCTCATTGACGCTATCAAGGTATCAATATAATTAATATTAATCGTTTCCCATGCGGTATCAATGGCTGCAATTAGTGCATTACGGTTTACTGGTATAAAATTTGGCCCTTGTTGTCTTCGGATAACAGCAAGTATTCGAGCCCAAACATTTTCGATAATGTTAAAATCTGGGCTTTTGCTGGCCAGGGTAACAGCTCCAAGTTATTTCTCATATATCCAAACCCTTAGTTTTTATTTTCACTTTTTATAGTAACTACAAGAAAAAATGAAACGTCATAAAATATACATTTTGTAAGGACTAAATATATGAATAGAGAGTTTAATGATTTTTTTAATAACTTACAATAATTAGTAGGTTAGATTTATTTAAAAATAAGTAATAATCAGTCAACCCAAATAACCATGTTTAGTTTTTTGATTTAATTTAAAAGTTATTGCTTGTAAACATTTTTTAAATCAAAATTATTTCTAATTTTATTTTGTAAACATTTCCTAAACAAAAATTTTTATTCGATAATTAATCGAGCTATGGTGTTTAATTAGTGATACCTTCAAATATATTCTTTAAAGAAAAAAATTAAGTAAGCAACGTAAATTACCTATTTTCTAAAACGTGCTTAGTGTAATGATTCATTCTACAGTCCTTCTATAAGATAACCCCTGCTGAGACTACCTGCTGTTAGAATTAATTGTAAATGATACCCCTAAGCCCTCTTCACAATGTGCAAACTTTGTTTACAGAAATTGTGGTAGTCCAAGTTTAAATTTCATGAGGTACATTCTCTAAAAATTTCAGACATCCTTTTCATTTTTCTCGATTAATTAGTGCGAACTTTTCTTTAAACAAATTTTTGCTCGAGATAATTAATTATCAGGATAAGGTAGTCACGTGACATTTATTTAACAATTAAGACTATGGAATAAAGAAATTGACTTTTTATTTTTTCTTAACTAATTTTTTTAATTCCTGCCAAATCTTTAATTTATATTTTGGGTCCTAAAAAAGGATTCCAATTACAACTGCTAATCGATTGCAAAGATAATACGCAATATAGCAGCTGGTTATCATTTTGAAATTAAATAATTAATACCAATCAAAATTGCAAGGCAGACTTTTTGTTACGATTTCCTCTAGAATTGTCATTAAATCATAATGAAGGTGAACAATTTGGATACATGAATTCGGTGGAGGAAGAATTTCCTCTTATTTAAGTAAAATCAATCAGAGCTGCTATTTCAATATGATCCTATTTTGAGTAAAATTTATAGATTTGTTAATGTTTGGATGGCCAAAACAAATTGAGAATCAAGATATATCATCTTACTTTAAATTGCCTGGCAATGAAATATCACTATATCACTATTGCTTTTGGGGATATAAATGAATTCGTTCGTTTTGGTTTGGCTCACAATTTGTCAGTGATTCGGGTTACTATTAAATTCAAGCATTTGCTACAGAAAAACGGTATTAAGTCAATTTTTTCACCAGTTTATCATCCAAGTTCTAATGGAGAGACAGAAGCTGGAGTTAAATTGATTCAAAAGTAATAATACGCAATTATGTGTATAATTTCATTAAGTGGAGTGTTATGTATTCGACTTTGAGTTTTAAGTATAAGTTGGTATTGGTATTTGTAGAAGGGAGAAATTTAGTTTTTTTGATATAAATAAAGGCACTTGCAGTTAAGTTACGAACGTAACAAGTTGTTTCTTTGTTAAATATAAATTTGCCTACATAAAAATTCATTAACAACCCCGAACTATCTGTTGCCGATGTCTTGGTCGCTGTGCACTATTGTAGGTAAAATGCATACTCAATTCACAACGCTACCGAAACGTTTTTAACAGATAGAAACCATAAATTTGAATATCATTACTCATTTTTCACTTTTTTGGAGAACAATTTTCTTGTGAGGTTATTTGACTTGCCATATTTATACAAACGAAATATTACTTTTGCATAATAACCATGTTGAAATTATGTTGGTTAAGCTGAAATTTTCAAGAAATATTTTTGTAATCATTTATTTTAATTAGGTTCCTACGTATTTAAATATTTTTAATTATGTTAACCATATGAAGGTTGTAAGTTTATTTCCACTATTATTTTTTTTAAAATAGCTTTGTTACATTTGCTGACACTACTGTTTATTTTATAATAACTTTTAACATCCACTTTCTTACATAGTGGGATTAGTGAAAACTAGATTCTATTTTCAAATCAAACCAAAATTCTTATAAACGTTTTTCAAAACACCTTTCCTTACCAAGATACAGGTGATTAAAAAATTATATTTTAAGGTTTTATACAACATATATGTGCTTTAATAAACAAATTTTTATTTAGCATGGACTCGAAATTTCTTTAACATTTTCTTAATCTCATTAGAGTTTAGGTACATGTTTTAACAACAATTTATTTCATCCATATCATATCTTTAAATATAAAACACATTACATAAAATATTTTATAAAACCTTATTTTTATTTGCAAGTATCTTTAATCTACTGAATAATTTTATTTATACTCAACGAAAAATAAGACTAACCTGAACCATTTGACGAAATTTTATTTAATTCCGCACATTTGCTTCCTCCGTCTGACACATGAACTGCTTTCTTCCCTCGGTATTAACACCATTTTCTCCATTATTTCCATCCATTTTCTTAATTCACAATCAAATTTTATATTCACTTTTCGGAGATTTACTTTTAAGTCACTTTTTTATACGTTTATTCGAAATGCATAACACTCTTTAATTAATGGGTTTAAAATTATTTGTTCACTTTATTTCTTCTAATAACGTCTTAACAGTTCAACATCTTACCATCGAATTCCGTTTTTACTTTTTTTTATTCTTACGTCTTCATGATTCAACCTTAACATCCAATTTCCTTTTTCTCAATCCTAATCCCCTCTGTCTTCCCGTTTTCATTTTTTCCTTCAAAAATGTTCACACACAAAATCACTGAGTTTGTTTTCCAGGTATAGCTCTTATCTTACTTCACGGTGCCTAAATGTCGGTAATATTATATCCAATACGTGATATTTCGTCCAATTCAACGGGACGTTTTAACAAACAATTCTTTTAGATAATTTTCTTTAACTGCTTACAACTAATAAACAAAATTCTATTCACTACTACTTCATTTAATTAAATGAAAAGGCTTTGTCTACAAAAATGAAAATAATTCTTTTTCTTAATTGAAATCAGATTTGTACCAGAAATTCGTATCTTAATTTCATTACGTTATCAATGATTGATTTGAATTAACACCACTATAAATTTTTATTAATAAATGATCGTTTCTAAAATTGTTTATTTAAAATAAACTTTTCCAGTGCAATATATTAAGCTGAAATTTGGTACACGTATGTGCCTAATTAATCACAATATTAATCGCATAAATTTCAGTCCAGTCGGTCTATGCGGTAGCGTAGAATACTTTAAGCCAGCCATGGCAAACATGCGGCCCACTGAGCATTTTCCTGCGGCCCCGAATCAATTTTGAAAACAGCCATGTAATGCGGCCCGCGAGCCTGTTAAAAACCGAAAATAAAGTACTGTGATGATGAACTAAGATGCGCGCTCAACCTAAAAGCCTGGCTTGTTCCGGAAAGTTCTATCGCGCGAGAACACAGATGACGCTACCTGAACATTCTGGAAAGAACTGTCGAGAAATCACAATCCGGATATAAGCCAATACCGCTCGATTCAGTTCAGTTGTTCAGTCAGTTATGAGTCAGTTGCGATAGAATTGCGAGTTTAGTTGCGTACTTATTGTTACAACACGTAACAGTACTTATTGTTATTTATTTCGGGTAAAGTTTTTAACATGTCTGTTTCAAAACCAAGTGGAAGTAAGAGGAAACTTGGAGATGAGCATCGTATCTTTCAAGAAAAGTGGGAATTAGAGTTTTTTGCTGTGAAGTGAAAGACAAAATTATTTGCTTGATTTGTAACAGTACAGTCGGTGTCCCAAAATTATATAATATAAAACGTCACTATGATAGTCATAAAACTAAGTTTGACAAGTATACAGGCATGATTAGAAACGAAAAGTTAAAAGAGTTAAAATCACGGTTAAAAGATCAACAGCTTATGTTTACGTCCAAAGCAAGAAAATGAATCTGCCGTTCAAGCGAGCTACGTACTGTCGGAGTTGATCGCAAAACACTCAAAACCATTTGTTGAAGGTGAATTTATAAAGAGTGCCTTGTAAAGGCCGCGGAAATTGTAAGTCCCAGGGAGCGTGAAGGCTTTTCAAAATATATCCTTGTCCCGGAATACTGTCGCTGAAAGAGTTACCGAGTTGGCTGCCAATATAAGCGAACAGATAAAAACAAAATCAGACTCTTTCATTGCATTTTCTATTGCCTGTGACGAAAGTACAGATGTGTGTGGTGTGGCGCAACTCGCTGTTTTCTTCGTGCTGTTGATAGAGATATCAACGTTTATGAAGAATTGATGGAATTAGTACCATTGCATGATACAACAACTGGGGAGGATATTTTCAATGCTGTTTATGGACTTCTGCAAAAGTACAATTTAGATTTGTCAAAACTGTATTCCGTTGCAACAGATGGAGCTCCTTCAATGACTGGAGTAAATAATGGCTTCATTAAAATATTACAAACAAATATCAGAGAAACGGGCAGTGACAAACCAGATTTTCATCATGTTCATTGCATAATCCACCAAGAAGTTTTATGCTCAAAAGTGATCAAGTTGGAAAGCGTTTTAAAGTCAGTGAAAAAATGATAAACTTCATAAGGTCACGTGGCTTGAATCAGCGACAGTTTTGTGCGTTTTACGTGATTTAGAAAGTGAGTACACTGGTTTACCTTATTATGCAGAAGTGCGATGGCTTTCGTGTTCTATGGTTCTCGATCGGTTTTGGAAACTCAAAGAAGAAATACGCCTTTTCATGGAAGTGAAAGAACAAGATGTCAGCTTATTATCCGACGTACCTTTTTTACAAGATCTTTCATTTATGGTAGACATCACAAAACACTTGTCGGACTTAAATACGAAATTGCAAGGACCACGTCAAGTTATAACAGATATGCATGATCATGTTAAAGCTTTCAAGTGTAAGATGATGCTGTGGAAAAACCAGTTAGCGGTGGATAATCTGTCACATTTTCCGACTTGCAAGGCGTATCAGGAAAGTACAAGTGGCCCAATATCATACAAAATGTATACAGAGAAAATGGGAAGCCTTCTGTCAGAATTTGAAAAGCGTTTTCAGGATTTTAAGTCCCAAGAAAACAATTTTTCTTTATTTACTGGTCTTTTCACTATCGATATTGATAAAGTTCCCCTCACTTGCAGATGGAAGTGATTGAGATTCAGTGTCAAACCCATTTAAAAGAAAATTTGATAGTGTTGGTACATTCGAATTTTATAAGTACTTGCCTTTTCAATACCAAGAAATGAGAAAACTTGCCTGTAAAATCCTGTCAATGTTTGGAAGTACCTATAAGTGTGAACAATTATTTTCTTTGATGAAAGGAAACAAGTCTCCCGCAAGATCGCGATTGACGGACGCACACTTGGACGCAGTTTTAAAAGTTATTTCCGCCGATAAATTCACGCCACAAATAGACAACTTAATTAAAGACAAAAGATGTCAAATATCTGGCAAAAGAAGTTAATGTTTGTAAGTTTTTGTAATGTCCTTTTTATTGGAAATTTAATAAATATACTTCTAACATAATAGTACTTTTTTTCGTTAAGATTTTCAGTAGTTTGTCTTCTTTAAGATTAGGTTTTGCGGCCCACCTAGTCTATGGTCTTCATGCTTTTGGCCCACCAGTGACTTTGAGTTTGACATGGCTGGTTTAAGCCAATTCGGTTTAAAATAAGAAAAGTTGTAACGCCTCTGCTTTTGAAAAGATATATTATTTAACATTAATTTTGAAAAAACAAATCATACTTTGGAAATATTTGTATTAACGGAAATAACCACAGATGGCTTTTGAGGATATTAAGGCAATGCCGCAAATTTTTCATGGTTAGATTTCATTTATTGAAATTTTGAACATAATGTACAACATTACCGCAATTTTATAAGAGAAAAAAAAAAGTCTTCAAATCGTTCATTTTACTTGTCAGAATTATTTGGGTTTCGTATCGTTGACGGTTGTTAAAATATTATCATTTATTTGACAGTGTCCGTATGAAAGCGATTTACCTGACATCAGAAATTTGTCCACATTAAACAGAAAAACGTCTTCGGAAGCAGACAACCAGCATACAAAAGCGGAACAAAATCCGTCGAACCGTACTCGAGTTATTCCTATATACGTTTGACGCCCTCTGGTGCCCTTATGCTGCACTTTTGGTTATAATTAAAAAAAAAAAAAAAAAAAAATTGGTGTCAAACGGTTTGAGCCAGAAAACCTCCGGTAAAGCCATGTACACGCCTTTCCAGAAACACCCTTTTATAAAAAGATTTTTTTATTTTTTTAATAAATAGTCAAGTTTATTTAAAAAAAAACGGTAAATATGGATTTATTTGCAGAATTAAATGTTAAATAATTTTTTTCACAATAAGTAGGGGTTTACGTTTTTCTTAATTGAAATAATTAACTCACCATATTCTAATCCACCAAAAAAAAAAATTTTTCAAGAAAAACAGCTTACATTTTTTTTTTGACTTGGATTGATAAGCTTAAAGTCCCACAGGAGTTAAATTTATATGATTAATTAGATATTTCCATGTGCCAAATTTCAGGTTAATATATTTTTTGCATTTTGAGAACTTTTAAAAACCTTAAAAGATATCAATTTTAATTTTAGGATAAATCCAAACTGCAATAAAAAAAAACACGACAATTGACTATATTGTCAACCCTATGTAACCCTCTTTTGATGATATTTCTGGAGCATTAGTTTTGCCTTTACATTCCCAAAAAAGGTACTTTGTAATAACAAGGGATTTGCTGTTTATAGCAGGTTTTCTAAGCTTTTAGCAGTAGTTACTGCTTTGTATGAGGTCATTTTAATTTATTCTGTGAACATTAAAAGAAAAATGTAAATTAGATGCTCAAAAACGTCACTGTCTTGGTCCAATCATTTTTGAGCCAGCCTGTAAACGATTTTAGTGGCTGCAAACTGTTTACCAGTGAAACTTCAATTTTACATTTTAATCCTGTAGACATTTATACAACAAACGATTGTAGTTTATAAAATCACAGCCACTTTAAACTTATTTGAAAAATCATCGAAAGCTCTGTCATTTTTGACTTTAGGATAAAAAATAATAGGACACTTTTTATTCAGTATTCAATTTCCTATCGATTGATAATATTGTAAACAGGGTGTCCTATTTGAAAAAATGGAACAATTTGACCCAATGCCAACTTCTTAAATTATGCTGGCTATATTTACAGGCATTCCCGCATTTACAGCTCCAACCGCTTTGGTCATAGCCTCATCGGTCCATTGTATGGCAAAAATGACCAATAAAATTTAACACACTCTATCTAAGTAATCAAACAATCTAACTTCACTGTGTTATAGCCACACATGTATGCTATAATCAGCTGTTTCTAGTTAAACATTCTCGTATATCTGCAATAACTTCACACGTCTATGGTGTCATCTAGTCGGTAAAAAAAGAAATTACTAAGATACGAGCAATTGGACATATTGCCAGCTGAGCCATATTGGCTGCAATTACCTTAGTGGCGTCTTTCTTCTGTTTGGCACTTCTTTCAACAGAACTTCGCTCACTACTCTCATTGAATACTATTTTTCAGTTTTAATCCATCTAGTGTTCACAGTGTCCACAGAACTTTATTTAACACTTAAAGATTCGAAAAAAACTTTGAATTTGTATTCTAGAAATTTGTAAACATCTGGATTTTTTCACTGCGAGTGCTTAGCTATAATCGTTTATGATTACGGATGGTTTTAAGCTTTAGTTTTTGTAGTTAATTAAAATTGTTTGTGCGTGATGGCGTTGTAAGTGTTATTACTTTGACGTAAAAATCACAAACCCTTAATGTATACAGCTATCGTTTTAAGTGCTGAAACACAGAGTTTGAACTTAGAAGTCGTTAATGCAGTCACCATTACTTTTTCTTTGTAAATTACATTTAAAAATATATGAAAAGCATCTAAACTAAATTTTATAGCAGTCTTTAATTAAAAATTAATTTTCTAATTAACGCTTGTACTAAACCATACAAATTTAGAATAAGTTAGTTGAACGTTTAAAGTTCAATAATGTAACTGTAACAAATTAAGTACTCAAGATATAATAAACTAATCTTAAAAACTGATAATAAAAATTTGATAAAATCTGGTAGTGTAATAATGAACCGATTATAACATATTCTGAACAAATAATCAATTAATCGTGCAGTTTCATTGCATAAAATTACGTTGTTAACCAAAACAGGGCATTATTTAATCATTAATTGCCTTTTAGTAGCAAAACGTAAAATTGATTTACCCCATTTTGATATTCGATTATAATGCGATTAATGTGATGATTGTAACTGGTGTACATAAGTTTTGTACCTGATTCCTACACGTTTAACTTTGCATCTTTTAAGTCTGCACGTTGATGAAATATTTTGCAAAAACATTATCCGAAAAATGTTAAAATTTAAATAACTATTGGTATAAAAATAATTATTTAAATACAATATACCTGCCTATCTATTATTTGGTGCTCAGGCAGGTCTTGACCGGCGAGCAATATGTAACTTAACGAAGCAAATTGTACTATATGTAGGTAAATTAAATGTTATTCCAAAACCTTTTTGTAATACAATTTATTAAAAAATCAATGTTTTGCATATTTTCTAAATAAATTTAACTAGATTTAAAGAATATGAAATGAACTAAAATTTATTTTTGTTTCTAATAAAATGATGGACTTTCTTTCTGAAGTGTAGATTATTGTAATTCAAATAAATCATATAAATATTATCAAATAAATATAAAAAGTCAGTCATTAAAATCACAATTGAGATTCATATCGACAAATTGAGAGTGAGCACCTAAAAAATGTTAAGTGCACCGCGGCTGTAATAGTATATTAAAGAACTAGTTTAGAAGTACGCATTTTTAAGGAACGAGTACAGTTTCGAAGAGCTGAGCCGCGAAGCGGAGAGTTTTCGAAAGTAACGAGTCGCTAATGTCAGCTGAAACGAATTCTTAAACTATTTTCTATTTTGGGCTTTTCAGATTAATTTAAAATAAAATTTTGGCAAGTTTTTAAATTACGGAGTTTTTAAGTATAATTGCTAGGGTGGCAATATTTTCATTAAATTTTGGTTTAAAATGCTAGAACATTTATCATACGTTTAATTAAAAAATTTGTAGAAATAAAATAAGTAGATAAATAAATCTACTGAACATTAATTACGATTTAAATTAACGCACGCCGAACGTAACGACCGCTTTGACGTTTAATATCAAATCAGTGTTACCACCGTTCGGAATAAAATTGTCCCTATTTCTATAAAGAGAACTCCAACTTTCTATAAAGAACTCATTTGGGTGCTTTTATAGCTCTGTAATCGACTCAAAATAGAAAAAAGGTTTTTTCAGCCTTTTCTGATATGATAGTTTACAGCCTTAATACACATATAACTATTTTTTTTTTAAGAAAAAAATAGTTCAAACATAAAAATTCACAACGTCTCAGGCCATGCACTTTGTCGACCAGTGTACGTTGTGTCAACAGGCAACTCATAACACAGATAGATAGAAAATTAGCATGATAACAAGTATTAAAACTAAAGAAGAAAAAGATAATGATAAAAACAAGACATACGAAATATGCTAAATCTAATAATAGAAAAAAATAAATATAATTGATTAAAAAAATTGACAATCTTAACAAACAGTTAAGCAAAAAATTGAATAAAACTCATAGAAGAAATTCAAGGAAATTTAAAGTAATTAAAACTTAGAGAAAAAAAGAAAGGATTTAAGAAACAAGACAACGAAATAAGCTAAAACTATGAATGGAAAAGAAAGTAAAATGTAATAGATAACAAATCTTTCGGTGGGGCCAAGAATTAAAACCTAAGTTGTGGAAAAACGACGAAAACTTTTTAAAACCTCCGATGAATACAAAACAACAAACTTGCAAATAAATTAGATAACATATTAATTTTTAAAAATAGACGTTCAAGTTAACAAATAAAAGATGCAAATGAAATCGAAAATCCAGTTATCTCACGAATAAATTAAGGGAAATGAGCGCATGTGAAACTTAACAATTAACAATGAATGCACAAGGAATGAGAAAATAAAATTAATCTGGAAAGAAATTTGGAAAGGGGAATCATGACAAATGAAAGAAGATGAGATAAAGAAAAGATGAATGTAGATGAAATAAGAATAAACATGAGAAAAATACAAAAACTTAAAAGGATTCTTCAAGATAAACAATAGCAATGAAAGTATGGAAAATTACACAATTTTTAAAATGAAAAAAAAAAATAAAATTTGAAAGAGATAGGCAATTTTGAAGTTTATAGTTCCAGTGAAAAACAAGAAAATGTTAATGTTGTTTTATGAAAGTAAACCATTGTAATTTTAGAAAAATCAGTACTTACATTTATTTAACAAATTTATGGGAATATGATATTTCAGTCATCCTGATTCTACACTGGAAGTTTCTGTAATCGCCCTTTTTTCGCCGGGACGTTTCATCGACATGCTTAACCAAAAACTAAACAAACAATGAAATAATGATTTGAATTTGCACTTTTGATTTCTGCGCCAAGTTCAGAGCAATTTAGTTCCCGCTGTCAAAAGTTTGCCCGTCAAGCAGCCTGAATTCACTTTTACTTTAATTGCATGAACATTACTGCAATTCATATCAGCTGGTCCTCAAATTTTATGGTACGTTTTACATTTGTTACTTTTTTGAGTAATCTAGTACACATGTTGATTCCTATTTTTGTCTTTCAGCAACACGTCACCAATCCAAGACGTCACTCAATCGGAAATAAATATCACTAACGAATACTCGCGAACTTCGTGTACACCTGCAAGAAATATAAGGCCTTATCTCCCATACACATATAAACGTCTTCTTTACACGAGGGATAAAACAGAAGACCCCTTCTTTCTATAGCACCACTATTTATAATCTTGTACCCTTTCTTCACCTTTTCAACCGCTTCTTTACTGTTTCGGAAACGAGCCATGTTTGCGTTCTAGAAGATTCTCGACTTTATTTTTCTTTTAAATGTTTCTATTTATTACGATATCCATATTGCGCATTTTTTTCACTTACTTAAATTTTTAATTACAATCCTATAACTAATTGAAATCACTAATTTAATTACATATTACATAATTACAAGGATTAAATGCACGAAGGTACTCAAATTTACTTTCTGCTGCTGGTAATGCATTTTTTTTGTTTACTTTTAGTTACTGAATACGAATGCCTATAACTAACTCAAATAAAGAGGGTTTTATAATTGAAAGACCATAATTAAACGTTTCATCTAAATTGCAACATTCTCGACACGATTTGAACTGTCCCCTTTTTTTTTAATTTTATAAAAAAACAGCAAGGTTCAAAATTTACTTCCTATATACAATTTTATTTATGTAATTTCTTGATCACAACAATACATATAATAATAATTTTGAAATGTGCATGTAACTTTCTCCAATTTTCTCCAATGTAAAATATATGAAAATACAGGGTCTACCACAGAACCCGTCATTAGAAGTTTACAGGTTCCTTACTATTTATGAATTTGAAACTTCAAGTTAAGAATAACCCATAGCCTTTTTGTTCCGATGTTGTAGAACTTCCGGAATAACCGAAATTGCCATCAACTTTCTTAAGTTAAATAAAACACCCTGTATATTATTGCATTTTTGATTCTACGATACACTGTATTAGGTTATCCTAAACCTTATCGTCAACTGTTTTTTTTAACAAATTTTGTGTTTTGGGGAAGGGTGTTTAATAACCTATCTTTTGCTCTTTCTTCAAACACAAAACCTCCATATTTTATAAACAGCAAGTAAAACCATAAGGGTTTACTAAATACATTTACAGCCTATCGCAGGTTATAGAGGGCAACCAAAATTGGTGGCAAAGCCGAAAAACTTCAAACTCAAGAAAGCCATTTTTCAAATTGAACACTGAAGCGGCTAAACCGATTTCGAGATCGATACGTCAAATTGTTCAGGAGGTCCAGGCGCTGATCTTAGACGGGGTCGTAAGACTGACTTTTTGACCTCTGACCTGTAGCGGTGACGCATAAAAAGAGATATCAAAGTTTTCAGGATGTCAAAATGTTTTAAGATAGGTCCCATGTTGACATGACCTTTGACCTTTGACCTGGAGCAGGACTTCACGTCTTTAATTTCAAGTTTGTCTTGATTAGCCCATTTTCAAATGGGTTTGTTACTAGTAAACAAATAAAATGACTTTAGTGAAAGAGAAAACCACAATACAGTTAAACTAACTGAAGAATGCTATAAATGTTCAATATGACCTTTATTATGTTCAAGTTAGTTCAAGTTTCTCTTATAGTTGCTCTGCCTATTTCGTTTCGGTCTAATCACTGAAAGGTTATTTCACACGATTTAATAGGTCTTGCCATTGTTATCACTAGGTGTCCTTAATTAAACATAAAACATTAAATAAAACGAAACTTTAACATCACAATGTTACATTGTAACGTTTCCATTTAAAGCAGTTCAACGTTTATTAAATGTTGATATAACAGATTATGTCAAGGTAAAAATGTTAACAATTGTTACATTAAAAAGTAACATTGTGATAATGTTAATTTAACTGTTTTTGTAACATATTACCAACGTTGTAACTATGTCAACTTAAATATTGTACCAACGTGTAACAATAAAACGTAACTATTTTCATCTTATTGTTGGTAACTATATTATCAACGTTGTTGAATTTGATTTGCCTTTTTTTAATTGGCTCTGATAGAATCTCTTGCCGCCGTCAACTGGATTCGAACAGCCTGGTGGTTCAGTTTGTCATACTGACGCGTCTACCGCTTGGCTGCATTCCCACTGATGATACGGGTGCCACAGCGGTAGCATACCTATCATTAATTTAAATTTTCACTTAGGTATCGAAAGTAATCTTGAGTAAATATAAATCAATTCTAAAATAGTTACAAACCTCAAAAGGCGTCTAAATACTTTATAAATTACCTAAAAATTAAGTAAACATAAATGTAACCTAAACGTCCGAAACATAATGTGCACGCAAATGTTATTACCCACAATTATACATAAGATTAGGGAGTTACGCAACAGTTTCTAAACAGAAAATTTTAAACCATTTTTCCCTTTTTCCGAGCAATACGCAACTGAACGAAGCAATTGAG
>JALBCR010003326.1:0-62573 GCA_030710515.1 Abscondita cerata
TAAACAGATGTAGATGTTCGAAGGACTTTATTCGGTATCAGCGAAGTAAAGTATAACCCAGAATTGGACGTTTTAGCTTGATCGTAAACAATTATTTAAAACTGATGGGATTAATGAAGATTTTTAGAAGATGTCCGATTAAGGTTTTCAATTTTATGAATAATGAGAACGAAATGGTCATAGAAGTTTCGTTGCACATTTGCAATCATATTTGCTGATATATTGAAGCAAACTTCTACAATTTTATCTTTTAAAGACTCAATTGTGTCGTGAGGTCTGTCGGTGTAAACCTTCGAAGATATGTAAGTCCATTAAAAGAATTCGTTGGGGACAAGTCTGGTGGTCTTGGTGGCTAAGTAACTTCCCCCTCTTCCAATCAATCTTCTAGGAAGTGCTTCATTTAAAAGATGCTTTATTTGATTTGCATTATGTGTTGGACACCCATCATGCTGATACCACACAACCACATCTTCTTCAGCTACTTGATCTAATGTGGGTAAAATCTGTTGTATCAATCAGTATCTATACTTATCCTCAGTAAGCGTCCCTTCAATAAAAAATGGGCTTATTATTGTATTAGAGAATATTCCAGCTCAAACATTCACTTTTTGGGGATATTATGTGTGCGCTGGTACAAATAAATGAAGGTTTTGAGTGCTCCAATAACGAAAGTTTTGGTTGTTTGGTGCTCCATTTAAATTGAACGAACATTCATCGGTGAAGCAAATTTTCTAACAAAATTCATGTCATTATTGCATATCTCCATTAATGTTTCACAAAATTCTTGCCTTTTGTCAGCATCGGTTCTGAATATTTCCTGGTGATGTGGGTAATGATATAACTTATATTTATGCTTTTTAAGAATTTTATGAACTCAACACCTATTTACACCACAGTCGATACTTAGTTGTCGAATGCTAATGTTAGGGTTGAGTTGCACTGCAGCGAGTACATCGATTTCTTCATCGTTGGCATTGTCGATGTTCTGGTTTTGTTGATCCTGCTTCGGACGCTTGTGTACACTGCCTGTTTCGTCAAATAGTCGCACTACTCTCATCACTGTACTGGTATTTGGAATTGACCGATCCGGAAAAAGTGCAGCAAACAAAGCAGAAGTGTTTCTATAGCTTTCATCACTGTATACGCACTTAACCATTTGAACTTTCTCAGCGATTGTATACACACTCATTTTCAAAAAATTAAATTAGGGAGATATTACAATAAGGAACACGCAATAACAATTAATTGTAACGTCAATACGAAAATTCCATAGCCTTAATGGATCAATTCAATTTTTTTCTATAGTGAAATTCCTGTGTTGCGTCTTGCCAGAGACACACGGTATATATAAAGTGGGAAAAATTCTAAATGGTACACGTCATGACTTAATTTGTCACTGAAAACGAGCGACTGTGCAGCTGCACCTTAAAGAATCCTCCTGTTATTTGTTCAGTGGCCGGTTGCACCGACACGAGTTAAACTTAAGCAATGCTTAAAAACTTAGATACAATTGTTAAAACTCATAGCAACTATTGTTTTTAAGCATTATTTAAGTTTAATTCGTGTTGGTTCAAACGGTCATAGTTAAAATAGAATCTTTTATGCACAACTTAAACAGTAATAATTGTTACTCCCATTTTTATCATATATTTTTTCCGGATTTTGTAAACAATTTTGGAACTTCTATTACGTGATGGCTGTTTCGGATAACTGGTTAACTAAAGAGGAGAAAACTACGTGTTTTAAATTACCTTTGTTAAAAAATAAATAAATAAATAAACATATTTGGTGTTTATTGAACAATAACAAAAAACATTAATCTTTATTATTAATAGAAATGTTGAATGTACAAAATAGTACAATTCGAGAAACTAATTCCTCCTCTATTATCACATACTAGGTGGCATGCAGAGGCGGTGCACTTTGAACACATGTTCTTGACCGGTATGATCACTATTACCGTTGATTGAAATATTGGTAAAGATAGTCAACCTTACGGGATTATGCGACCCCGAAATTTGTTCTAAACATCAGAGGTGGTGCTTTGTGCTAAGAAAATACGTCAATTGTATTGTAGAATTTACAGAACAGTATTGCCGATAAATGTGAAATAGAAAACTGTAATTTTGCTGATAGTTTATGCTAAGGCACGACATTGTTGCCAATGCATCATGCCGTTGATTGAAATATTGGTGCATTGAGTCAATGTTGACAAACAAACAAAAACATGCGTTCTACAATATACAAGAATTTATTGATTTTTGTCGACGTACTAATTAAATGTGTGTCCTTTGTTATATATTTTTTTCTATTGTCTGTTAATTGTTCAATGTAATAATATTTATTTGTATCTTTCTTACGTAAGGTTATAACAATGGTTATACCATCATGACAAACACATATATGTATACATACACATGTGAATAAAGTTTATTATTATGAAAAAAACCTGCAGATTTAAAAGTATTAATTTCGTAAAGAAATCGTTGAAAAACGTTCTCCCAAAAAAAACAATTTCTTTAAATACTTTTGAAAATTCCATACTCATATATTTATTACATTAACATCGTTTATCCGTTGAAAATGTTTTAAAATCTATTAGGCTTACGCAAGTAAATTTCTAAATTTTGGTCATTGAAATTAAAATTTTTAACATAGAAACGCTATCCTTTTATGTTGGAACGAATGTTGAATTTTCTTATATTACAATCTAACGTACTCAACTGTTTGCATCTAAACAATATTATAACAAGCCTACTCATTTACTAAAGGTGTTGCTAAAAGTATGCAATTGTAGAATTTCTGACTAAGCCGATAAGGAATGTGACTCATAAACGATAATCCGGAAGACTCCTCGTAATACATTTGTTTCAATATCAACTTTAGGTGTACTTATATTTTAAGATATGATAAACGCATTAAAGAAGCATCTATGCAAAGCTTAATGATTATCTGTTTATTTGTTACAATGAAAATATTACAATCAAGATTGGTTTTAAGTATGTATTTCCTGAGCTTTAGTCTTCCTGTTGTGCTCAGTTTAAGAGGTTTTCGGTTCGAGTTTGATTTTGATTTTTTAAAACATTTCGGTAGTTATTATTTACATGTAAGATCGGATTGCTGGTTTAAAAACTTATCCATTAAAATGAGTAATACTATTGCGTGTCATCGCTGTGTATATCACGGTTGCAATAATTCGAGAAAAAATTGCCCGACGATCAGCTTTTATCGGTTTCCTACTAATTGTCTAAATAGATGCAAAAATTGGGTGATGAATTGTGGTAATTCAAAGCTAGTACTACTAGATGATCTTAATTTATTACGAAATAAATTAATCTGTGAGAAGCATTTTGAATCTAGTAGTTTTCGAGATCCTTCCGCTGCGAAGAAGAAACTTAATATTACTGCAGTTCCTAAGAAGTTTGTTTCGGGTAAGTAATAATTTTGTTCAGCAATGACAATTTGCTAATACTTATTGGTAGCGGTCTGGTAGGTACCCAGTGGTGAGAAGTATCTTAACGTTCTCAAAACTCAATTTTTACATAACACTTTTAACCACTTTCATGTCTTCAATCTTCTCACCACTACTGGTATGCAAAGTACAAATTACAAAATCAATTTCAAGAAATACTTTCATTTTTATTAAAAATTTTGCCAATACATAAATAAAGTTCTTTTTAAAAAGCCCAAATTTCAAGAAATACAATTATTTGCTTTGATTGCAGATGAACCTAAACAGGATACATCGAAGTCTTTGCGATTAGAAAGAAATCCTACTCAGACATCACCAGAAGTTCTGACAGTTTATAAATCTGATAATGTGCGAACTTATGAAAATATATTTTCTAGCGGAAAGTATTTGCAACGTAATTACAACTATTTTCTGCTTGCCAATAAGAAAAAAATTGAGAACAACGCCGATTCAGTTAGTGATGCCTCCTTTGTGAATGTTCTTCAAAGTGCAACAATCAGTGCAAGTATAAGTTCTGATAAACCTATACAGACAACCGTTTTCTTTTAAAATTAAAAAGTTTAAAAATAAATTGAATAGTCAAAAGTGTGAAATATTTAGATTGAAGCGCAAACTTCAAAACAGCACAATTTCGGGTCTTTTAAAAACAAAAAAACCGGCTTTGAAGACATTTATTAATATGCAATGTTTTCATCGAACACGAACTCCATGGAAGGATTCAGAAAAACAACTGGCATTATCATTGTATTATAAATCGCCTACCGCTTACAAATTTATGTTGAACCATTTAGGATTTGTTTTGCCAGCAATTTCAACAATCAAGTCGTGGTTGAAAATTGTTAATTTAAGATCGGGGACAAATAATGTTCTTATACATATTATTCATAAATGAAAAATTCGTCACTTTTAATTACTAGTTAATACGTTTACTAAATATTTTGAAAACGTTGCAACATTGTATTGACAAAAAGTAAATTTTACGGATTGTATGTTGCGCCATTTTTACAACGGTGGAATAAATTGAACTATTCTATTTCAAGAATCGTACACATTATAACTTAGCGCTTCAGTACAGGTGAAAAAGTAAACAAAACGCAACCCAACATGCATATGTGAATTGCATCCGTGATACAAGCAAATACAAGCGGTTGACTATCTTTACCAATATTTCAATCAACGCTATTACTTTCAGTTGATGAACTAGCACCTCCGAAAATTTTGTTGGCAATATGCTTTGTTTCTTTTTTTGGTATCTGAATTACTTATAGTTTGTAAGATTAGTTCTAGGTAGTGGTATTTTAATTTTAGTAGTTAGTATTATTAGTTAGGATATGATTTAATTAGTTAGAATTCTATTTATTTTATTAATTATAGTTTATAGTACTAGATTAGATGTAATTATTATTTAGATGTTATTTAAGTATAAGTAGTTAGGATTAGGTTTAAGTTATTTTTTCCTCTTTAATTCATTCTATTTCTTAATTTGGAAATCGGTGGTTTTCATTTTGCGCAGCTCGTCGTGGCAGCAAGCCAGCCAACGCAATTATTAAACAGATCTAGGCATGATAATTGTAATCGATAATCCAAATTACACAAAGTTGAGGTAATGTGTTGATTCAAATGCACTTTCGGTACATTTTAACGAGACCCTAAGTACATCAAATACATCACCCTTCCGCGTCCCTGTACTTGCAAGATGGCGCTCTTGAGACCCCCGCCCAAGATATGACTTTACTTTCAATTGCAATAATTAAAGCCTTGGTACCCATAATTTACTATTCAACCCTTTTTCTTCCCAGAAACCCCGCCCAAGATGTCGCGTACGTAATGTAACGAGTGATTGTTCAATTGGTTTGTATTCTGATCCTTGTACACCGCCGCCCATGCACTTTCAAGGCAGCATAGAAATAGATGTAATTATTTGTTTACAATGAGTGTTCAAATTGAATGTCGTAATGATATCAAGTATGTAATTGTGTTAATGACAGGTGTTAATTGCAATCGGTGTTTACTTGAAGGGTGCATTTAAAGAATGCCTTGAATTATATTATACATATCGAGTTTTTATGAAAATAATCCCAAATTATTATGGTGTACATTTTCATTAACATGCCTTATTATTATTATGTAGTACAAGAATGTAAAATATAGATAAATTGAATCTAGGAAAAAAAAGCTCAGGAAAAAAAGCCTCGAAAAAAACCTGGGAAATTAAAAGCCGGCCAGGGTATAAAAAGCCGCGGAAAAAGCCTCGAAGAAAAAGCCCGGAAAAAAAGCCTCCGGAAAACCTGGATATATAAACTTCCGAAAAATACCGTGATATAAAAGCTAGTGTGTAAAAACTGCGTGAAAAAATCTACGAAAAACCCGTGAATAAATCATATACCGTTCTTACCTTATTTTCCTGTGCCATTAGACTATGAAATATTTTAGAAAGGTTATTTTATTACAATAGACGACATAATTTTTCTATGTAACTAGTCATATTTTATAATCTGACACAATACACTTTTCATAGAATAAGGATTTGTGCTCTTAAGGACTATCTTTGTCTTCACTGGAAGAGGATTAGTTTTAAGACTAAGAAGTATCTTTAAAGGATTAGTGATTGTAAATACAATTTCATTACAATAGGCGAAAGAATTTTTCTTAGTAACTAGAAGAGAATTAGTTTTAAGACGAATTGCAAATGCATTTTAAAACTACTTGTAAGTTATAAAATACATTTCTAAATTTGGATTTAGAAATGCACTTTAAAAATTAAATTATTTACATTCTAAACTAAAGTGTATAATAGTTGTTATGGTATAAGTGCTAAAGTAAAATTAACATTTTATTTTATATGAACTTTTGTCACAAACTACCGATCAACGCATTGAGTTTATAAAAATATAGTTTACGTTCCACCATCATTAATTAATACATTGTAGAATTCCTTATTGTTGTACAATCTAGAGACCACATTAGAAATTTAAAAAATTGTGTTTCTCTCGACGTCCTTAAGAGTGGCGTTTATCTATAAAAAAAGTACACTTTTAGACCTTTGCCGTTTTAAATCTTGGAAAGCCGTTTTACCATTTTTGAACTTGAAATTTTGTAATAGTGTGTAAGAAAGTTGAATCTAGAAGGTGGCGCTTGACATTTTCTTAATTTATTATTTTTAATAGTTATTAGATCTAAAGAGCATTTGCACAAAATTTTGTATGTATTTTATAATGTCCATTCGATTAATAGAGATTTATTTGTTTAATTTTAAAAAGTTTGTATTTTTTAAGGAGCTTATCTTATTTTAACTTCGGAATAGTTGTATCATATTACCATTAATCATATCCATGTTATGAAAGAGATAAGAAAATCGCTAAGTATAAATGTATTTATTACGGGCGAACCCGAATTGTTAAGTTTTAACACGTGCCGTAAAACTAGCTTACCGCTTTCGTCTAACCCCTCTTACGTTATGTGTGTTGTATAACTTCCAATTCTCGATGAAGCGTTAGTAAATGCCCCTTTTAAGATGGTTTATTATGCTACATTCCATAGCCATATAATCTATGGAATAACTTTGTGGGGCAATGCAATACATAGTGTTAAAATATTCCGTATCCAAAAAAAGGCTCTAATAATAATGACTGGTAGTGGAAGTAGAGAGCACTGTCTACCTCTTTTTAAACATCTCAACATTATGCCGCTACCTTTTATCTTCGTTCTCTATTCGCTTATTGAGGTACATTCTAGAATGTCCAGTCTTATCCTTAACTGTCAAATTCATGACCATAACACTAGACTAGCCAATCAAATAAGTCTTCCTCGTGTTCGTCTTAAACGGCACACACATAACTTGAAAATGTATAACCACACTCCAGTATGTATTCGTGCCCTTGATTTGAAGCGGTTCAAAATTAAATTTAAAAAAATTTTACAAGATAAGTGTTTTTACTCAGTTGAAGAGTATCTAAATACTCCTTTCAAACTTTAATTATTAAATTTCTGTCGATTATATGTCACAACTGCAATTAAGTATAATCGTGTATAATTAAAATAGATTTCTATTTTTTATGTTGACTAAGTATTGTTTACACACTTTTTTGTTTTATTATTTTTATATTTTTATATTGTATATTAGAGTTGCTACAAGCTGTAATTTATTGTAATGTAGTAAATAAATCTATCTATCTGCCTATCTATCTAATCATCATTTTGAGAAACTACAGCAAAGTTTTTAGCACAACTGATCACTTGATGCGTTATTTTTACTCCGGGTTTTTCGGATTTTTTACCGTCGGCTTTTTTTGTCAGTTTTTTCGCGACTTTTCTTTCTGTCGGCTTTTTCCGCGCCTTTTTTTCCCGGCTTTTTATTCCCCGGATTTTTTTTTCCACGGCTTTTATTCCGCCAACGAAATAAATTATACTTCAAAATTCAATAAATTTAAAAAACTCGCGAAATTGTATTTTAAAATCCATCTTAAAAGCCCAAAATAGAAAAAATAGTATAAAAATTCGTTTCAGAAGGCATTTTAGCAACTCGTACTGTACTCGTCTTGTAAAATGCGTCTTCTGAAACTAGTTCTTTAATATACTATTTTCAAACGCGTAAAGAACACATTGTACCCAATGTTCCTCTTCTTATTGTGCTATTGGTTTATGCATCTGTTATTAAATAGTAAGAAATGTGTGAAAAAATTGTAAAAAACAAGCTAGATTGGTTGTGATAGAACAACGAAACGCAAAACCATGTTGATTAGACAAAATATATTGATAAATACTTTGATAAATTATGTTATAACGCCATTTCGAAAACTTTGGCAAACAGCGTTTAATATACTAATCGGATGATAATTGGTGCAATTATTAGAAACGTCACTCTTGGGGATGGGTCAAATTTTTCCTATAAGACTGTTACACCACGAAATTTGAAAACCAGATTTGTGGTAAACGAATTTGCCGGCTAGCTAGCGGCATGGGGCGGGTTAGAAATTTTGTCTTTCACTCACCTTTACGAGGGCTAAAAGGTCCTCAGTCACAGTCGGGTTTGTCAGGCGCCACCCTAATCTTTGCAGTACTTAAATCAAATGCGCACCAAAGAAAGGGAGAAACGTAAACACTTGAAATAAAAAGAATAAAATATATATACTTCTACAACTCAATCATGCAGAACCACCGAGAAACTTGTTACAATAACCTAAAGCTAATCTTAACCTAGACGGTACCATTTTAAACTCCAATACGCGTACTCGCAACAATAGTCACCAATTCACGGAAGTTTCTGAAGAATATGGAAGAGTACTTACAGTTGAGGATTGTTTTCTTTCTTCTAATCCACAAACAGCGTAGTTTTTCTTCCAAAACGGGAGTAATCCACAGGAACAATGCAGTTGTTAATCCGAAGATTTCGATCACAATGCAATTACTAATGCATTCTTAAGATTTTCGCGCGCTCAGAGATCGTTCATAACCCGCGTTGCGGCTATTTCGATTGTTTCATAACATCGAACGGAATTCTCTTAATAGCGGCGAAATGAAAGTTCCATTTATTTTACGTGCACTAAAGTCTTAATTTAGGTTTACGCACATGATTTACGACATTGAGTTCTGACGCGATTGTTAAGATTTATTTAACATTAATCCGCTATGTCGTTGCGTAACTAATTAGCAACCAACCACCTTATCGGTTCGGAGTCTACTTAAGAACTACCTTAAAACTAACATTCGTTAAGAAAGCGTCACCCCTCTCGTTGGTTTTTTTCCACACCACCAACGTTACAAAAATTTACTGCGCTACACTTTTCTTAGAATTAACAAACGAAACCGCTTACCTAGAATCTTTGACCGTGGGCGCAAAGCCGTGTGTTATTTCTCTTTCAAACAAACATATCTTAATTTAACTGATAACGCCGGCACACACCGACTGTAATTCGTAGAACCACAAACAAAGAAACTATTGATCAAGCAAATCTAAACGCGAAAAGTAAAACAGAATTCAAAGAAATCGACTGGTGAGAACTATGAAATCGGCACAATTGCTCAAACGTGACGATAACATTCTTTATAAATCTGAAAAGCGCAAGAAAAACAAATTTGTGGTCGGAGTGACGAAACACTATGAAGGTTACGATGGTCATCCCCGGGACGGGTCAGAGCGGCTACAGGGGTCGTGCTGGCAATTCAGCACTATGTCCCTCAAGTCGGAGCCATCAAGCGTGTTCCGAGCCCCTCGTCGTTAAACATCAAAAGCGGTACGAAACCGAAAAGATTCAAAAAGGTGGGCTGCGGCACTCGAAGGTACCCCACAGCCCGGCTGACACAAGGTCATACCCTAGTCGCAAAAGCGCACGTTAACGAAAAGATAACGTGACACGTTGGGGATGCACTCGAAAGAGGGATTGGGGCTAGCTCTCCACACCCGAAGTACACCCTTGATCCACCGCGAATTTGTCCAAAACATAGCAAAAGGGTCAGAAAGAACCAAAGAAACCAGAGTGGGGCCAAAGCCCTACACTCGAAGAGAGCCGTTGGACGTAAAGAAGAGTCGAAGAACGGTAAGGAAACAAAGAGAAGAGAAGGTCCAGAGAAGAAAAAGAAATGTCAAATCCGGTGATAATCCACAAACAAATCTTCAATCTTATTGTCTTAATACTATTACCTATGGGACTAAATCAGCTTCCTTTCTTTCTGTTTGATGTCTTAAACAAATAGAATATGAGAATTCTTTAAAATATCGTATGGCTTCTTCTCTTATTGACAAAGACTTTTATGTTGATGATCTTATCACTGGTTTCAATACTGAAAATGATGCTGTAAGCACTTGCCAAGACGTCATCAATATTTTACATACAGCAAAATTTACACTAGAAAATGGTATTCAAATAGCCAAACTGTATTAAAAATCTTAAAACTGATCAAGATCCCAACAGTATAATAATTCTTGGAGAAAACTATGAAAATATCAGAAGTGCACTGGTACAGCAAAACGGATGGATTTACTGACAAATTATTATTATCATTAGATCATCAAGTATCCAAAAATCATTTTGTCACAAATTGCTAGGATATTTGATTCATTAGGTTATTGAGTACGATAATAATCTTTGGGAAAATAATATTGCAAAAGACTGGGCTGTTGAAATTATTCCTTTGGATTTTTCTAAAAATGGCAAATTGCAAAGAAAATTTACATCATGTTAACGAGGTATAGTAAGAAAACGTACCTTTTATTTTTTATTTTTATAAATAAGAAAATTTTAACATTCCAATTTTTGTAACTTTTTTGACGAATTATAATGAAGCAAGAAAAAATATTTTGTCTGATAGACGGACGGCCTGGAGGAAACCACAGGTTTGGTTTTTATAATCCTTACGTATGAGTCTTATTTATAATAGCGCAGATCCGATTCGATTTTGAGTATAATCTGTCGAACCAAAAGGGCAGTTAAGCTACATAGATTTTCCCATTCTTGGAATATTTGCAAAAATTTTTATTTTACACGTTTTATCTTCAAATAAAAGTTTTTGTATTTTAGGTTTACCCAACATTTGCATAAACTATTTTTTGATCACTATGTAATTATATTATAACAACGGTATCTCCAAGGACATCAATTATACAAAACAGTCATGAAAGGAAAGTAGTTACATTTTTACTGTTTCTCTCAAAATTTTGTTAGTTGTAACGCAAAGCTGTTACACATCTGTCGGACAAAATGTTTTGTCACTGCACCCTTTTGATACTCTTTACACGTTTGTTAGTATCGGAACGATGTGGAGTTCTGCGTGAAAAGCTTTCAAACTATATTGCACAAAAAATAACTTACTATAATGACGTACTAATAATGTTTAACAAATGTTCAAGCGCATACTTGTTATACCGTTCACGGTTTGCTTCGTTCATTTTTCTTTTTTTCGTAGTGCTGTTTTTGTTAATCTCGTGTTTGAATTTACTCTGAAATTAAAATTGACGCATGCTCATCTTTGGCAATATTTTGTAAAGGATGGAAGTTCTCACTCTAACATACGGTATGTTAACTATGATGTCAAGGACACATTTTTCACATTGAGCACATACGCAATACACTATCCACCCCAGTATACAGGGTGTTGCTATATTCGACCGACAACGCTCTACCCCAGAGACGTTTTGTAAATTAGTGAATTTTGATATAGGAACATGAGCCCTTAAACGGCTTAGTTACTGAGATACAAGGTGTTGAAAGTTTAAAATAAAAATTGAAAATTTGTAATAAATCAAGAATGCCTTTAAAAAATTTTTTAAGTTTGGTAAGCAAGAACGTCATATTTTGACATAAATTAACTTTTCAAAAATTTAACCAATGGCGAGTTATAAATGTTAGTGACAACTTTTACCCTATTTTTACGCCACTGAGCAAATAATTTTTAAATTTGTATTCATTTTTGTCGAATAAGTAATTTCATTGTATATTGCTAAAATGAACGGTCTTGAAGATATTTGCTTCTTAAACAAAAGGCTGCAAGTACTGCATATTCCAAATTATTATGTGGAGTGCAATTTGCCCGTCGGCGTTTTGCTAAACAAGTTGCTTTAATCCGTACTATTAATTCGATTTAGAAAAAGGTTAAGGGTAAATTGTTCAAGAAAACTATTTTAAAGGCATTTTTGATTTATTGCGAATTTTAAATTTTATTTTAAACTTTCAACACTCTGTATCTCAGAACTAAGCCTTTTAAGAGTTCATGTTCCTATATCAAAATTCAACAATTTGCAAGACCTCTCTGGGGTAGAGCGTTGTCGGTCGAATATAGCAACATCCTGTATATGATCGAAGAGATGAATCGTAAGCAACAATTTTGTACTTTTTAATTCTATATAATAGACCCGATTAGTGTGACGTCACGTACAAACCGCTAAATTCAAAATTCGGTACTTTGCAAAATTGTGGACGAAAAGTGAAGCTTAAGTATAAGGACTTAAGGGTTATATTCAAATAGATCAATAGAAGTTGGTTGGTTTTCCAATATATACGCATAAATAAGAGAAATCGTTGTCATATTCACTAATTCTGAACCTTTATCTTTCATCTAGTATCAATATTACATTTTCAAATAGCATATTTTTATTATAAATTAAAATTAATTTTTATACTACAAATACATGCGCAGAAATCAGCTGGCGGGAATAGTAATTTTAGAAATACGCACCGGGTTAACCATAACCTAATTACTATGAAGTACTATTAAATTAAACTATAAATTACGTATTATAAAGAACAAACTAATGAAGTAAACGAGTCAATAAGCTAATAAAGAAACAAGAGTAACGCCAGGAACAACAAAGGAAAACAGCAATTACAAAGTATAAGGTTAACCCGGTGCGTATTTCTAACATTACTGTTCCCGCCAGCTGGTTTTTTGCGCATGTATTTGTAGTATATAAGTTAATTTTAATTTATAATAAAAATATGCTATTTGAAAATGTAATATTGATACTAGATGAAAGATAAAGGTTCAGAATTAGTGAATATGAAAACGATTTTTATTTATGTGTATATTGGAAAACCAACCACTTTTTATTGACCTATTTTATTATCACCCTTAAGTCCATGTACTTAAGGTTCACTTTCGACCACAATTTTGCCAAGTACCGAATTTTGATTTTAGCGGTTTAATTTGACGTCACCACTGATCGGGTCTATTACGTCTAGATAATCCAAACGCAAAAGTTGAAGTGGCTTAAAACTAACGAATCAGACAGAAGTCTTTCGGGCAGCAAGAAGAATGATTGTCGGACGTTTAGGTTTAAGCACTAATTCAAAATACTGATACCATATTTTGTTTGAAAAAAAATGAGTTGTTAGTGCATCAATAGAGAAATTTTACCCCCACTAGAAACGCTAAACCTTATACTGCGTGCTGCGCAGCAAGATTAAATGAACGGAAAACATTAATCGTATCAAAACCACACAATCGTATTCTCTTATTACTGTGACATAAACCAAAAATAAACGTCATCGCTTATTATGGTAATGTTAATGTCACCGTAATAAGGGAATACTTATCGATTATTAACGTTTTCGGTTAATCTAACATTACTGCGCAGCCGCCGTGTAAAATCTCTCATTTTGTTTCCCGTTAATTTTATGTTAATGCGCAGCCGTAGTATAAGGGATAACGTTTACCGTTACTAAATTAAGTGGCGTAAAACCTCTAATATTAATAAATTGACCTTTATAAACGTTATTTTTAATCTAATTATAGCTGATTTATTTCAGATTATTTTAGTGCACTTAACGGTGACTCCAGTTCTAGATACGTATTTTTAACGACTCCCTTAAAAAGAAGTGAGATCTTTTAAATCTCCTTTTGCCGATTGTACTAAGTCGACGCTAAAGCCCTGATAGTGGGTATTTGCGGGGTAGGATTAAGTTAGTGGAAGGTTTATTCAGATATTCTGAGCGATACTCAGATCTAATAGAGTTGCTAAATTCAGTTGCATAAAAGAAAGCATTTTTATGTCACCGCAGTTAAAACTGTTTACAAAATTATACTTTCGCAGCCGTATATTACACATAGTTAAGCGTGTCCATCAGTGCTATGTAAAATGAACATTTTTGCTCAAAATTACCAGTGTACAATGTATGGAAAGTCCTACCGAATGGTAGGAAATCAAGAGCCGAATGTCAAGTCTGTACCCACTTCAGGTTCAGAGTTCGAGAATTAGTAAATAGGACCAGCAGATAAAGGCGATTCATACCATTTTTTTATTATCACTCCTCCTAGTAGGTAATGGAGAAAGAATGTAAAAGTGGTTCTGAGCCATTAAAAAATTGGATCTTACGTTGAAGGGACCAACTTCACGGTCATAACCGTTCATTTTATGACACTTGTTTTCGAAAGCACCGTATATTAAAATAAATTATTTACAATTTTGAATCAATATCACGACATTTTGTCATCATTTTGAGTGCTAAAATGAGCTACTTTTGCGCACTAGTGCTAATATGGAGTTTCATTTTGCAACGATTTTTATATGTACAACAATTTTATTTAGAATTAAAATAAAAATTACAATTGGTTAAATTCGAAAAACAAGTACCAGAAGTTACAGGCAATTCGTCAGAAGCAGTAACAGTTTCATTCAATTTCTTTCTTTTTTCCTGATCTTCTCCACCTACTAGCAACTTGCAGATCTTCTTTTTATTCTCTAAAGAATCATCTACGTATCCTTCAGCTACATTTGAGGATTTCCAGGCTCCATTGCTTTTTATAACCGACATATCAGCTCCTGCATTGGCTAATAAAGACGCTGAAGTTCTTCTAAAGCAATGCCCAGTATATTCTTTTGCATTTGGGAGTTACAAAAATTTGCAATTTAACTTGGGATATCACCCAAGGTATTGATACCCGCTGGTTGCACGGTATATTTTCCCTTTTTATAATTTATAAAAAATCTGGCATGACGAGTATGAGATGGTCGCAGTGTTGCATATTTGCGAACCATATCCACCACGTTTAGGTCTTTGAAATTTCCTTTTGTTACTGTGAACTCACGAGGCACTTTTGTTTTAGTGATCGGCAACATAATTTTCATAAATTCTCCTAAATCTTTTACACCATTTACTTTTAAATTGAGTAATTCTTGCCTCCAACAAGCTCCTGTAATTCCTATTATTAAAACCACCTGAAAACAAGAAATAAATAATAAGCAATGAACTTATACGACAAAAAAACTCCTACTTTTTGCATTAAGTAATCTTCATCATTTGCTGTTGTAAGAAACTTTTCAATATTTTCCTTACTGAAGCTTTTGGATTTGTTGGCGCGATATCCTTCACTTTGTCGTTTCAAAAATGCGATAAAATTTGTGTATTTACTCAAATCAAGGTTTTTGTTGATTGAAATCATGCTTCTTAACATGGAATGTACACTCCACAACGTTGAGGGCTTCGCAATTTTTGATTTTTCAAGGAAGTACGCCAACATGACATTCTCATTAATGCAATTTACTTTTTGTTTAAACCTCCATTCTTCGAAACGGCTGTATGTTGTCTCGTAAGCGACGCGTGATTTCTGGGTGGATTAAATTTGAGACGGCCTCTTGTGCAGCAGCTTCTTCTGAATCACTATTTTTTTGTTCCAAAATAGTTACATAATCGTAAACTTTTAAAAATGCGACAATCTTCAGATCGTTTTCGTTTCGTTTATTATAAAAATGACAGTAACCAACCAAATATTTTCAGCCACCTATCTTTTAATTTTTCGCGGTAAAAATTAATTAATATTTTACTTAAATTTTGGCAAAATTGTAAAAGCCTTGTATACAATTCGTTGCAATACTTCGCTTTTTCGCACACGTCGTGTCTAGTGCGTATTGCAACTCGTTATATAAATAGCTATTGTACTATACTAAATTTCATAAAAACTCCTGATTTAACATGTTTTTAACATTATCTCAGGGATTATTTTTAGTGAAAAAAAAAAAAATGCTTAAATAATAGATAACTCAATTCATTTTAGCTTAACACACAGGTATGGGATGATGTTAACTTATAATTTTCAGTTGCTCTTGCAATGTATTTCTTTGTGACACTCTTGTCGGTTTGACTGATGACACCGCAGCAGTGCAAAATAATTTGTAAAGAAATTTTTCTATTACAATTATATGTACAATATTAGTCCGAACTGAAAATTGATGATATCACCAATAATGAATATTTGATTTCTTGACTTGAATACATTTCTATAGAATAGAAATCAATGAATACATACAATAACAAAAATGTATTGATGTACCCGTTTTTATATAATGTGCTTTTCTCGTTTCGTTCTTTGTTAACATTTAATAGTTTTGATTATTTTGAAATAACTGATAAATGTACAGATAATTTGCTAATGTGCACCTGGGACATCAACAACTTCAGTATTCATGTTAAATTCGATACACGGCCATGAAGCTACTAAAACATTTTATCAAATATTGCTGCAAGCCGTTTGCAAAAGAAACAACAATACACGGAATTTATTTTTTAAACGAACGAGGTCTTCATCCTTTAGAGAGGTGGTTAACTTTAATTCAATAAAATTACATTAATGGTCTTCTACTTCTTAGATTATTCTGGACGATAGTGATCTTTTGTCTTCGTCGGGAGCAACTTCTTTGATTATATCTAATTGGAATAGATATAACGCAAATCCAACTGTAATAAGCATCCAAAAGATTTTAGAAATTGGAAAACTTACTACCGTCTGTAACAGGATGTTTTGTTAGTAAAATTAACATCAACTTTATGAACAATTACATTAAAGAGTATTCGGCGTTTCGCAATGTTTAATCGTGATAATCGGCAATTCAGTTACAGAACTTGGAATATCGGTCCAAACGATTCTAAGTACGAGTATTATGCAGATTTCGTTAAAGTTGTCGCTAACGTTTCGTATCACAATTTGTACGAGTTCGCAAAATATGAAAACGATCCGAAACTAAATGGGATAAATTTTTTCGAATTAGCAACAAAGGTTTTCAAACGAAACTATACTATTACTTATTGTTAACTTAAACACATGAATATTTAAGGTGCTCTTTTAGGTACATCCCGAGTTATTCGGTACATTAGTAACATTTGATGTACAGCGCAAAAGCTACTTCAAATTAATAATGACGGAAGTAGGAATATGTTTCATGGTTAACAACAAGTTTGCAAGAATTTTGGCAATAAAGTGAGATATTTTAATATTTTGTCGATTTTCAATAAAATCTGATTTCAGTAACTCAGATACTCCAGAGGGCGACGACAACGCCATGCTACAATGCCATTATTTAAATGGTTTATGTTACGCTAGATACGATTCGGATCCATTAGCTCCTATAAACGTAACTGCATAATTATTATTTTGCAAATCTTAAAAGATATTCCTAACAGTTCTATGTACATTCGTACATTGATGTAGTCCACGCGACATCGAATCGACCGCTTTATATAGGACACAGTGAAGAGTTAGAGATCAATTACTTTATGGAAGAAACTAGTCCATCAACTGCACTGAGGAACTTATCACCGTCACAAAGAAAATGTCGTTTTGATGATGAACCTCTTACGGATGATGTACCAGTTTACAGTCCAACAATATGTTACATTTCTTGTCGATACCGTTTGGTAATGCAAAATGCAAATGTCGACCATTTTTCTATCATTTTATGAGTAAGTTCGATTATTTAGTAATATCCATATTTAAATTTTTGTTTTAGAAGGAAAAGTTTGTAACATAACTGGAATGATTTGTATTTCCAAATATGTAAAAGAGTTGAGTTTAGATTCGTCCAAATTTAACTGTTACTGTCCACAACCATGTCATATAGTGGCCTATTTACCTCAAGCGCCGAAATCTGCAACTTGGTAAGTCATTCACACATTTTTCTATGAATTATTAAAACAATTTAAAGGACAAGCGGATATTTTGATCAACGACTTACATTTAGATGGGGTTTGTTACACCCTACCACCAAATATCGACGAGATATTTTGTTTAGTTTTGAAGATCTTGTTGGTAAGTCTAAATATGACAATTAGAAAGAACTTAAAGCATTCAGTTACAGTGTCTCTTGGTGGTACACTTTCTTTGTTTTTGGGGATTAGTTTCATCAGTTTGATTGAAATTGTATTTTTCTATTAAATTATGTAGCAAAATTTTGTCCAGTAAAGTTCTCAAATACTCCAACGAAGAAAAATATCCAATAAACAAAGCATGGATGATGAAATACGTTAGAAAGTAAATATTATAGAAATACTCTGTTTTAAATAAGTGAAAATATACAAAATGTACAATCATAATATTATCTTATTAATATATTCTTGTAGCTTTCAATTCTTTTTGTTCAGTTAAGGCTCTCGATTCGTGTACAAATACGACAAAATTAATACCCTATAAAATAAATAAATTGAAATTATATTGTTGCATTGAATTGTAATCGCATTTGCTGTTTTGCAGCACGCATAAATCCGTCATTGGTCGTTACAGTTACTGCTTGAATACGATCACCAAATTTGAAAATGGTTAAAGATCGCTCACGAATTTTTCCACCCACTTCTAAAATTTTGTTAGGTAGTAATTGTACATTATTATCTTCGGTTTCTTTCAAATTAGTGTCTACAGAAGTCGCATTATCGGAAGTACAATAACATTTTTTCAACAACTCTGTAGCTCTAATGGCTTCATTTGGTCCTCCGACTGTATTTACAATTTCAACAAAGCTCTTTTAGCAGTTTCACAGCAGTATAATGTTTTTCCTGAAAGGTAATAGTAGACTACTAATTGACATATGTGTGTATGATGATTAAAGTACTGCTTTATAATTTTGCCACAAGAACATTGGTGAAATTAAAATCCAGAAAAAATTATTATTGTGATACTAAAAAAGGATTTCATCTTGCACAGGTAATTACCTTTAAAATATGCATCCAAAATGGGTTTAACTGGTCTCTCACATTCCCACTGAGCTTGCTGTGACAAAACTGACACTGAAAATTGATATTTATTGCAACTGCCATTTGTTACTGAACTAACGTAAGCAAGCATAGCCGAAACGTCTAAATTAATTTTTGTTATATGTGACGAATTTTTGGTAGATAAATCTGACAAACATTCTAAACTTTGTTTCTTGTCAGTATCATCTTGAATACGATTCCTTTAACCGTAATTCCAAGCGATTCAAGTTTAACTGCTAAGGCACAAGAAATTCCTGTGTAAAACACAAATGTGACCTAAAAAGAAAACAAATGTTCATAGATATTTTTTTGCACATGATTTTACTTACAGTTGGTGTTTTAAATAGACACGGATGAAGTTCGGCGCATTCTAAATATTCTTCTGCCTGATCGATGATGCTACGCACACCATAACTAGCATCACCCATACATATTTGAGTTAAAGATTTAGGATTTCTAGCTACAACTTTAACCCAAGACAGACCATTATTGCAAATAATATCTATGCTTATCTTTCGATCTCTCAAATTAAAAACTTTATTGATACTATGACAATTTTCGGTTTCTTTTAAAGTTTGAATTAGCGCGTTAAAGTGCGTCAAATTCGAGCACTGCAAATGCTCTTTCTTAACAGTTCGATCTCTAGAAACCTTTTTCAGAAAGTTCAATTCTTGCTTGATTTTTCTTTGAACTTTTTGTACGCCATCAATTTTATCGTATTTGTGAAGAAACTTAATTAGTTCTTCGCCTAAATTAATTTTTTCTACTAATAAATCGTGAAAATCATTTTCCATACTTGGTTGATTTCTAGGTTATGAATTTTGATTGAGTAAACTTTTACAACTTGTAACGTCATTGGTTGATTTGTAGATCACATGGTCGCCGTGTTTCCATAATTGTTATTAAATTAATTTATATTTATTATTTAAAATTATTAATTCTGCACGTTTGTCATTGTTCAGGAGTATGATAAAGAAAAACTATCAGCAATCCTGTGTTTCTACTACCCATTACTTTTTAAAAAAATTCACGAAATGTCCATTTTTCAACACGAAATTTTTTAAATAGCATTGAAGCAGAGTGAATGAAATGCGTGTGACCGTCCTAGACGTGACCCTGATGATTTTTAATTAAAATTGATACAAAATGTCGTAGTTCATTGCGCAAGTTCTATTATAATGAACTCTATGGCCATTGACCCACTCTATTCGCTCTATTCTTTATTAGCCCCGCGTCTGATAACAACTCAGAGTTTATCTCTTCATTTTGCGGCTGAAATGTAGGTACGATTTATTCGCGCTTTGCCGATGAAATTTAATTTTCAAAATGTGCGATACGGGCTTGTGCGGAATATTTAAAAATTGTGTATTGATAACCATAATTGTTTATGGTGTATGTCATGTAACATTTGAAATGATTCAGACAATCGCTCCTATTGGTTTCATATTAATCGGAGTCTTCACCTTGGGATTATATGTAGTTAAACTTCCCGGCCTGATGAAGAAATAGTACAAAAATTGTTGGGCGTTACTTAACAGAAGAAGAAGAATATCCGGATGAATTATATATAAAGACTGTTGCACATCGTGGTGCTGGATTAGATGCCCCTGAAAACAGTTTGGCAGCTTTTGATTACGTAAGTATTATACCTTTTAAAGGAAGTGTGAGGTGCAAAACTTATTTTTTTAGTGTAACAAGAAAGGATGTACTTCGATTGAATTTGATATAACTCTAACAGCAGATGATGTACCTGTAGTATTCCATGATAAAACATTGATCGTGTAGCTAATTCAAATAAAATTATTTCTAGTACCGCATGGGAAGATTTAAACAAAATTGACATTTCCGCTCATCATCCTTTCAAGTAAAATGTTGTGCTATAGAAATTATTGGTATTAAGTAGTTTTTGTAGAGAACGCTTTCCTGACACTCGCATACCCACATTGCACGAAACTGTATCTCAATTACTAAAAGCTGATCAGCATATGTACATAGACATTAAAACTTCAAATGGGAAGGTACTAATTAATTGCTTCCTCTTTCAAATTAGCCTTCACATACATTAACCAATTAAAATGTTTCCATTTTTAGATAATTGACATAATTTTGGATTTGTATCAGGAATACCCATCCTTACATTCTATGGCTGTAGTGACATCATTTTATCCTAACATAATTTATTATGTAAGTTATATTTCTCTCAAAGTTTGAATTTATTTTAGAAATTTATTAGATCAGGAGGAGTAATCCAAAGATAGTGTGCTCTCTCGCATGGAGACCTCATTGTTTTACACATAATAATTATACAGCGCTTGAAGGAAAAGGCGAGAGAAGATCTCTGAACCCATTCAAACATGTTTTTCTCTGTATCTGCGATTTTCTTCACGAATGGTTCTTAACCAGGCTTACTTACAATATATTAGGAATATCTTTGATCTTGCTACACAAGGATTGTATTAGTCCGTAAGTATAATGAAACAGAATAAGTGTCTTCACCAACAATAAATTTACAGTAAAGTGGTAGCGGATTGGAAGAACAGGGGTGTCAGGGTGGTTGCTTGGTCCGTGAATCACCCCATAGAGAAGCAATATTTTACACGTTTCTTAAAAATAACGCATATGACGGACACCTTAACTGGTGAAAGTACTGTTCATTCAACAGCTTAATTTGTGAGACTTTTGTCAATCTAAACACTGCCACGTTTTACGATTTTTGTTTATTTCTTAAGCATTTATATTGACTGTGATTTTTTTTGTTGTTTTGTGCATATCACAATGTAATATATGTATAATTTACGTATAAATACTGGGTTGTAAAAGTTACGCACCAATTTTATTATTTATTAGATGGAGTTCAAATATACGTTAATTAAAAAATTGATGATTTTAAACTTTTCTTAAATAATCATCTAAACGGATACGTTTGAGATAAAACGACCAAAAGTATAAATATAGTTCACGTAATTATTGTATTTAGGTAATTATTTATTGCGAACAAAATTGTATAAATGCTAAATTATCTTAGGAACGACTTCATTTTAAAACTAAATGCCTAATTCTAAAAGTGAAACTTTCGCTCGACCGGTTTTGTCACAAAATTAAATAATTATAAATTCAGTAGTTTTAAAGGTGTCATATAGATATAACCGGCTTACGTACGGTTTTCGATTTTGTTGTTAAAATTTTCGATTTTGATCTTTATATAATAAATAAATTATTACTTTTACTTTTGAGTTAAACATACATTTATTTCTTATAAATTTGATACTGCAGTACTTGAAAAACCGAAAACGCGCTTACTATATTAATACTAATAACTAAATTGTCCTTAAATTTTTAAATGCACAAAATTATGAAATCTGAGTACGGTGTAGAATCTAATCCTTCGTTCTAATGTAAGAAGCAAGGTTTTATGTTGTACTTTGCAACAAAATTGAAGTAATTGCTGAGGTAGGTAGTAGATGTTTAGCAATTGTGAAACTTTGTCAGAAAGTTTTAATCTAAGTAAGAAAGAAAGACTATGTTTGTATTATGTTAACTTATTTTCAAGAAAAAAGTGAAGATGCTTATGAATCTAAAAGTAAAAGTAAGGTGATATTGGGGCTTATTTAAAATCCCTCAATACAATTGGCAAAATTAACAATAACAACATTACGTAATTTATCCCATGGCTATGGAAGCTATTCATACGAAGTCGTATTGAAAAATTAAAGGTAATTTCCGCAGTTTGATAATGTACCCAGTACAGTAAAGATCATAATTAAATCAATCGAGGCTATTATTAATGGTATACAAATCCAGTTTGTTTTGTTATTATCACTATATACCTTGCACTTTTCTTACTTGTACACCTGAATTACAAATAGAAGGGGAATATGACGTTCATTAAATATTGATAGTGGGATAGTAATAATCATTTTTTTCGCTTTGGCGATTACACTTGCAACTACCAACAAACCTTCAGCGGTGCGACATATCAACGTAAGTTTGTTAATCCGTTTTCTCTTAAACACGCAACACACTTTCTAATTTTATGCATCTCTATAAATTTACTTCAAATTTAAAGATTTGTTGTAAGTATATATTTCTTTGTTTGCATTTTTGTATTTATGTTATTTTAAAAGTTATTTATTTTCAGACCGATTTATAAAATGCAAGACAGCGATAAGCGAAAAGACGAAAAACTATCTTGGAAAACGTTGAGTTTTAAAGAAAAATATGCGTACATATCTTCTCATATTACTGTGGAACCCATGGTGGCGTGCTATATAATGCCTAGTGTTTTGGCCAGTTTGGCAACTCAAAATTTGAATTTAGAAAAAAGCATGTCGGGTTAATCTGGCATATCCGACCGAAGTTTGTGATGCACTCACCGCAAGAAGTACATTAAATTATACGGAAGAAGAGGCAGCAGTGCAGCAACTGGTAGCATCGATGGCCGTATGGAAAACCATTCTTCAAAGCGCTTTACCAGCGTTTCTGATTTTATTTATTGGAGCTTGGAGCGACAGATCCGGTTTACGTAAACCCTGCATGCTGATGCCAATCGTCGGTGAATTTTTACGGTCATCGGATTAATGACTTGCACTTACTTTTTCTACGAACTACCCATGGAAGTTTGCGCAATTATGGAAGCCCTTTTTCCGGCTTTGACCGGTGGTTGGTTTACCATGTTTATGGGAGTTTTTAGCTATATTGCAGATGTAACCACCGTCGAAATGCGAACGTTAAGAATCGGCTTCGTAAATGTTTTTGCTCAGTAGGTATACCTATCGGTATGGCTCTGAGCGGAATTCTTTACAAAAAAATTGGTTTTTATGGAGTATTTAGCTTATCGGCTATGCTTTATGTCATTGCATTTTTTTATGGTTATTTCAAGATAGAAGAATCGCCTCGAAAAAACGTGTCAGGTAAATTAAAACGAAGATGCTCGTTTCTTAGAGAGTTTTTCGATTGGAATCATATCTTGGATACTATGAAAGTTGCTTTTAAGCAAGGAGAAAATAATAGACGAATCAAAATCATGATGTTGATGTTGGTTGTTATGGTAGTGATTGGACCGATGCATGGTGAGTATTCTTATTATCTAAATTCAAAAATTGTGCTTGGTTTCTCGACCATTATTTTCTTGTAAGTTTAATTAAGATGAAAATTAATCACAAAAATAGTTCTCATTATCATTCAAATCAAATTTTTGCAAAAAAAAACAAACATAATAGTTACATTTTTTATCCATTTAATTCAAACGTAAATAAAACTTAATATTAAATCCATTATTATTATATGACAATACTTTAATGAGAATTGAAAATTCTAATTTTCAATCTAAACAATCATTAAGTACTCTACGTTTTCAATTATTAAGAACAACTACTTTAGTGTTTTAATATTAAATTCAAAAACTTAAAATCAAATTTCTGGTTGTGCCTTCGATTGCGTACAATTCACAAAATTGTTCTGTTTTACATTCTTATCGATTAAATAAACTTTTTGCGTCGCTTGTGATCAATTTTAAATTACTTAGAGATAATCATATTTAAAATTACTATATTTTAAACAAAATTTGACTTGGAAACAGTCTTGCAACTACTTAAAATGGTAAAAATTAAATTATTTTATGCAGCTGAATTTTTTTTGCATTAAATCTTATTTATTCATCTCATTTACTGGATTTCTCCGTTTCACAAAATAGTCTGATGTTTCCTGGAAGAAAGGTATCTGTAGAACCTTCACTCGCTCAAACTTTGTGAAACGGAGAAATCCAGTAAATGAGATGAAGCTGAAATTTTGCATTTGAGAAAACTTTTTCTAGTAATTTTGTTCCGTATTTTGGATTTTTTGGGAAAAAAATTTAAATTTGACTGATAATGAGTATCACGTGACTACTACTTTTGATCAATGTTTATCTTGATAGAAGCACAAATTGCAAAATCAAATTTCGAATAAAGCTCTTAATAAAAAAAAATCTATATAATGGTTACACTATGTACTTGTTTTCTAGTAAAGAATTTACATTTAAAGATAATTTTGGGAAGCACATATTAGAATAATACTTAACCGGTGGCATTTTAATTAATCATACAATGCTTTGATTAAGATGTAATATATGGTTCCCACGTAGAAAAATGTTATTTTTCTGTCGGATTTGTTTTTTTTTGTATTATTTACAAATGTTTTGCTTGTATTTACATTATTGTTTGTAAATTAATTTTTAATTTGGCGTTTTTGCCTTTCTTACTTCGCACTTAGAACGCTATAAGTCTATTATTTTAAGAATGTAAAACGAAACAAAGAGCACATGAATAATACTTTGATAACTAGTGCAATGACTCAGGAACACCAGATTTAAAAAAAATTCACTATTTCATACCTTTTTTATCGCTCTTATAGGTGAAAATATAAATGGTATGAAACCTAATGATTACGGTAAGCCACGGTGTTTGATATCCATATTTATACTTTGCCAAGACCATACATCGTTATTTTAACGTTAATAGCTTTATTAAACAAATCGAAATTTATCAAATTTCCGGCGTGCAATTAAAAAATAATATCGTGCAGATGAAAATTAAAATTATATGATACTTGGTTTGGTATATGACCATGGCCTGTTCATAATTACACCGTTCAATAACGTCCATACAACAATGCAAAATATTATTTTATGTGTAATTAGGTACGTTGTTATCATCGTGATAAGTGCAAAACATTTGTTTATCGTTTAAACCTTAACTGAATTATGCCAAAGATTTTTCGTATGCAAAATTATTTAATAATCGAAAGTTAGTTGGTAAAACCTTGTAGATTTCGTGTCAAAAATGCATTTATTATTAATCAATTATTGCAAAAAACTGATGAATAGGAAAACCTTCACGGATAATTAACAACTTTCCGTTCTTAAAACACAATCGTGCGGTTTAGTGTTTCAGCGATCAATTTTATATAAAATTACACAATTATTTGTTTATATTATATTCGCAAGCGTTAAATAATTGTTAGTTTCAATAATTTGCAGTTTAGAATTCGTTGCTTCAGATGATTTTCTTTATATGTTATACAACTTTGACGTATTACTTAAGAGGAATACATACTAGAAGCGCGCCATAGCTAAACAATGCACTATAAGTACCTTTAAAACAGCTTTTAATTTTAAATGTTTGAAAATAAAACTTAATGTTTTGAAAGATAAAACTTGGGGCTTTGTCGCTGTAGTATAATTTTTTTTAAAACGCTTACTTTTTTTATGTTTGAATTTGTACATTTTATAGCATATTTAACACTATAACTTTAATAAAAATAAATACAAAATCAAAATTCTACCACAACCACGACAAAGTTCTTTCTTGTATCTACCAATTTAAATCAAAAATTGCTAATAACTTGAAAATTTCAGCCAATTTTATAAGTACTTTAAGATCATTCGACGCATTGAAATGCTTACTTATAGTGCACGATTTAGCGATGGCGCACTGCTAGTACGTATTCCTCTTAAAAATGATCTTAAATTATTTATTATTGAAAAATATTTCACTTAGCTATATAGTAATTTGCTAATATGAAGAAGAGCACGTAAAGTCATTGGAAACTAACTTGCCGTGTCACCCTCGACATTGAAATTAAGGTCATCGCTAAGTATGTCAAAATATTTCGTTTTTAATAGATTTGTGACAATTTCCTAATGTCACACCGCATTCTATGTACTTTCTACTAAAGTATTCAATGCAACGTGACCGGGGTCATACAATTTTTACATTTTTAGTATACCTAATACATTTTTTGATTTATAAATTTTGTTTAGTGTTAACAAAATCGAATCTTGTCATTAGATTTTTAATACCTTCAACAATATAACAATAACACACTAACATCAGGTAGTACAAGCAACAACAACAGCATAGTAATAGGAAAAATGTAATCAATTGCAATTCACCGCATTTAATTTTGACGTATATTGCAATTATTTCAATCGGTTAAAGTAATTACGTTAGAAGTAAATTGAGCGTTATACAAAATTACTTTACGTAACACAATTGCTTGCATAGTTCGCGTCCTTTTGAAAATATTTGCTTTTCAATTCTAATGGTTCAAATGTTTTAATGAAATTTTAAGTTGCGATTTAAACTTTATCATTATAATATGTAATTCCAAGGTAATGTGTACTTTACGTCAGGGCTGACGACCGCTGTTTATTTAAAAATTTTATACGCTTTGTAACGTATGTTTAACAAACATATATTTATCGTTATCAATCAATCAAAGCATTTTAGAAATTAATTTTATAAAAAAAAATTATAATTAGTTTTTTAATATGCTTTTAACTATTTTTGGCACATTGGGAAAAAGTTCATGTTTAACTTGTTGTTTTGTGTTCAAGGTTGTTATCCTTCTTCCTTATTGTTATTTAATATTTTGATTACAAGTCACAATAGAATTTACTTATACTCATGACAGGTGGAGGTCATATATGTTGTTTTTAATCTCAAATTTTAGTATACATCGAATCTGTCCAGACTTTTAAGTACATTTATGTTTCATCGATCCTTTTGGTATACCTTGATTACTAACTTTTGACCTTATTTTGGATGTCATATAGTACAAGGAAACAACCTTATGGCTTATCATCAATTTTTGAGTTCGTTTTACTCATTGTCTGAAATTAAATGTCATCTATACTGCACAAATGAAAAAGGCTCATACGAAGGAGTTAAGAGAATTCGAAATTTTTGTACACCAAAGTACATAACACGTGAATTTAAATTAAAACACTAATCCGGGGAAATTGTCCTGAAAAAGGGGGTAAGTGGTGAATAATCGCACAAACGGAAAAAACCACATAGGCTTGTTGGGGGATCACTAGCCCAATCAATATACACATTTAGGCCAAATAAAATTAGAAATGGATGAAATTCTAAAATTCGGTAGTTAAAAGCGTATTCTATTAGATTAAAAAATTATATGACCGGTGATTTCAAAAATTGCAAATTTTTATAATTTTTAACTGTTTTAATTAAAAAACTTCTTTAAATAAAGTAAATAAAAAAGTTTCAAACAAAAGTTGTTGTTTAAGGTCTTACCTACAACTTTGGTTTGAATTTTTTAATATCTCAATTTATGAGAAAAATACAACCGATTTTCAAAAAGTATTTTTGAATACTGCACATGCGCAACTCCTTAGAGTCTCTTGATATTTCAATCATTTCCTCTTTGATTATTAACATCAGATAGGAATATAGTCTTGAAAATTACTAAATCAACATTATTTATTATAGAAGTCTTAGATTTTTAGTGAATAAAATTTTTATAAAGATTTGAAGTATTTTTCATAGCGAAATTAGACTTTGTACGTTTCTACAAATTTATGTTCATAATCATTTTAATAATTAATAAAATGATTATTTCTTTTGCAAACTTTTTTCTAATACCTATTATTTTATCGTATTAAAACTAAACCGATCTCGTTACGATGGGAAACAAATATCAACGCTTTAATTTCCAATTTTAGCACTTCGTTGAAACCTAACATTTTTAAGTTTAAAATAAAAATAAAACTTCAACGAAATGAGAACTCTCGAAAATTCACGACACAAAATGAATATTTCTAGTAGCGGTTACATACAGTGTGTCCCGGATAATTTGAAGCATTCTGTTTAACATGGGGAATTTGAAAAAGTCCGGTTTATATGTCCTTAAAGTGTTTTTAGGATATTTTCACTATCAGAACACTTAACAATGTGTACTAGAAAACGTTTGGGTAATAATTTCTAAAATTTAATCAAACATTAAAAATATTTGAAAAAATATTTAATAATATTTCAAAACGTACGAGGGTTCCAATCCCAGTCCGATTTCTTTATTTAGTTGTATTATTATTTTAAAAGAACAGCATTTATCATGCTTAGCAGATAATGAGTAGGTATGTCAGCAAAACAATCATTGTTTTTCCATAGTTAACTCTAATTATCTCGAAAATTGTCAGGAATAGGTATAGATAACCTTAATACAGATTGGTACAAAGTACGTCCTGGACTTGATAACACTAAGTTCCAATTAAAAAAATGACTTTATCGACATTGAAAATGCGGCAGTGTATTTGGTTACCCAGGAGGCAAGTTTTTATTCAAAGTCAAAAATCTCAAAAACGGTTAGACATATTAGGTATAGAACATTATACATAAAATGCGTTTAGAATTTCACGCCAAATCTAAAAATGAAATAATATATGGGAAGTTCCATTTCAAATAAGCAATGACAGGAAGTAATATTTTAGAAAAAAATACATTTGAACCAATACTTAACCTCAAATTTTTAAAGGCGTTTCTAAATTACATCCCAATAAACTTTTAATGAACCGTAATTATACGGGGGAATCACTACCATCAATTTAAAGAATATTGTAAATTGCCCAAATACTGTAACACAGGCATAGGACATCTTTATACCATTCGAAAGAGGACTTTTTTGTTAATGTTGTGAATTAATAAAATATAGAGGGTGTTATATTTAAAATAAAGCTCATATTACATATTGAATCATCTAATAATTAACCTTTAAATTCTGAACACTCTGTGAATTGAAGTAATTTCTGTTATTTTACATGCGTCACGTGAGAGTGATAGCTCTGTCCTTGCACCGCTCTTTCTATCATGGCGACTTCAAGACAAAAGGTATACACGTTATTTGTCTAGGTACTTTTAGGACGAGTAGCAAACCTTCATGAGAGTATACCTTATTTTTTACGGTCAATCAAAAAACGCAATAAAATACAAAATGTTCCATAAGTAGAGATATAACTTTGATGCCCCGCACTTTTTGGCACATACTGTATATTTCAAAATAATTTTAAAATGAACGTACATGCTACTAAAATGAGGAAACTTGTAACACTTTTACTGTTTTGTTGTTAGAAACATTCGTCCCGTTGGTGGTGATTCACTCTCTATATAGGTTTTATCAAATTTCGTTCACCCTTAGATAACTTCCAAGTATTTGAAACGCCGAACGCATGTGATATAATTTGACAAAATTTAATTATTTAAAAAATCGTAAGGTTAAAGAGAGACGTTTTAATAAACTCATAGAAACCAAAATGTAAAATATACAAGGTGTTCAATTACTAATGATAAAAAAACATATTATTTTCTCAAACTGTACCCGAAACAACAAGGTTTGTTTAAAGTGACCGCCCTCGATTAATCGTGTTAATTAATTTTATGTTAGCTTTATTTTTTTAATTGGGCTGTATGCATTTCTACAGAATTTCTATAAAAGATTGTCTCATCAAGTTGGCAATTAAACGAACAAAATTAACGCCAAACGACGAAGAACACAATTACAACCTAGGGATTAAATTACAAAGGAACGATAAAATAACTTACAGATGATGACATTAGCATAGATTAATTCACTATCAGTTAAAGCGGCAAATTTTCATTTTTAAATTTTCACACTCGCCTGATGAAACAATCATTTATAGAAACCTTGTACAAATCTCAACACAATATTTTAAAGATATTATTTTTGGTTGCTTGTAGTAATACACATCTATCTATAAGTGACGATGTATGTGTATTGTATTTATATTATTTTAGGCGAAATGGTTGTAATATATTTATTTACGAGGTTTCGTTTCAATTGGGACGAAGTAGATTTTAGTATATTTTCTACTTATAATATGGTGATCGGCATGATAGGTAAACGCTCACTTTCATTCTACCCACATAGGTATTTACTAAAGATTTTAAGGTACAACTGTATCCGTAGGATTGTTTAGTCATTTCTTGAAAATAGACGATGCGATCATTGGTGTAATGTCTAGCGCAAGCAAAATACTATCTAGCTTCGTGTACACTTTTGCGACTGTCGCTTGGGTCTTCTATTTGGGTAATTTTCAACAATGTGCGATCACACGTACTTAACACTTGCTTTTCAGGTCCAATTGCAGAAATACTAAACGGCACTTCTTTCATAGCCATGAGGTCGATAGCTTCAAAACTTGTGCCTACTGATGAATTGGGTAAAAATTATTTGTTTAATTCAAACATCACATTATCATCTGTATTTTCAGGAAAAATTAATTCGTTAATTGGTGTGTCTGAAGCTCTTATGCCTTTGGTGTATGGTCCTCTGTACAGTGCTACTTACGCAGCTTCTATGAACTCTATGCCGGGTGCATTCTTTTATTAGGTGGATGTTTGACGGTACCGGCTTGTGTTATCTTTGGGTAAAATTAGAAAATACGTTTTGAAACATTATAATATCTCCCGAAACAATTTTAGATGGATGTATCTGCAACATAAAAAAGATGCAATAAGTGCAGAAGCTTCAAAATTAACAATAGGACATAGCAGTGCGAACAAAAAACCAATCAGTACGGGAATCGACAATGCGGCTTTTGAAATCGAAACACAAAAGTATAATTTCTATGAAATTAGATAGGTATAAATGTGATCAATCGAATTTATTTAATTTAGGTTATTATTTATTCCATTATAATGTAAGTTTTGATGACAAAAATTAGACCAAAGAGTTTTGTGCACTTTTATTTGTTATGTACGTATTTATTGCTCTGCCAATACATATTTTGCCTTCTACTTTGTTGTACTTCTAAGTATTTTTGCTTTATACTATTTTGAACTCTGTCTTCAACTTAAGTACAAATAAATTACAAACAAATCGACAAACTTAACTAAAACCATTGACTAAAACCAAGATTATAGCCGCTGTAAAGATCTCAATCTTTTAGGTATAGTAGGTGCATGAAGATTGAATTAAGTCGAAGGTTCCCGAAGGAGTATATTGATGCTCTATAAGTTATACCAAATAAAAAAAATTGAAATTAGTTTGCAATATAAAAGGTGTATCTTCTTATAAATGAAATGATTATAAATAAATAAATAAGGATTAATTAAAAATTGTAATCATATGCAGACTATAAGTGTGCCCCAAGTTGAGTAGGTTCTCTTTGTTATTAATAAAGATTCAATTTTGATTATATGGACAATGATGTGTAGTTTATTATGCTGGTTTACGTTCTGCTGAGAAAACTTAAAAATTCCGAACAGTTCCGAAGTTATTCGGAAAAAATTCAATAAACTCAACTATGAAAAAAATTAATAAAGAAACAAATTAGTTTTATGGTTTTTAAGATAGTGGTAGTAAGTTTATTTTTTAAACAGTCGCCATCTTGGACTTTAATAATAAAAAATTTCAATTTTTCTACTTTTTCTGAAAAGACCCTACTTGGGTATCAGCTTGATGGATAGAGTAAGACACAAAGAGATAAAAGTCGAAACAAAAGCCATCGACGTACTTCCAAGTCTCAAATGGCAATGGTCGGAACACAGCATGACAATACAAAACAAGATGAACAAAAGGGATCATACATTGGAGACCCAGGACTACAAAACGACGACAGAAAATATGGGTGGACGATCTAAACAAAGTAGGAGGAAGAGAGCACGGCAGTATATTTGTTAAATCGTTCTATAAAGAGATAAGTAATACACCGTATGCAAAATATTGAAATTATAAAGTTAGATCCTTTGATGGATTAATGTTGAGAAATTATGTAATTGAGGTGGACTCCTTGAGGTGGAGGTGCGAATAAAAACCACTAAACGGTCTTTTCTAAAACTTTGATGCCGCAGTTTCGCTCTTCGGGTGAGAGCTTTATCAAGGCTACGCTTCATTAAGGCGAGTGTGTCAATTTCTTAATGAAACAGTTAACAGTGATAATGGTTTTTTATTCCACCTCCACCTAATAGAGTGTCCTCAAGGACATAATATTGTAAACTATATGATAAATATTGTTTACTATCGTATCGTCTTAAAAACGTAATTACTGTCCACAGATAATTCCGCATTGGGTTGAAATTGTAAAGACCAATATTTTTAGAAAGTCAATGTCTGGCGTGCGATTTTTATGAGACCGAATAATTAGTCTATTTTTCTTAATCACCAATTAAATGCTGTAGTTCTTCGATAGAGAATTTTGGGATAAAATTGAAAACCTACCTCTTAATGTGCGACAGGATATGCGTCTTCAGGTAGGTGATGTATCTATGTGTGTTAGTGAACAGGTACAAAAATTATATATTTTAATTCTAGATGTTACCATGTGATTGCCGGTAGGTAAAATTACTTCAATTCTGCTCCCAATACTTACATTAGAGCGTCCTCACAGCACACATTGTTGAGTCATAATGTCAGTTACTGATACGGTGACAACTGAAATCAATAATTACAAAAATAAAACAAATTGAGAAAAACTTATTCAAAACGATGTAATAAGGTTGTGTTACATTGTATTTGTTTACTACCTAATTTTACGAGATTTAGTTCGCGGATGCTTAAGGTAAAGCGCGCACTACGAGCTTTTCGTCGCGCAACCAACCAAAAAGCACTGCGGTATAATGTCTCACTGCGATATTATTCCAGATAGTTTTAAATTGCATTATACGCACTTAGCGGCAAAGTCACCGCAGAGGCGAAAAGTCTGTAACTAATTGGTACAATACTGCAGTGTGACAATTATGTCACAGTGCTTTTTGGAGGCGCGCTGAAAATCTTATGATTCGAATTTACGGAGAACTAGTTGAGAGAGATCGCATTTAATTATAGTTAATTAATTATAAACTTTGTAAAATACTATGGAAGCCAAAGTACCATGTTCTTTATCACTCTTAAAAGGAAGAACATGACAAAGAAATCTCTCTCGACCAAGTTAATCGAAATACAGCCGTGTTTAATTGTTTTTCTGTATTTGACGTATCGAAGACATCCGCCATCGGATGTCAAATAGTCCTTAACCGTTTTTTTTTGTATTACGTTTTCTTAACCGTGGAAATAAAAATTCATTATATTGATAAGATATCGGCAAAAACAAAATGTGAACCAAATAAGTTTTCATGCGAAGGTTTAATTTTACAACCCATAAGGGACGTGATAAGTGTTTAGCGCATCCCTATTTTTGCTCAAAACGTGAATGTTCAAACCTTGCGCACATTCAAGGAATTCTGTGAAAAATATAATTTTACGTTATAAAGAATTTGCAGAGGTTTTACTGCCCAAGTAGCTATGCAATATTGGACCGATGTTGGTTTAATATTTTTCTATAGGTACATTCTCTGTTTATTGATAACAATAAGATTACAAACATAATTATTAACATTTACCAATTAAAAATATGTTTTTTCACAGGTGACATTTTGCTAATAGAAAATACTCTTACCGAACATAATTAATTTATCCCACATAACGTTAAAAAATTTAAATAATTAAAATATCCTCACGTATGTATTGAACAAAATATGTACAACAATCAAATATAATTTTAGCATGTAATGTCAGTACAGATAAATCTATCAAACCTATTTAATTCATTTATATTTTAATTAATTAGGATTGATTCTATTTTATGTAAAAACATCTTTTTAATTTGTAATCATTAATAATTACGTTTGTAATATTACCTAATTGTTGTCAATAAACACAAGCTGTTTTGATAAATTCTACGCCCTTGCCGAAACGTCGACAAAAACTAGTTTTTCTGTAGCCTCGATAGAAAAATAAACTGAAATCAATTTTCATATACGTATAATATCATAAGTGGTCAATTTATGGAGCGACATTGTTAAAAAATCACGAGTGATTTTTGATCAATGTCACAAGATAAATTGGGAACAAACTTAAGTTACAATATATTATTGTTTCATTTTAGGTTTGATGGAGTTAGCATGAGCATGGATAGTGATTTTATTAGTTATTGTTCGCAAAACTCATTTTTACTCCACATCTTATGAAGTAAGATAGGGAGATATGCGACGGTTTACAAACCAAGCCAAAAGAGCCGTTAACCTACACAGATTTTCGAATTTTTGAAATATTTAGGAAAATATTTATTTTTCACATTTTTGTTTCAAATAAAAGTTGTTTATAATTTAAATTATTTTTGATCCAATAAGTAATTACTGAGATATAGCAATCACGTGACAATAATTGTTGTAACAATAACTGCACTAATATCAATTTTACAAAATGGAAATTCTATTGTCTATAACTTTTGTTTGAACCATTTTTTCTAAAACGCAATTTTATTTTCACTTATCGGGGCAATGTGGAGTTTGTGTTAGATAGTAATAATACCGTCGAAGCCCGATGAGAGTGGTTAGTGATTTTTAATTGCTTCGTTTCTAATCCAACCTTTTCTGCCTATTCTCGGGTCCATTTTGAAAACATGTTGATTCCTACGGCGAGTCTTTATACGATTTTCCAGTTAGGCTTACATTTTTACTGTTTTTAATTAACCATTTACTCGTTGTGAGTGCTAATAAACCTCCTGTTTTTAAAAAAATTGGGTTATATTCTATTCTTTTCGGTCAATTTTTCGGCAATACCTAATTCATCTCTAAAATAATATGTTTTACAATTAAAAGCGCATCCTTTGACAGAGTGTGTTGAAAATAGAACCTATTCTAGTTTGTTTAGGCAATCTAAAAACTACACAATATATTATTTGATTTGTGTATGACACACACAATTCAAGTTGTACGAAAAATTGCACCAAAAATAAACTTACAAAAGATGAGATTAGCGGGGGAGCTAAAGGGGTTAAAGGGCATACTACAGGACAGCTCAAAATGCAGACTGAAGAAGAAACGGATCAAACATTTTTAGTCATTTTACTGTATTAGGGGTAAACCTTACAAGGTTGAACACGTCCAGAAGAATATTTGAAGAGTAGAAAAAACGAAAACAGTTAGTGATAAAATTCTCGAGTAAGAAAAACAAAAACCTCAATTGCAAATAATTATACGGGTGGGCCAACGCCGACAAAACAGAGCCAATTTCAGTTGCATCGATAATTTAAAAGGAAAAAATTATTTCTGAGGGGGACATCTTTTCAGCCTGTCGGCATTCTTGTATTCCCTCTGGTTTTAGCGAAAATGACGTCACATCAAAATTTTTAAATAGTAACCCACAGTTTTTTGCAAAATCGGATAGACGACAAAAAATACTTTCAAAAACCCCACATGTTGCTAGTTTCCTTTGGCTGCTCGGCTAGAACAACCGTACAAAAATCCTTAGAGGGCATATGATTTCGCGGATATTGTCTTTTAGAAAAACAAACGATATTGCACTAACAATTTAATAATGCAATTGAAAAAATTAAAAGATGTTCCCCTCAGAAATAAAATTGACGAATCTGAGTTTTTTTTTAAATTATAGATGCGGCTATAATTGGCTCTGTTTCGTCGGCGTTGGCCCACCTAGTATGTATTAACTGAACCAGAAATTAAAAAGGGGAATTGGAAAGGTAATAAAATTAGTAAATTGGTAAAGCAAAACTAAAAATATTATGACTTGAAACGAGTTGTACGACCCACCACTGAAGATGTTTACCGTGGCAAATTTTTGGAAGAAGAGTAGAAGTGCTAACAAACCACGGTTTGAAAGCAATCTGACAAACAGATTGATATTATTCGACACTGACCGAGTGAAATTTTAACCAAGCCGTAAGTTAAGAGTTTTCACGAATTTTGGAATAAATTCTGAAGGAAGCAAAAGAATATTGCGGTAGAGATAGATCCGATAATTTGTTTAAACTATATTTCATGTTGAAGGTCCGAAGAGCGAAATTTAACTGACAATTCTCTAAAAGTTTGAGAAAATATTCTGAGCTGTCAATAGTATTTAACATTATTATTAGCAAGGTGGACAGAAGGATATGACTGACGAGTCGAAGACGAGTCTGTCACCTTCTGGAGCCAGTAAAACCCGTTACCTTGCGTGTATTGTTGAATGTTTTATTTGTTCCTCACTTGTAAAAAGTTATTACAAATGAATAATAAACCATTAAAAATTCTAAAAATTTCGAAAATCTGAGAAAAATTATGTGAGCTTTAGACGTATTGCTTTGGAAACGCACGGCACTTATTTTGTTGATTAATTATATCATTTCAATTTTACGTTTTCGGAACGTTTTGCTGGTGAGATTTACTGAAATGAGTGTCCCGCAAGCTATCATTGATGAAGCAGCAAGTGTAGTTGCAAGATTACTGCCCGAAAAATCTTCATCAAGGTATGAATACGAGTACGCGGAGTTCAAAAAGTGGCAACAGGAAAACAACGTGACTGGTGTTACAGAAGACGTTATATTAGCGTATATCAATAAATTGTCTCCCAAATTCAGCCCGAATTCTTTATGGTTGAAGTGGTCAATGATTAAGAGTTGTTTGGCAGTTAGAGAAAACATTGATGTTTGCAGGTTTGTTTCTTTATATTTATTAGTCAGGTTTTTAGTTACATATGTCATTTTCTAGATTTCATAAAGTGGTTGCGTTTTTGAAAAGACGAAATGAACGCTACGTCCCCAAGAAAGCCAAGGTTCTGACGAAAGAGCAAGTGGAAAGTTTATCATTGAAGCTCCTGACGAGAAGTGGTTACTTGCCAAAGTCATTACCATTTTTGGTATATTTGGATGTTGTCGGTGCGATGAGCTTATCTCTCACTGTAAATGACGTGGAGGATTTGGAGAAATATATTGTTGTCACCTTACGAGAGACCAAAAATTTAACGACAAGGAGGTTTACAATAACGGACGATGGGTGTAGCTTTAAACCTTGTCCTCTTTATCGGAAATATGCGGCCCTACGACCTCCAAGAAGTAAAAATCTGCGGTTGTTCTTGACGTACCGCAGTGGAAAATGTGTCGCCCTAAATGCAGGTCAACATACTGTAGGCGCAATACCCAAGAAAATTGCTGAATATTTGGAATTAGAAGAACCGGCACTTTATACAGGGCATTCATTTCGACGAACTGGAGCAACGATGGTGGTTGATGCAGGTGGTGATACTTTGGCTCTGAAGCGTGCAAGGGGATGGAAATCAACACAAATTGCAGAAAGCTACGTAGATGATTCGATTAATAATAAGATTAAAATGGCAAAAGAATGTTTCCACTTGAAGAATTCACGCCATCCATTTCTACAGAAAATATATGCGCAAGTACAAGTGACATAACATCTCCTGGAAACTTCAATATTACTGGAAATCGCCACTGCACCATGATATTTAATGTATACGATAGTAATCAAACCCAATTTTCAAATGTTAATAACAAATAAATCACGTTAGAAGTAGTTTGTCTGTCATTTCAAATTACCTATAATAAGGTAAAATATGAGGACGCTTGTAAAATTTTACAGGTTAGCCAGTTAAGTTTTTACAAATTAGTAGCTAGTTAAGAGGCTTTGCAATATTTTCAAGGTAACTATAGTGAGTTGGTAAGCTCCTGTTTACAAGTGAGGAACAAATAAAATAATATATTATGATAGAAATTGAGTTTTGTTTAAGAAATATTTTTTAAAATATTCTGAAGGTACCAATTGATTTATTATGATAGAAATCGATCCGACAATCCTGTTTAGATGTATTATGAATTGAGTTGTATCATACGTGTCTTATGACAATATTTTATCAACGTCAGAACTAATTTTTGCAAATAGAAACAGTCGCTACAACAGGAAAGGCTCATTTAAATCAACATTCTACTTTACACACGATTTTATTTTTTTTACGCACGATTTATTTAAAAGTAACATTTTTCCCCACATAAATAAGGTACCTGCGGCATTTTAAGGCCCAGCGGCTAAGAAGGCCCACTAGTCATAACTCAAAATATGGCGATTTCGTACAATCTGACAACATTGCTTGATAGGTGGCAGCCGGCTTCATGATCAGGCAAACGCAGAAATTCCGAAGAATAAGCACGTGGTTGGTGAAGTCAGTTGAACCTGAACGACGCTAGGTGTACATGTGCGTGGTATAAAATTGAATTCGAAACAAAGGAAAATACCTTCCTTTATCTTGATTCAATTTTCTGTAACCGCAATAACGAGCAGAGACACCAGTAGTTTATCGTGGCTTCATTTTTCAAAACTCCTTCGGCTAATAAGGCCCACCATCGTCCGAAAGTAGTTTTGAAAATGAAATCATAGAAATCATGAGTGTCTTTCACATTATCGTTATTGCGTTTACGGAAAATTATAGCCGCAGTCAGTTGATAAAAACAGGGTGCCTTGTGGAAGAATCTTTTCATGCGAAGGTCATTCTAAAGGACTTTTTGTATTATTATATCTTTTGGGTAGTTTCTCGACAACGATGCCACCAAAATTAAAAGCGAGCTTCATGGACTCCTGAGCAGTTGAAAGCTGCAATTAACGCAATAAACGCCGGAGAAATGTCTCAAAGAGAAGCTGCTCAACGATTTAATGTACCCAGAAGAACTCTAAGGAATCACCTGGCTTCTGGAATTATGGATAAAAAAATTGGGCGATCCAGTGTATTAACCAAATACCAAGAAGAAGAGTTTTCTGCAAGAATAATTCGTCTGTGTGAGATAGGAATGCCTCTAACACCAATGCTGGTACGTCGCTCTGCGTTCAAATTCTGTCGTGAAAACAACATCCAAAATCCATTCAATGCTGCAAAGGAAATCGCTGGAAAGGATTGGCTATATGGGTTCTTGAAACGAAATCCCGTCTTGGCGCGTCGCAAGGCTCAGCTAATGAATCCAGCTCGTGCTCAAAAATTGAATAAATTCATAGTCGGAGATCACTTTGATAAGCTGGCCCAAATCTTTGAGGAAATGGATTTACATAAGAACCCACAAAATATTTTCAATATGGACGAAAAGGGTGCGCGACTTACTATTCACCATCAACAGCTGGTCATTGGACAAAAAGGTGCCAGACGTATCCACTTAGTTGCACCTGAACATGCTGAAAATGTGACAATCGCTGGCTGCTGCAATGCTTTGGAAATAGTATCCCACCTATGGTCCTATTCAAAGGAAAGCGCTTGAAACCCGAATGGACAGATAACCTACCAGCAGGTACCTTGGTCAGAATGGCTGACAAAGGAAGCATGACAAATCAACTCTTCATTGAATTTCTAACGCATCTACATCGCTACAAGGGTCCAAATAAAATCCTGCTTATTTTTGATGGTGCTGCTTGCCATTTGGATATTTCCATCGTCACGGTTGCAGAAGATCTAAATATAAGGCTATACTGCTTACCCTCTAATACAACACATGAACTTCAACCGTTGGACAAAGCTGTCTACAGGTCTTTCGAACATCACTGGGACCAAGAACTTCTCAGGTATTGGGATGCACACCCTGATCGTAAACTGAACAAACATCGCTTTGGCAAAATTTTCTCTAGAGTTTGGCCGAAATGTATGACACCAGAAAATATTTTGAGCGGCTTCCAAGCAACAGGCATATATCCACTTGATCGTACTGTTATCCCAGAATCAGCTTTCGCACCTTCGCTAGCAACCGAACGTCCTTTCGCAATGGAACCATTGGAGACCGAAGAGAATGACGGCATTAGGCGCAATAATGGAAACGACCATCCTATTGATCTCCATGATTGCGATTCAACGACTCAGCAGATGATGTACCATTGAGTGCACTGAGTAATATTCTGAAGAATGCTGCCTATGAAAAAGTTTCTGATAAGATTGAAATCGTTCTGAAGCACCTGTTCATGGGCAAACACAGACAAAAGATGAAGATCTCAATACCTCGTTTAAAGAGGCTGCTTCCCACCCCAGAATTGCACAAATTTAAAGAGAAAACTCAAAAGAGAAAGTCTCTCAATTACAAGGCTCAGATCGTAACCAAAGATCTCTTTTCTACTTCAATAACTAAGAATCCTAAGCCCAAACCTGCTGCTTCCAAAAAAGAGAGGATCCAACTCCATCAACATCAGCGAATGTGGGTAAGCACGCAGAGAATAATATCCTCCAGGAAAAAGAGTCTTGGTATTGCTGCTGTGTGTGACGACAACCAACTTGACATGAGGCGATGTGTGATTTGCGGCTTTGGTGTCACGAAATGTGTGTTGGCCTCATCAAAAAGACCAGGAAATATTCAAGTGCGTGTTGTATTTAGTTTAAAGCTTAAAATTCTTAACTATTGTCTCAGTATGGTATTTTTTTATAAAACGTGAATATTATTTTATTTTCTTTCTAGTCTGGAAAACCAAAGTTAAGTTCAGTTAATTTAAGTTTCAAAGAAATAAAATTATGTTCTTCCTAATGCTGTTACTTCATTTAGTCTGAAAACTCATTCTATACTTTATTGAGATGCGAACTACTTTGTTTTTGGGAAAAAAAATCTACTTATCTTATTTTTTTGCCTGTTTCCAGGTGGGCCTTATTATACAACCTCACTTTCTTCACTGGGCCTTATTAACCGAACTTTCGGAAAATAAGGCCCAACTGCAACTTTTTTGAAAAGCAGATTAAAAACTCCACACACTTGTAGGACTTACATCACACATAAAATATCATTCATCAAAGTACAAATTAAAACAATTTTGGTATTTTGATGTTTGCCTCTGTCACATTTTGCAAAAAAGTAGGATCAAATTAACTGGGCCTTAAATGCCGCAGGTACCTTATTTAGTGATTAATGTGTTGATTATAGGTTAGACGTATAGTCCAATGTATTTAGGAATTGACCCATCATTTTTGTATGTTAGTTTAACTTTAAGTTTGCGCACCCCTAAAATCAATCCCTTTGTCGCCTTCTTGGATTTGGTGTTTTTTTTGAAATATTTATATTTTGATTATCGCACAGTCATATACTTGGTGTTTTTGGATTTGTTTTCAGTTATATTTTCAAAATGTTATATGACAAAAAACTGCACGTTTAACGGGAAAAAGTTATTTGGCTCTTCAAAGCCGACAGAACGCATTAAAAAGATTTTTTCCTTTTCGGTTTCTATCTTTTACCAGTCCACCTGACCGCTCTTTGTAAGAGAACTTTATTAAAGATAAAGTAATGACAAGTATTTACGAAAAAAAATATCGCCGGTCAATCGACGCACAAAGTTATTGCTGGATTTCGGAATACGCTGTCCTCCGTTCATTTATTAAAATTAACGATTGTTATGCATGATACATTGTTTAAATATACCTATTTGTTTACTAAATTTTGTTGGAGGATTTTTTTAAAAACGAACATTTCGATGGCTTTAATGACCGGCCGACTACCAGTTTCAAGCCATACGGGAAATTGAACAGCAAAACATAATACATGAAAAATAATCTAAATGGTATACGTCGCGGGGTTTACCAGGTAGCGCCAATTGGTTAATGCCGAGAGACCTATTTATGATCATACAAATAAAACCAATCATATAATTTTTTTTATATTAAAGTTCAAGATTGGGTCTATATTTAACCTGTATATTACCTAAACTAATTTAGTAATTCTACATTCAGCCAATATCAGCTGTATATACAATATTAGCGTTGTTTGTCTGGTGATATCGGTATAATATTGGCTGAATGTAAATAATCCTCGCCAACATCAAACATTGGACTAATATAGAGCCAAAGTGTAGCCAACATTTATAGCTACATGGGCTTTTGCCATTCTTAAGTATTACAGAAGGGCAGAGAGTTCAAGATTCGGCATCCAGAAATCTTTTTTTCCAACTCCCTTCCTAGAGACCATACTAATCCCAGACGTACTCCCCAGGGAGGTGCTATTATTTAGTTTATTGTAAATTATTTAATTGTGTTCTTGTGCTATTTTATGGTTAAATCCCATTATCAGTTGGTTGTGTTATGTTGTAATTTCGAATATATAAATATTTCAGAATATAGAAAACGTTAATTCTTTTTTAAATTTACTAAACAAGGATCCTGGAAGAAACATTCTTCGACTGAGCAACCTGAGAAAAACCGAAAGTATAAGTTAACACTTTCCGACGTGACGTTACAATTTGGTGTTACGATTGGGTGTTACAACATTAATAACGATCTTACCGGAAAATGTTTACGGAAGTTAGAAAGTTCAGATTTAAACCGCTCTTCTGATTGGCCTGGAATATAACGAAGTAGGTATATGCATAACTGTAGCTTGTTGTCTATGTTTCATAACTAGATGGCGAATAAAAAGAATCTAATAGAAATAGGACTGTAAAGTACAATATTTACCGTTTTTTTAGTTTAGAGAGAGATAAAATTCTTACTGTTCTACAGTAAAATACAATTCATCATTTTTTAAATTAATCAAAGTATGTATTCTGAATCTAAGAGTCAAATTGTCAAATAACTTAGTACCTTCTAGACAACAGACAACCTTACAATTTCTACAACATATCATAATACATTGGTTTACTAATTGCTCTAATCTCTAATGATAGCCCTAGAGTTTATTATACTTATCAAAGGTTACTATACCGTGTGTCCCGGGTAATCTGAAGTATTATGTTTAACATGGGGAATTTGAAAAGTCCGATTTGTATGTCTCCAAAGTGTTTTTAGGATATTTTCACTATCAAAACACTTAACAATGTGTACCTACTAAAAAACGTTTTGCGTAATAATTTCTAAAATTTAACCAAACATATTAAAAATGATTATTTAACATTTATTTGTGAAAACATTGTTTCGGGATGTTTCTTCCAGATATATTTTTCCGGGGACAGTTTTTCCGTAAGACATTTTTCCGGTGGTATTTTTTACCGGGATATTTTTTCCGGGTATGTTTTCTTAGATTTCATCTATTGATACACACCGAAATATAATTCCTCATCTTCATTTAATTGTTAAGTCTAAATTAATTTCTAGATGAAATTTTAATTTTTTCTTTAAGAAAAACGTTTTCTACATTTCCTTAGAATCTGCTAAAATTAAGATCAGTTGCGATGGCATAACTGTCATTGTGGAAATCTAAATCTTGATCATAATTTTCCCATTTTCTGCACTGAGAAAATAATTATTACTCCAATAGAGTTATTATTATGCAAATTGAGTGTTTAAAATCCGACATAATAAAATTGAGTAATAATAAATCTACTATTTATTAGCAACTTAGTAATAATAGTTTATTAATATAAAATCTTGTCATAGTTAATTATTAATATTATAATATTAGTTATAAATTCTAGTTTCTTAATTATTGATAGGTAATTATTAACTATAAATAAATAATTGTGTAATAAAAAATTAATATATTAGTGGTTAGCTTTATTGTAGTAGTATGTAACTTTAGTCGATCACCCAATCTGGGGCATAATTCACAAAAACAAGTTTCTTCAAAAACGCCAATTCACATAATTGTTCAGCGTTATTGATGTCGTTTTTTAAAAAGAAAATAAACGCCTAATTTTAATTGCATTTTGTAAGAAATGGGAATAGGTTTCTTGGTTTTATCGGGAATAATGATAGATAATAATGAATAATGAAAGATGTTGCAACCCTCAAATTCATCCATAATTTTATTAAAATGGTTCACTTTAATAAACACCGACATTCACTAGCTACATACATTTCAGATACCGCAATGCAATTTTTTCAAATGCAGATAATTCACACCAGCACGATTCAAAAACAAACCCGAACATCAGTGCGTGTGGGTGGGAAACTTTATGCAAGCTTTGCATTTGCATGTCTATGTAAACTTTAATCGGTGAAATATTAACTATTAATATTCTAAGTTTAAGAATAAATGTAAAGATAATAAATTTGAATAAAGAAAATTACTGCTAATTGCATAAAATTATCCATTAGTAGATTGATTTATAATAAATTCAGAACTCCCTAGTAAATATTTTATTTTATAAACAACCACTTCAAATATTTCTACGTATTATACAATGATTACATATTATACTTACATTAAAATTCTATAACAAAAAAAAAAAAAAAAAAAAAATAAAAAACACACAAATACAACAACAACAAAAAACAAAACAAACAAAAAAAAAAAAAAAAAAACCAAAACAACCCAAAAACAAAATTAAAAACTAGAATACGCTCTAAAGAAAGGAACTTGATGCATTGAAATTATTTTTTAAACAACTACAGTCCGGTGGCTGTCTTTTGAACAACACAATATTTTGAATAAAATCACATTTATATCTTTGGTCGCTACGTTTTGTAAATTATTTTAGTAGCTTGCAGGTCGATTAAATTTTAAAATTATTTTAAAATATACAGTATGTCCCAAATAAGTGTGTTGCATCAAAGTTTATTTTTTCTTATAGAACACCCTGTACTTTATTGGGTTTTTGATTGCCGTATGCTTAACAGTTACAGTTTTTGGGCAATTTACCTAGAATTTCCTTAAAATTAATGGTAGCAAGAGATTTTAAATCAAAACTGCATATGTAATTTAACTAGTTAATAACATTTTAAGACATTACAGTCTGATGATCAGTTTCAAAAATCATGTTTCATTATATTTTACAATTAATATTAAAAAAAAAATAAGTTTAAAAAGCTCGTATTAAACCTATTTTGAATTCAAATTCTAATCGAGTGTGACTGATGTTACCATGGTTACCATTTTCAATACAAATGTCAAAGAAACAAATGTACGCAAAATTTAACTTTTCGTAACTTGTTGAGAAAAGTTGACTATTTTGACACTTACTTTGATTATGAAAAGTGTCAAATCTGTTACCGAAAACTCTGACATATTTACAAACATATTTTTGGATAATTTAGAGTTCAATCAAACGAGTGTGGGAAAATACGCAATAAAATACTGGGTGTTCCATAAGAAAAAATACAACTTTAATAAGCCAGACTTTTTTGGGACATATAGTATATTTTAAAATAATTTAAAAAAGTAAAATTTATCAACCTGCAACCTACTAAAATGACAACATTTTAAAGTTTCGCCATAAATCTCGTCCCGTTGGTGGTGATTTACCATGTATATGTCTGTAAAGTTTACCTATATTAACCTTGGCAAAAAAATAAGAAAAGAAAAATTTAAGTCGTTGGTACTATCATTGGCATTGCTATGACTTAATAATAGAGAATATCAATCAATAACAAGTTAAAAATGAACAGTTTTGATAAAATGATTGATGCAAAGTACGGAAAAAATCAATGTTGCAAATAAACTGTTTTGCCTACAGCTAGTATTCTGGCATACACTTCGGGATGTTAATTAATAAAACAAGTTAATGACGTTAGGTCTCAAGTTCGAAGTTATTTCCAAGAATTTAATTAAAGAGATGATTCAAATATAATCTTAAGCATAGATATTTAAATTATCAATTTTGAATCAGATTAAGTAGTTGCCCTTGGCTCGAGTCACGATTTTGATTTACAATCGCACAATCTTGTAAAGGCGATTAAGTTCAAAAGGCGCGGTGTACCAAGGGTGTAAAAATTTTGTCGAAAGTAGAACGTTGATGAAAGATAGTGAAACAACGTAATCGGGAGTAATGATTGAAAGTACTTTTTAATTGTTTTCTATATACAACTAAACGGTCACGATAGTTTAGTAATGTTAAAAAGACACACATTCCTAACCAGACATATTACGTACAAAACTAGATCAGATCGGTAAATCGATTTGAAGTCATTATAGTAAAGGCGTTGCTTTAGAACAAATGATTAATGAGGGCTTAATATATGGTACTCACAACCTTGTATTGTCGTAGAAAGTAATTGACAAGATTTTGGATAGGGCTCACGTGATGGTGCTTCATAAATTGTAACACACAACATGCTCAAGGATGATATTAAAAGTTTCACTTTTCTTACAGTAACACGCTTTAAATTTTAATGTCAAGCAAATTTTTGACTTGAACGCGTTTAAAATTCTTCATTTATCATTTGTTGTAACCCAGATACTTCAAAAAATAAGCAACTGTTAGTTTCAGTAAATTACGTAGTATTATATTTTATTTGTAGTTTTATTACGAAACATTTCATCCGTAACTGACGTAAGAAGTTGTTTAATTTCAAATAGATTTTAAAAAAATGTAACTGCAATTAGATGAAATCTTTTGATGTATATTTTGATTCTCATTGTAATTGCAATGTATTGCTTTAATAGAAAAATAATAATGATTTGTACATTTTACGTAATAATGACGATTCGTTCTGTATTTTGCAACTATAGTCGAGTTTAAAACGTTGTTTTTCTTTCAATGAATTTTAGAAATACAAATTTGTTATTCGTTTGATGCTTAATATTTAATGTCTAATGCTGATCAAACCTCTGGACCCTTTGCGTCCGTGTGTAGTGCTTCTTCAGGTCACAATTTATTGAACGTTGACATAAAACTGGAATCTACGTACTACTTACATAAAAAATGGAAATCCAACAAAACACATATTCATTGATTAATTTAACAACATAAATGGATACAAAATAATTTTTGGTACGTAACGTTTATGGAAGTTCTTTGTTAGAATGAGAGAAAGTGCGGTAACTTATATTGATCTTGAGAAGTTAAAATAGGAATGTCGCAGAAATTTATAAAATATAAGTAAACATTTAGCTTCTACTCAACAAATTATCATGTACCTATACCATAATTGTTATGCTGTATTGAATTCAAAAAAACTAATGAAAATTTCATTTGTTAACGTATGTAGACAGAAATTTTTTTAAAAATAACTGAATTTAAAGCACTTTCTACTCAGCCACAAAAAATTAAAAAGTTTAATTAAAAATCCGTAGTTGGAATTTATCAAGTTTTTCTTTTAATGCACGTATTGATTGAACTGTGTTAAACTGTTAAAACGATGCGAATATCTTAAGAGACCCCTGCAACATAAATTTTTGTAAAAATGTTATACATATGACACATTCCTTTACAATTTAATGCAGAATTAAGGGTTCAAATCAATTCAATTTAAAAAACAAAGGCGGAGTCAATTTCAGTTCCATTTTGAAAATATTTATAGTCACATTCGATATTTCGCATATTAACAGAATCTTAAGAAGTAGATCATTTTCTAACCGACGCGAACGTGAATCACCCTAAATATTTCAAATTTTAGCATTAGCTTGCGGCTCTGGCTCTGACTGACATTCTCAATCTCCAATACTATATTCCTTTGACTTTTTCTTTTTATGTCAAATCTACGGTTCATATCGCTTGTCTTATTGGTATGTTAGTTTGTTTCCTGGTACAGAACTTCAAGATATTGTTATTTTTCCTCTGCACTTATTTCAGCTAATAGAGCTGCTTGTCATATAGGGCGAAGTTTATATACCATTAATAGTTCCCTAGTATTGATAGGTATTCGAGCTGTTAAATGTCGGATTGGAAACATTTTTTTTTGTCGTGCACATCTTTTTAGCATGATTCTATGAATTCAGCGGGTGTTTAGATTTTGTACAGAGTATACGATTTCTTCAAGCCTTCATTTAGAATTTTAATAAACACAAAAGAACAAAATCAAAAAGTGTTTATATTTGTCTAGTTACAAATGTAATTTTTAGTTAATACTTCAAGCGAAAGATGCTTTAGAGGCCGTAAAGACACTTTAAGTTGAGTGCTACAATATTTTTACAACCGATACTTCGAATGTTATTCATCTGTGTAAAAATAATTATATTGCCTTGAAATAAAGGAACAATATATGTTTGATTTTATTTAACATACCTATTTAATAAGTTGCTTTAAAAGACAAGTACTACTTATAAATAATAGTTACATTATATGTGCAATTATTACCATTTGAAGGCAAGATAACTCAGAATTACTGTTTAAATCGGTGACATTTGCAGAAATATACTGAGTTTCTTAGAAGGCATTTCAATTATCGGGTTTTGGGCATTTTGAATTTTAGTGTCTACCTATATCAATTTTATTTTGTATAGATTTGTCAACGTAACCTTCTGCGACCTGATACGATCGCCATCATCTGTGTCGTTTCCAATTCATAATATCTCCACCTTCATTTGCTAATGATGTTGCATAACTTGTCTAAAAAAGCAGTGCCCTGTAAAAGTTCTAAATTGGCCAATCCTAAATATTTGGCATTTTAGCAGGAGCTTTTTCACAGAGTGTAATCCTACTGGTTGAGTGCTGCACTTTCCTTTGTTATAGTAAATAAATAGTCGAACGCATATTTCTTATACAAATTTAAATTTTGCTCAGCAAGAACTACAAAGGATCTTGATTAAAGGTTTTCATATTAGGAATTTTTACTACAAGCTTATTATACCTTCCTCCTGTACATCGTCTACCAACATGTCAACTAATTCTTGGCGGCGGCATGCACCTGCATAACTCATTGTCAGCAACAACTAAAAATATAAATAATTACTTTTCAATTATCTACTGTCATAATGTAAAATTTGAAGGATTCCTTTTGAAGGGATTAATTTGTTTTAATCAAATGACAATACAACGTCAAACCAAATTTAAAGATTTGACCGATTTTAAGCATTTCAGGTACCTGCCTACTCGAATCGAATTAAAAATATTGTTTTTATCTGCACTAATGAAGTTCTAGTTTTTTACTAATGTTTAATATACTTCTTGCCAGGAAGAAGATCCCTGCGTCATGAGTATAAGCATATGAATCAATATTAAAAACTTCTGAGTCAATTTGATCATTTACTATTTAGTTACTAGTTAGAATTAGAAAGTAACAAAACAGTTTATTTATTTATTCGTATGGTACATTATACAAATATTGTATTGTGATGTAAGTGTTATGTATGGTGCCCCAAAAGATCAGTAAACCTGTATAGTGTGGTGACGAAACCGTGTGCAATAGTGGATTGGTTCGTCTTGGCAAAGCATTTACTTCAAGGTTTAAGAAAACCACTAAAACCTAAACATGCCAACCCTTACCCACCCTAGTATTCACATGTAATAATATTAATTAAGTGTGTAAACATTATAGAAGGTAAATAAGAACATAAAATATAACAGCACAGCCATTGCATGACGACATATAATGGACCGGTCCAAGCGCCAGTCACGACAATGACGAAAAAAATAGTAGGTTAAAGAAATAGCAAAACAAAATAATGGAAAAACAGATAATCAAGACAAGAATACAAAATATTGCTGAACTTCAGATGTCCTTCAGATTTGTAAGCCATAATATTGCTTCATCCGTTAAATTATGAATGTTTGAAACCCTCCTTTAAACTTCGTTAATTGACAATCCTCTACAATATGTGTAACGGTCTCTGGTTCGTTTCCACAGTCACAATTTGGATTAGAAATCGCACCCCATTTGAACAACATAGAGTTGCATTTTGAATGGCCTGTTCTTATGCGATTTACTTTTGACCAAATTTTTCTTTTTTGATCAAAGCCCGGGACTTCTATTGTTGGATCATCAATGAGATGTTTATTGAAAACATCAACTCCAGACCATAATTTTTTCCACTCTTCAACTTAAGAAAAAGCCGTACTTAAGTAGTCTTGCAACCATATAGGACTTCGAGATTTAAGTCTTTTAGCAGGAGGGTTGTCAATGTCATTCCAAATTGGTAACTTTTTGTTAAGTTGGCATTTATCCCATTCTCGTTTTAACGCAGCTTTTCGTCGAATGTTCGATGGAGTAATATTACAAAGAACAGGAAGCCAATCGAGAGGAGTAGATTTAATGGTTCCACTAATTATACGCATAGTGCAATTCAACTGGGCATCTATTTTTTTGTATGTATGATAACTATTCAACCAGACAGGAGCACAATATTCTGCTGTACTCCCAAATAAACTGGGTTAAAATTATGGTTTAACTTTGTATTATTAAAAATAACATTAAGTTTTCTACTTTTTCTTTATTACTTAAATGAAAACAAGAAACCTGTCTTTTAAGATTGAGGCATAATCGCCATTTTTTGAAATAATTTGCCATAATACGCAAATCTTCAGACAGTTTATTTTCAATTTCCAAAAAATGAAATTGTCATTACATCGGCGTAGACGAATTTTTGACATTGTAAAGAAGGAAGATCAGAAATATATACATTAAAAAGAATAGGCGCAAGAACCGATCCCTGTGGAAGATCATTATTTAAAAATCTAAATTTACTTCAACAAAAACTCTAATTTTCCGATTAGACAACATACTTTCAATAAAAGAAATAATTTTGAAACAAGGAATGACGTTAAACAATTTAAAAAGTAAACCTTCTTTCCACACGGTATCGTATGCAGCAGTTAAATCTAAAAAGGCAACTCCAGTTTTAAGTTTTTTCTGAAATCCAACTTTGATATGTGTTGTTAATGCCAATACTTCATCACAACAACTTCTACCGGATCGAAATCCTGCTTGTTGAATTGGTAATTTCTCTTCTATTAACGGATTAATTCTTTGAAAAATCAATCTTTCCAAAACCTTATAAATTACACTTAAGACACTTATTGGACGATAGAAGTTGGGTCTGTAGGACATTTATTTTTCTTTAAAATTGCCACGATTTTACATTTCTTTAAATCTGTTGGCAACTTACCTGTATTATAAATATAATTGAGAAACATAAGTAGCCACTTCAAAAATTATTTCCCAAGTTTTTCAGAAAACAGTGTTGGCAAGATTGTGGTTGTCAGTTGAAATACTAACCTTAAAAAGTAACAATTGACAGCAATTTATAACCCAAAATACAGAATAAACCAAGATTGATAGTGACCGACATTTGACAGAACGTCAGCTTAAATGAAATTGAAGTCAATTGAGTAACGTTATTCATAACGCATATAGTACATCTTCCCTCTTTATTTTACACATATGTATGTCTTATTCATACAATGATCGATACATTATTTCGTACAACGGAAAATAATGACGCAAGTATCTTCTTTGGTGGCACCATGTTTATCTGTACTTATACTTTGATTATAAGATATTAATTGTCTGGAGCTTTATTTAATAAATCATTTACATTTTCTTTGCTGGGGACCTTTGATTTCTTTGAAACGTGTCCTATAGATTATTTCTTGATGAAAGCGGTCAATTTATGATATTTGCTTATATCAATATTTTCCTCTACAGATAGCATAGATTTGACCATAGAGTACAAACTCCACAATGAACATTCAGACTTTGCGGCTAAATACGCTGATAATACCTCCTGATCTCTATAGTGTTCCATATTCTTTATTTTCTTCTGTATACTCCAGCTTTTAAAAAGTTTTCTCATAACTTGTTTGAGATTTCTGCGGTAATAAACTGTATGTCGCTCTTGCAGCAGCTTTCCTTATTTCGATAAGTATTTCACTTTCAAAACAAGATGTATTATTAATTTTGAATGAAAAACAAGAAAAACGCCCAACAATTTTTTGCGTGTCAAACTGACAAAATTAAATAATTCCCATACTATATAAATGAATACAGCGCACAGAAGCAAACATCGGACCAGGGAAAATATGCCAACTAAATTTAAAAATTTAGAGGAGGAAAGTAATCCACCAATCACAATACACATTTGCCATAGCGGTATACTCGCGGACGAAAGTTTGTTTGTTGTTGTTTTCGCTGCTCACGAGCTTGTTATTTCGTTCCGTTTCCTTCTTATTTGTTTCTCTGAGTGTACTAACTTAGAGCACTTAGCGCATGGTTGCTTCTGTCAACTGTATATTCAATATATCCTGGGCATCGTTTTATTTACTATTTCTTACAAAAGGAGCGGGAAAGTGAAGTGAAAATTGGGACCATCAAAGTTACTTTACCAATCCCACATGTCTTACTTTTCGATCTAGAATAGTAAAGTTTAATTTTCTGTTCTAAAAATTGCCCTGAAAGGGGCTATTTTCGATCGGTTGTAAAAAAAAATAATTATACCAACAAAGTATTAAAATCGTTTGAACATTATAATTACAGAAAAATGCCAACAGTTAATTGTAACGACATGTCGTTAAAGTATAGCGCTACTAAGCGACAGCTTTAATGCTTGACACACTGTAGTCAGATAAAGGCATATGTAACTTGTCAGAAGATAACGCAACGAAAGAACACCTGATGCAGCATTTCGCTCGTAATATGAGCTCATCAGAGGTGTTACTTGCGGTATACAACTGTACAAGACGGCGGTTGGTCTTTATTAAACTCTCGTGGGCAATGAACATAAAAAATGTGTCGTACGACATCTCGTGTAAAACATTGACACGTATGAATAGTATAAACTAAGAAAAATGCCAACAGTTAATTGTAACGACATGTGTGCGTTTAAAGTGCATAGCGCTATCTAAGCGACAGCTTTAATGCTTAAAACACGTGTGTGGATAAAACCAAGTAAAACTTGTACAGAAGCATAACACGCAACGAAAGAACACCTGATGCCGCATTTCGCTCTTATTATGAGCTCATCAGAGGTGTATACTTAAGTGCGGTATAGAACTGTACAAGACGGCGGTTGGTCTTTTTCTTAGTTTATACTATTCATACGTGTCAATGTTTTACGAGATGTCCTACGACACATATTTTACTTATGTTCATTGCTCCACGAGAGTTTAAAGACCAACCGCCGTCTTGTACAGTTGTATACCGCACTTAAGTATACACCTCTGATGAGCTCATAATAAGAGCAAAATGCTGCATCAGGTGTTCTTTCGTTGCGTGTTATGCTTCTGTACAAGTTTTACTTGGCTTTATCGACACACGTGTGTTTCAAGCATTAAAGCTGTCGCTTAGATAGCGCTATGCACTTTAAACGGCACACATGTCGTTACAATTAACTGTTGGCTTTTTCTTAATTTATACTATTCATACGTGTCAATGTTTTACACGAGATGTCGTACGACACACATTTTACTTATTATAATTACACTTACAAGTGCATACACTTTTTTTTAAATATTGGGTTTCTATACAATCTAGTAGTAAGGTGCGCTGGGTGAGTTTCATAAAATCCCAAAAATTATCGGAGCGAAGTTAATGTCTAATTAGCCGCCCCTGATATTAAGATGCGGAGGCCTGATTTGTAATTAGAATTGTAATTGGGGTGTAATTGTACTCAGTTAATACAATAGACGGCTTGCTTATTATGTAAAATGATGGATAATTACCCGTCACCACCATTGTCACCGCCAACGTGGGTGGTATGTAATCATGTTTGTGATAGCTACAATTAATGTGGTGTTTAAAATGTATAATTATTTAATTGATGACCTTGTCGTATGATATCAATTAAATAATTTAAAAGTAATTAAGCAGGTAAACACCCAGCAAACCTCAGTTAAAAACTTCATGAATTGTCTGACACTTTTCGAAATAAATTAAAAACGTTTTAATAATGATTTATTTAAAAAAATAATTTTAAAATTATGTTTGAAAACATAAATTGTTGACTCTTCTTTCTAGAAGGCATCGTTAGATGGCTCGGACTGTGACGCCGCCTCAAACGCCTGTGCGGCCAGCGCTTTCCCTAGACGCTCGTGAGTCAACGCACATTACGTAAGGAAAAATGTAAAATCTTGTACAAATCAATTCTGGCATCGTATTTTTTGGTTGGAGGAAAAAGCGCATATGCTCAGTATACTATTGGCGCGGAGTAATAAACCTGTCAGAATTATCGAATCTCCCGTATTGCAGTGGCCTAGGTATGGTTTATTGTTTTGTTGTTTTTTTTGTTTTTTTTTTTTTTTTATTTTTTTTTTTTTTCCTGATACGTTTACGTTTGAAAATCATATTTTTAGTAGGTAAATATATTATAATAGTAAAATCTACCTTGATATGAATTATTATGTGGTTATATGTTATTTATTTTATTTGTATAGTAGATCACATTACAAATTTTACTTCTTACGTATTATATACCATTATTTTTGTATCTTGGTATAATACCCACATCTATGGCTATGATTCTCGTTTCGTCAGTACCTGGGCTGATGGCAACGTGTTTACACAGATTAAAAACTATTGTTCTCAGACCCTAGATGGGTCGATATGCTGCAAGAGCGGCACAATGATCGTATTTTGGTTAGAATTTATTGGTTTTACTTAACCGTAGAAATACCGCTTTCACAAGAAAATAAAGAATTATTTCAAGCAATTATGATTTATTACTCCGCGCCAATAGTATACAGACTTTAACAAGGAAAAAACACGGATCACACATGGATACATTTTTATAGAAATAAACGTCCCAGTTCCCGTCAACAATTTACAAATAAAATATCTGGATTATCTAAATCGATATCTAAAAAGAAATAATTTATAATTAACAGAGGGGTAAATAAAAAAATGCAATGCCACCCAATGTGGTTTAAATTATCATTTTTTACAAGGGCCGCTACTATAAAAAACTTAATGATATTTTAGTAAGAGATAACACTGCGTCAACCAGTTATACAAAACACTCATTCTGCTACATAAAGAGTTACAAGATGGCATCAAGCTCCTCAATCGGTAATTGCAAAAGATATTATTTTATATATTATATATTAATAAAGTGGGTCAGTGTGAGCATATTTTGTCAAGGGTCGAATTAGACCTCGAATTAAATCGCAAATTGATATAAGTAATATTTGCGTCGTTGATGGAAAATTTGGACGGGTAATTGTTGATATTGATGAGAAATTTTACTATTTGCCTAAAAAGCTTGTCGCATATTTCACCGACGACTGGATTGGTGAGATTAAAAAATGGGCGGAAACTCTCCATTAAAAAGGTTGAGAAGAAAACGCTTTCAACCGGTGGACTTGTTGCAGTTTGATCATTAGCTGCTAATTCTCACCCAACAAATAAACATTGTCCGGGAAGTGCGCGCAGGTAAAAAAAAACGGGTTAATTGTAATGTGGTATTAAATAAAATGTTATTAAATCAGGCCAGTGATATCATTACTTTATCATCGGATATCATAGCGAAGGTTAAAAGTACCTATGATCTAAAAAAAAGTGAGTATACGAGAAATTGTAAAATTTAATCAAACAATATATATATTCGGTTGGTTTCTAAGTTGCGAAAAGACGATCTTCTGGATAACCATGGTGTTAAGCAACATATTGCGGTGGATTGTTAACATGCTTTTATAAAAAAATATTTTTCTTTGAGCGACATTAAAACGGCATATTATTGAACTACTAGCAGATGCTAAAAAGGCTTTTGCTGCCTCAACATTAAAAGCAACAGTTCTTTGTTTTCACAACTATTTAGAGGTTGGCACCTCGGTTATGTCATGTTATGAATATAACAGTAAAAGTACCAACCTGATTCTTCGAGAATAAAACACTCGAGAATCTTTGAAAATAACACATGAAAACTAGTAATAAACGCTTGAAGAAAAATAGTATATTTCACTTGAGTTGAAGAATATAATTGTTTCGCATTGTATAACTCCTAGTAAAATAATCTACTATAATCAATGAGACTGTAAATTATTTAAACAAATGATACAAATTAACTTCAAAATTTCATCTCGCTCTTATATCTCAAAGTCTTGGGTTTGTTTTCAATTAAAAGTATTCATCAACATTTAATAAAATCAAATTTATTTTACTTGCAAGTTTTCAAAGGAAAAATCTACGTACTTAATCTTATTTACATATAAATGTACATATTTACAAAATTTTGGTAAACTAACCTTTGCGCATTTGACGGTGTTCTTTTCAGTTCCGCACATTGATGACCTGGTCAGATGAATGGACTCCTTCAATGGTTTTCTCGCTGGTAACAGCATTTTCCCATACTTTCCATACATTTTCTTTATTAATTTTATTACTGATTGTTTATAATGATGCCGACAACGCAAAGCAGCAACGACGCGGCTGCTACAACAAGACAGTTTGAATTTTTATTTACAATAAATTTTATTTCACTTATCGGAAATTTTTCTTTAGTGCTTTTACACGTTCATTCAGAAATACAAAATGTCTTTAATTTTAACTGTTAAATTTGTGTTTATTTATTACATATTCACTTTATTTGTCAACCATATCTTAGTAGTTCAACATTGTACCACTTAATCACCGTCTCCCCAATTTTTATATGTTAACAATCTGCGCTTTCAATAATAACTACCCCTCTGTCCTCACTGTACACTTGGATCTTTTACAAAATGCGTTTGTACAAAGAAATCCTTAAGTTTATTTCCACGTACCGCTGTTATCTTTTTGTGGTGACCGTCTGTCAGTAACCGAATCCCAAGCGTGATGTTTTGTCGAATTCAACGGAAATACTTTTATAAACCTTTTACAGTTAGACTGTTGATTGAACAATTTTATTTAACACTTCCAAATAATAAACTTAAACTCTACTTACAATTAAATTTTAAATAAACGAGAGGCTTTATTTACAAAATTGAAAAAATCTTTTCATTAAATGAAATGTAAATTGGTTTTAGAAAATCATATCTAATTTTATTAGTTTATTAATCATTGATTTGAACAAGCATTTACTACAAAAATGTATGTTAATAAATTTCGTTTCTAAATTTTTTAATTTAAAATAAAACTTTTCCAGTTCAATATGGAGACTTTTGCATCGCACCTAAAAACGTATAAAGTACTAATAAATTAATAGCAAATCAATCCGGGTTGGCAGAAGAAAAAATCGAGCTAATCGGATTCGGTGGATCGACACGGAAAACGCATTTAACTCACGACTGCGAACAAATTGGAACCATTTTTTTCAGACTGCTTAGACGCATTATGGAGTCGACTTATAGTATTATTTACAAAAAAAGCAAAATTTAAAATAAATAGTGTTTTATGCTGTGACTTCTTGAAGAACGCTATTGGAAGACGACATGCAACAGATTTTAAGTATTTTACTACCAAAAACCATTTGCTATTGTTAAATGACTGCAGTAAAATAATGAATAAGAATAACTTTACATTGTTTATGAATAATATTACAGACAAATTATTAAAAACAATTGAAAGTTCCGATGAAAAAGGATAGCGGATGGGCCCTCCATAAAATAATCTTGTTGGCCATTAATATTAATAAGTGTGGAGTTCTTTTACACGCATTATCGTTTCTCGAGCTGCCACCTGTAATCAAAGCAAAACGTGCTATAATTAACATCCAAAACAGTGACAACGCTTGTTTGTTTTGGTGGTGGTCGCAGCTATTTATCCGCATAATGGTGACCATACTGACAATCTTCGTTGCTTATAACACACCCAATCCTCTGCAGGCCCTAGAACGGTATCTAAATTTACAATTGCAGATCCGTTCTAATCGGTTCATTTTTTGGTAACTTATCTTGCATCTAAAGTATGGAGGAGCATTTCTAGCAAACTTTCTCAAGTCAATATCGGTTGAATCGCGATCTGGTTTCATATATACAGCAGAACCAGACTCGATATACTTTTAGATATAATGCGAAACCTTGTTTTCCATACCGCTTCAAATATATGCCGCTATCTTTCTTTCCCAGGACTATAACTTCCATAGTGGGATTATGTCAAACAGCTTCTTCAGCACGCTGCTTTGCATTTTTAGCGTCGTTAACGGCTCTAGCTATTCCAGCGGCACTACCGGTAAGCGCTTCAGTTGCTGAAAGTCCAGCAAATAGTGGTATTGGAAACGGTAATAATCCTCCACTTTTGGAAACTGGAATAATGCAAAGCATTTCTATATTACGTTTTCCACCAAAATTCACCATTCACATAATTAATTTTTATATTATTCTTTATCATTATACTAATTTTGTTAAACAACTCTCTCACTCATCGCTTCTTTATTTTCGCTTCATAGTTCTATTCTTTGTTTTATTCAAGCCCATGCCTAACGATGGCTTAGCTCGCATAGTTGCTGCAACCGCTAGCGCTGTTGTTCTTTTGTCTATACTAGCGTCATTCGACTTCAACCGCTCCAAAGCCTTTGCTGGATAAATTGGTCGGCACGATGTCTTGCTATTAAACGTTAGAGTTGTTATTGTAGCTGATATCGTGTTTTGCAGTGCGAATCTAGAGCGATAATACCGGCATCACTTAGAGCCAGTCGTTTCTGTAGCTTTGTACCAGGCCCGCAATATTGATATCTTGGCAGGTATTATTATGTTATATCTCTACAGTAAGCCGATTAATTAAGTTGTTTATAACACCGATTCCTCGCTTTGTCCTTAATTTTTAACCCTTGTTTGGTGCTAGCATACTTATACATACTACTTAGAACATCTTCATGTTTAAGGATCTGATAAAAAAATGATTTATATAGCAAATATCTATGTTTAAAAAAGAAATACATGAAAAGCATCTGAAATGCTTACGCTTACTTTCTAACGCATATTTTTACTACACAGGTCGATGATATAAAACCTCTATTAAGCATAATAGATTATGAGAATTAATATTATATTTAATGTTTAGCAGCTTTTCATATACGTCATAAACACTCCAATCATCATCGTCGCAGCAGGATTGATCTAGTGTTTTCTTCTTCCTCTGCTCGATAGCTGCACGCTTCATTACGTGATCGTAGAAACATCCAGCTTGTGTGATTGCATTAACTGCAGACGATAATTAATTATATCTTTCAATACAATTGACAACCCATTTGTTTAGAACACAATTTTATAATCACGCGTTAAAGTGATTGTATTTTACAAAGCCATTGTCACTACACGCAGTGCAGCCCAATAAACAGGATGATATTCCGTACTGTAGACAATTTTACATCACGAGGTATATCCGAGGTTTTACTTATACATTCAATAGGACCGTCGGTCGTTGACATCTACAAACTTTCGTCTATACTCCTAGCCAACCTGGTTGCAGAAAACTTATTCACCCGATGATGATGGAGCTCCATTGGTGTCTTCCATTCGTCGATGGTAAGCAACACATTGTTTTTTTCTTGATCGTGGTAATGCACGTTGTACGGACCACTAGCACTACATACGCCATTATACTCGGGGTTATTCCAAATTGTAATTACAGGTATAAACTGCAGAGAAGTATTGTACCCTACTTCTATACAGGTTTATTCACCCAACCCGTTCATTAAAAGTTTGTTGGGATATAATTAGATACGCCTTTAAAATCTTGGCGTTAAGTTTGGTTTCAGGTGTACTTTTTTCTAAAATATTTTGTCAGTTTCAGTTTAACAGGATATTATTTCAAGTGTTGCTTATTTTAAAAAAAACCTCCATCATTTTTAGATTCGGCTTGGAAATTCTAAACGCATTTTATGTATAATGTTTTATACCTATATCTCACCGTTGCGTTGTAGAGATTTTTTGATTTAAATATTTTTGAATAAATAAACGTGCTTGCGTAATCTGTTTTGGAATAGTATATTTTTTTAGTTTCTGAAAATTTGATCCACATATTTGGCAAAATCTTGAAGAAAAGAGGGGACAGCTGTTTTCTTCAAGTGTTTCCTTTGTTGCTATTTGTTTTTTTTATACATTTATCCACCCAATAACTTTATTAGAGGATACATTCACTAACTTATTGAAAGGTCAAAAATTAAATTTTTAAATTTCTTATAACATAACCCCATAAGTAATTAAATTATGCTTACTTGTCAAGAAGTCAATTAAAATCCAAACTGCACACTTTCATTGATTTAGTGATTGATTTGTTAATAGATAATTGCATAAGCCATGCTATATGTCTATCTACTTTGTTAAAATAATTTGTTCAAACAGTTTTGGAATGCATGACATTTTTGAAATAGGCCTGTAGTTTTTTATATCAGACCTGTAACCACTAACCAGACTTGCAAATTGGTGCTATAAAACTTGCCTTCCAAACATCATGAAAGCTGCACAAGACAAACATTTTTTAAAAATATAAAACAAAGGTCGAGCTAAAATGAATGTGAAAGTTTTTCTAGTATGGCTGGGATACCATCAGTGTCCTGGTGAATAGTTGTGTATACTTATCAGTCAGATTTTTGAGTACGGTATATGAGAAATTCTGAAGACTAATGAAAAATGAGTGGCAAAACTATTTACTATTCTGGATTGGAAAATATTCATCATTTAAAAAGCATCTATGAGATAATATAGTTCGATTTACGTTTTTCATTGATATACTTCCAAATTTTTTTTTTGGATTAGAAGTTATATTATTTTCAACGTTTCTGGGTAAATGAGGAATAGATAAAGATAGGAGAGGCAATAACTATAATTCTTAGCAGAACTTGTAACTTTGCATTCTTATGAATTATTTTATCAATAATTGATTTTATCGTATCAAAGGTCACATTGTTAAAGTTACAGAATTACATTAGAATAAGTTATAAGACGCACAGTAATCATTCAGTAAAGAGGATTATGTTTTATTGTGTAACCTCTCGGAGAGCATTGGAAGTAGAACAATGTTAAGAGTCCATGTTGATTTGAGGGAAGCAAATCACTATAAAAAATTAAACTATCTATAATTCGTGTAATTGTTCAACGAATTCATCACTCAAACTTATAATTATTAATGATTATTTTAAATACTTCTTCAAGTTTATTTGAGGTTAGTAGAAAAGTACATTTGGTAGCATTTCTGATTGCCAATGAAAACTGCTCTCAATCTTCCGGAGACATTTGTTGATGGTGACCTGTCTTTTGGAAAATGTAGAAATTGCCTGAGTCCTGTCTTTTGGACTGTAACATATTCATGCAGACCCGATTCTGAGCATGATGATGTCGTAGTTCATTGAAAACGGCAATTCTCTCATTAGCCCAAGTGTTGTTCGCAGCCCACCATCATTCTGGTAATATACCGTTTGTAAAGTTAAAATTAGCTTTTTGATTTTATGATTTTGGCGATACCTTTATCATAAACAATTTTTATATTAGATTCACCATTATTCTGTCCCTGTGATTAACTGTTGACGCAAGAGCTTTATCTCAGATACTGAGTTTTTGTTAGTCATTTTTAACTTGCAGATCAAGATCCTTGAATATTGATATATTTTTGAATATAGTGGTTACATATATTCCGATTTTAACACAACCATTTGATTAATAAGAGCAAAGAGTCCAACTCACTTTAGATTATTTGAAAGATATGTTACATCGCACCTATTTAGACAATTCAGAAAGTAGATAATTTTATTAAATTAGCAAGATTATGTATGAGTCAAACTCATTTCCAAATAACAATAATATTGGATCACCTAAATCAAGGAAAGTCAACAATAGGTAACACCTTATCTCAGTTAAGGGATAACCTATTCATGGGTACTTGAAAATGATTTAAAATAATTTTGATTACTTTCCTAGAATTCGGCTTAGATATGTAGATGATGTTTTTGCAGTCATCGACATTCAAAGTTTATTGTAAACAGCCTCAGCAATTTGTAGAAATTTTTAAATTAAAAGTTAAGACGACTGCTTACTCATGAAACAGAAGCAAACCTTAAGTTACCTTTCTTAGACACTTTAGTGACAAAGAAATGGTAGCAAACCAGATATGATATTTATCGTAAAGACTATGAGGTTTATAACAAATGATTCCAACCATAAGTGCAACATAAACTTGCATCTTTCAACTTTTTGATTCACAGATTATTACATTCCCATTGTCAAAACAAAAACTTTGATAAAGAACTGCGAACATTACAGATTGCATCATACAATGAGTTTTCAGGAATCAATTGTCACAAAATAATTATAAACATAAACATAAGTTAACATTAGAAACATTACAACGCTAGAACTAGTAAAAAAAAAGATCTACAAAATATTCTCAAAATTTGATAATAAAATTTAATCTCTAGTAGAAACATATTTGCAAAATCTTAGGTAATCCGAAAGACCCAATAGAAATGTGTGGATAAATCAGGAATATAGAAAATAAATTGTAAAGACTATAACCAAGTATATATATCGGGCAAACCAAGAAACCTATTAAACTGTTTTAAAATGCACTTAGCTCATGTCAAATATTATGGCACAGATAGGTCCAGTGTTGCCATGCTAGCAATACGTAACTGAACGAAGTGGCCTTGA